>OY726529.1:56090961-56441097 GCA_963383655.1 Bathymodiolus septemdierum | reverse complement strand
ATGCAATGAGTGTCTATCACCACTAACGTTGTGAATTCGAATCCTGCTCAGGTTACTCGATACAACATTATGTGATTTAAAGTTTTGTCAGTGACTTGGTACAGGTCAGTGTTTTCTCTGGGTACTCCAGTTTACTCACCAACAAAGCTGACAGCCACGATATAACTGAAATATTGTTGAACGTGGCATTAAACACCATAACCCCAAACCTTGTAATTTTCAATAATAAATATATCTTATTAATAATGCCGGTGCCAAAACACTGACTACTGGATAATACCCTCAGGAACTAAGTCTGCCAGCAAAGTATCAACCAAGTATTAGTAATAAAAACATATAATAAGTGACCTACTAACCTCCATCTGCTGATTTACTGCGGCTTTTAACTCAAAATATGGTCTGAAACATAAACAAAACAAAAATTAATGACAACAGTAAAACAAACTTTTTATCAGGGATTTCATGGTAGAAGGTTGATAAACCTGTGATATTGTGCCTCTATTAAATACTGATTAACGAAACCTGTAAATAGTTTTAACCTTTTTCAATTGTCATTTGCAACCTCTGACATAATCTGACAGCTATACCGTGTCGCTGACTTGTTGAAGGTGATCAGTATTTGGTAGAAGTAGAAAGTTTAAGTATTAGGAGATTTGCAGGTTCTGCTTGACAAAAGTCTTAGAGGTAAAGTTTCTAAGTCACGTACAGACAGTCAGAACTGTTTTTGTAATGCACTGGTTTTCTTCACATAGAAAATTTATCATTATGATACAACTGAAATATTGTTGTTGGTGACTCCAATCATATCAAATCTTTTAAGTCAGGTGAATTTTATATTTGATTTTAATTTTAAAAATTTTGGCCATTCAGGTATTTCTAAAACTGGGATGATCCTATCAGATGTTGATAAATCAGGAAATCTGTCAAGAAATTTGTACATTATTTTTGCATAATTTTGTTAATATTTCTCAAACTCTATTATCAAAACTATTATGCCCTGTGGTGGCCATATTGGATGTCCATTTCCCTGTGGTGGCCATATTGGATGTCCATTTCCCTGTGGCGGCAATATTAAATGTCCATTTCTCTGTGGTGGCAATATTAAATGTTTAATCAGAAAAGTTGTGATAAAATGAAAAACAAAAAATAGCACACTGTTGGAACAGTTCCAAAATAAAATCGAACAATTATAGAAACAGAGGCAAAATCAATACCCCTAACACATATACATGACCCCTAACACACATAATACATGACCCCTAACACACATATACATGACTCCTAACACACATACATGACTCCTAACACACATATACATGACCCCTAACACACATACATGACTCTTAACACACATACATGACCCCTAACACACATATACATGACCCCTAACACACATATACATGATCCCTAACACACATATACATGACCCCTAACACACATATACATAACCCCTAACACACATACATGACCCCTAACACACATACATGACCCCTAACACACATATACATGACCCCTAACACACATACATGACTCTTAACACACATATACATGACCCCTAACACACATACACGACCCCTAACACACATACATGACCCCTAACACACATATACATGACCCCTAACACACATACATGACTCTTAACAAACATATACATGACCCCTAACACACATATACATGACTCCTAACTCATATGCATGACTCCTAACACACATACATGACTCCTAACACACATATACATGACCCCTACCACACATATACATGACCCCTAACACACATATACATGACCCCTAACACACATATACATGACCCCTAACACACATATACATGACTCCTAACACACATACATGACTCCTAACACACATATACATGACCCCTAACACATATACATGACTTAACACACATATACATGACCCCTAACACACATACATGACCCCTAACACACATATACATGACCCTTAACACACATATACATGACCCCTAACACACATATACATGACTCTTAACACACATAGACATGACTCCTAACACATATGCATGACTCCTAACACACATACATGACTCCTAACACACATATACATGACCCCTAACACACATATACATGACCCCTAACACACATATACATGACCCCTAACACACATATACATGATCCCTAACACACATATACATGACCCCTAACACACATATACATAACCCCTAACACACATATACATGACCCCTAACACACATATACATGACCCCTAACACACATACATGACCCCTAACACACATATACATGACCCCTAACACACATACATGACTCTTAACACACATATACATGACCCCTAACACACATACATGACCCCTAACACACATATACATGACCCCTAACACACATATACCGGTACATGACTCCTAACACACATAGACATGACTCCTAACTCATATGCATGGCTCCTAACACACATACATGACTCCTAACACACATATACATGACCCCTACCACACATATACATGACCCCTAACACACATATACATGACCCCTAACACACATATACATGACTCCTAACACACATACATGACTCCTAACACACATATACATGACCCCTAACACACATACATGACTTAACACACATATACATGACCCCTAACACACATACATGACCCCTAACACACATATACATGACCCCTAACACACATATACATGACCCCTAACACACATATACATGACTCCTAACTCATATGCATGACTCCTAACACACATACATGACTCCTAACACACATATACATGACCCCTACCACACATATACATGACCCCTAACACACATATACATGACCCCTAACACACATATACATGACCCCTAACACACATATACATGACTCCTAACACACATACATGACTCCTAACACACATATACATGACCCCTAACACACATACATGACTTAACACACATATACATGACCCCTAACACACATACATGACCCCTAACACACATATACATGACCCTTAACACACATATACATGACCCCTAACACACATATACATGACTCTTAACACACATAGACATGACTCCTAACACATATGCATGACTCCTAACACACATACATGACTCCTAAGACACATATACATGACCCCTAACACACATATACATGACCCCTAACACACATATACATGACCCCTAACACACATATACATGATCCCTAACACACATATACATGACCCCTAACACACATATACATAACCCCTAACACACATATACATGACCCCTAACACACATATACATGACCCCTAACACACATACATGACCCCTAACACACATATACATGACCCCTAACACACATACATGACTCTTAACACACATATACATGACCCCTAACACACATACATGACCCCTAACACACATATACATGACCCCTAACACACATATACCGGTACATGACTCCTAACACACATAGACATGACTCCTAACTCATATGCATGGCTCCTAACACACATACATGACTCCTAACACACATATACATGACCCCTACCACACATATACATGACCCCTAACACACATATACATGACCCCTAACACACATATACATGACTCCTAACACACATACATGACTCATAACACACATATACATGACCCCTAACACACATATACATGACCCCTAACACACATACATGACCCCTAACACACATATACATGACCCCTAACACACATATACATGACCCCTAACACACATATACATGACTCCTAACACACATAGACATGACTCCTAACACATATGTATGACTCCTAACACACATACATGACTCCTAACACACATATACATGACCCCTAACACACATACATGACCCCTAACACACATATACATGACCCCTAACACACATATACATGACCCCTAACACACATATGACCCCTAACACACATATACATAACCCTAACACACATATACATGACCCCTAACACACATGCATGACCCCTAACACACATATACATGACCCCTAACACACATACATGACTCTTAACACACATATACATGATCCCTAACACACATACATGACCCCTAACACACATATACATGACCCCTAACACACATATGCATGACTCCTAACACACATAGACATGACTCCTAACACATATGCATGACTCCTAACACACATACATGACTCCTAACACACATATACATGACCCCTAACACACATACATGACCCCTAACACACATATACATAACCCCTAACACACATACATGACCCCTAACACACATATACATGACCCCTAACACACATACATGACTCTTAACACACATATACATGATCCCTAACACACATACATGACTCCTAACACACATATACATGACCCCTAACACACATATGCATGACTCCTAACACACATAGACATGACTCCTAACACATATGCATGACTCCTAACACACATACATGACTCCTAACACACATATACATAACCCCTAACACA
This sequence comes from Bathymodiolus septemdierum, assembly GCA_963383655.1. Lineage (NCBI taxonomy): Eukaryota > Metazoa > Mollusca > Bivalvia > Mytilida > Modiolidae > Bathymodiolus > Bathymodiolus septemdierum. The sequence goes on along the minus strand of OY726529.1, from coordinate 56,436,655 downwards.
CATATACATGACCCCTAACACACATATACATGACCCCTAACACACATATACATGACCATTGTCATGGTACAACCACTGTAATAAAAAGTGGTGAGATTAAACTAGTTTTATGGGTACAAACCCCCCCTCTGAGTGAAATGATGCAGTCGTGCAAGTGCTTACCACATGTGAGTAAAATGCCAAACCAAAATATTACAGAGCTAACAGTGATATTATAATGAATACTATAATCTTGAACACTATACATAATATATTTAATCTTCGTGACACAGAAGTTGTCATATGCATAATATTTGTAATATCTGTAGATCCAAGGACCGTCGTGATCTCATGGTAGTTGGATTTACAACTACCTGTGCAATTGGTGCCTATCACCATTGAAGTTGTGAGTTCAACCCTGTTCATGGCGAGGTGTACACGATACAACATTATGTGATAAAGTTTGTCAGTGACTTGCGACAGGTCGGTGGTTTTCTCCGGGTACTCCACCAATAAAACTGACTGCTACGATACAACTGAAATATTGTTGAAAGTGGCATTAAACACCCTAACCCCTTCTTAATCTGCTAGTGGTACACCTTATAACCCAAAATTCTGGACAAACAAGTTGGTACTAGGTTTCATCCTATCTCTATATTTACATTACAGCATTTGAATCATCTAGACAGAATATATCATTAAGGAGCTAGAGCAATGACTGGCTGGCTCAAAGTCCGTAGCACGCCACGATATACTGAAATATTACTAAAGTTGCCGTTAAACACCAATCAATCAATCAGTCAGTAAAATGTGTCAAAGGTTAGCAACAAGTCTACCTGTGGACTGTAGTTTCAATGAGTTAGCATTATAAATATCCAAGCATGTTTGTCTAGTACAAGGTGGACATCATCATCTCATTAAAAGTAATTTTCGTCATGATATGGCTGAAAAATTGCTCACTTGGCATTAAACACCAATCACTCACTAACTGATTGAGACTATTTAAATGTTGATAATAATTATGAGGTCTAAACTGATCTCTTGTTCGAAAGACTATCAAGTCCAGGCTTGATCCACAATGATGCCACATGTTATATTACCATGCTACAAAAACTATATACAGTCAAACCTGTCCATGCAGTCACCTCTATTAAGCAGTCACCTGTATTTAAAGGTCACCTATTCATATCATTGCATAGAAAAATTAATATCAATTGAACCTCTTTTAAGAGGCCACCTGTCTAATAAGGCCACTTTTTCTTTGTCTCAATGGTGACCTCTTAATACAGGTTTGTGAGTCAAGACTGAGATATTAAGAATTTACCAGATCTCTTGTTTTAATGCATACACATGGGTTGATTTGGCTTTTGGTGTTTAATGCCACTTTCAACAATATTTCAGTTATGTCATGTCGTCAGCTTTATTGGTGGAGGAAACCCGAGCACCCTGAGAAAAACCACTGACAAACTTTATCACATAATGTTGTATCCAGTACACCTCTCCTGAGCAAGATTTGAACTCACAACATTAGTGGTGATACGCACTGATTACATAGGTAGTTATAAATCCAACTACCATACGATCATGCCGGCCCCTTGTACACATGGGATCACAATTCTGTTTACAGTATATCAAATTAAATTTATGGATTAATTGTTTTTTTAATAAATAATGCAGGTAATTTAAACAGGGTCATGTGCCATTTGGTATTTATAGATGCATTTACAAGCAGGTCAACAGCAGATGACGGTTTTAAAGTATTGATTGATTGGTGTTTAACGCAAACTTTAGAAATATTTCAGTCATATCGTGGCGTGAAAAACTTTATGTTAACTTAGACACATACAAGACCATTAGAAAGGGTTTTAAAGTAGAATTTTAACAATAAAAGCTTGTTATATAATAAATCTTTAACCATAAAGCCTAAACATTCATGCAACATGTTCAAAGCAACTGTAATAAGCTGGTGTACATTTTTTCACTCACAATTATTATTATTTTTGCTTGCATACACAAAAATCATTTTAGCCAATTTTCCATCAAATAAAGTCAAATTATTCTTTAACCTTTTGAACTATGGGTATCAGATATTAATGTAAACAGAATATTCAGATTAGTTTGACTTTTTCATTTATTATTAAATATTCATTTGGATTTTATAAAAAAAATCCCATGAAACCTGTTTAAATAAACAAAAACAAAAAAAGAATTACAAACCTTGTTACAATTTTAAATTTCTTTGTGAATTTAATTTTAATGTAATTATCTAATTAGGTGTGCACATGTTTCTGGAATAACATTCATCAGCTCAAAGTCATATAATTATTTGTAATTTAAAGATGTCAATATGTCCAGAAAATAAAAAAAGATCTCATACAAACATGTGCACCCAGAACCCTAAAAGAGTGAAAACTTTAGGTTTCCCTCAGATTGCATATTCCATTGAAAAACTCCTTGAATTTTAGTTAGCTGTAAAGTACTGTTAAATACTTTCAGGGTACAATAGCATACATCTTTGTCATTTGTTAGATTGCTTGATGAGATCTTAGATGAGTTTGTATGGGTTAGGATTATGGTGTTTAACCCCCTGTCAACAATATTTCAGTTATTTTGTGGAGGTCAGTGTTATTGGAGGAAACCTATGCAATTAATTCCTATTACCACTAACGTTGCAAGTTTGAATCCTGCTCATAGCGAGGAGTACTCGATACAACATTAGGTTTGTCAGTGACTTGCGACAGGTCAGTGGTTTTCTCTGGGTACTCAGATTTCCTCCACCAATAAAACTGACTGAAATATTGTTGAAAGTGGCATAAAACACTATAACCCTAACCACCTAATCCCTGCCACCCACAGGTAACAGAAGGAGAATATGTTTCTCCTATGACAAAAAAATGTCAAAAATATTGAGTTGTTAATTTCTATAATTAATGACCGTTGAAAAGAAATTTGGCAGGAATTCTCATGCAGAAGGAGAATTTGTATGTTACCTGATCAGTAATTTTGTATTCTAAAATTAGGAGATGACTGTAATGTATTTTAAGCTTTGTGGACGTAAATCGTCAGTTTTACGGTCGCAAATTGAGTTTAACTAGCGACACAATGTATTTAGTTCTACAATAGTTTTGTAAATTGATCTAGGAGGAGGTTTTCATGCTGAGATGAGATACTTACAACAGAGTTAACTGATATCTGTTGGTAATATCCCCCAGTTGTAGGAAGTGTGTTTGTGTCCTCAAGCTAAAAAGGGGCAAAAATTACAAAACTCATTTCTTGTCAAACAAAAATTCTGCCAAAATCATGCTGGTCTTCAAGTGCAAAATAACTATTAATATAAATAATAAAATTGGGTTCACGAATGAACAAATGCTTGTTTACATCCACACTGAGGTCTCATCACAAAAGCATGCTAGCTTTTTTATGTAAAATTTCCACTTTTTATGATTTACATATGTCATAAGAAATAAAATCAGAGATATCAAATTCAGTGCACACAACGCATTTCTGGAATAACCATCATCAGGCATCTTCAAAATCGAAAGATTGGAAAGCGAAATAAGTTTTGGGAGCAATAAAACCAAAGGGCATATACAGGATAGCCAGAATCGGCTAAGGTCACCTATACCTGAGGGAGGAGAACCTTAGTTTTATTAATAATTATATGAGCTTGAACCAGATGATGAGGCATATATCTACATTGTACATTCATATCTGGAGATTTTAACATGCTGAAGTACACACAGTACACCTTGAAACAAAGGGTGAACATTGGTCCTGAAGTTTGTTAAAATCTACATATATATACAGATATGGATGTAGATAACAAATTTATCCTTGGTCTTCATCTAAATCAAATGATTTGTTGATTTAACAGAAATAGTTTGTTTAAAATGTGGAAATTTTTCGCAAAGTGTAGGGCACCTACTCATGGTCCAAATATAAGACGTTTCACTTTAATAGAGAGAGATATCAGGCCAAGCTGTTTTTGCTGCTCAATGTCATGTGCTGAAACATCATACATGGTGTGACGTCGACAGTGATATATTCCATGCATAAACAAATATTGGTATTTCCATCAAACTTCATAGGATAAAATCATAAGTGAAAAAAATAATAAGTCTCTTAATAACAACTTAATAACAACATTAAATAACAGACTTTAACAGAATTCTAACTTTCTTGAAAACAAAAGCATAGAAAAGCTTGTGATATCCCTCAGGGTAATGATTTATAAGTAACTCCCGGATAAATGGGTTTTGTAAGGACATGTCATTAGCCAATCATAATCTGAGAATTTTACTACGGTAGGGATAAAACAGTTAAGGCCAAAAAAAGAATATGTGTGTTTCCGATCGACCGACCGACCCTAACATTTTTTATGCCAAAAAAAAAAATAGATCGGCAAAATCCGGATTTCCTTGTACATTTGATCGATGTTTGGAACCAAAAACATTGTACTGCATGTCAAATAATTAATAAGCTGTAGTAAAAAAGAAAGAAACAAGCTTGTGTGATTTTAGAGGAAGGAGCATACTTGTAGGTTTAAAAAATAAAATAAAATAATAATAATAAAAAAATCCTGACCTACCGACCCTAATTTTGAAGACCATGCAATCGGAAACACACATATATTTTTTTTTGGCCTAAATAAAATTCCTTTTTTTAAATGGAAGAATATGTCCATAGGACATGGATGCCCCTGCTTCCAGCTAAAGTAAACAGGCATCTCTCCAGAATGGAAAATGTGGTAAAGTCGGGAACAGGACAAAAGCCCCCCTGACAAAAAGCCCCCCAATAATGAAATAATCATACAATCTTATTACATTTGCTTTGAATTGGTGGTGATATTAAAAGATATCTTAGAGAATTAAAAAAAAAAAAATAAACTTTAAAAACATTTTTTCCCACATTTTGTTCCTTTATAAAGTGTAAATTAAAAAAAACACTGCTTATTAATTCCTTAAATTGAAATTAATCAGGAATAGTTTTTTCATGGATAAACAATAATTACCTTTTCAACCTTTGAAGTTCTTAAAAGTAATGAGTGAGTTATTTGCTCACTTTGTTTTTTTTTATATACTATGATTTTTTTTTTAAAGATAAAACAACTTTATTTTTGTTTTTACTTTCTTTGATAAGGGTTATTATAATTCTTAAACAAATACTTCAATTGTTTATGATATCATCATGTTCCAAAAATAAATGAATTAAAATACAGAGGAAAAAAATGTCTTGAATCATGTCATAAAATATAAATAAAATTTTACATTATCCAAACATTTAAACAAAGACACAGAAAAAAAATATTATATGAAACAAAAAACATTAACCTATACCTATTATCGAGGGGGGGGGGGGGCTTATGTTCAGGGGGCTTTTGTCCTAGACCCGCTAAAGTCTTAAATGAAACTTGGTCTTCTATTGTATATTGTGATTATCCATGCATATTTATTAATAAATCACGTAAAATTAAACATGGCCTCCCTTTTATGGTCCCTGACTTTGGGCATAAATTCAAATTACTTGTTTAAGGGGAACCAGATGAGGGATGAATGGATCGACATGGGTTAAACTTAATGACCCCATTGCCTAGCGTCAAGGGCATAAAAATAGACATCTCATAGTTAACCTCAGTGCTTCAGCTAGACTTTGAAATCTTCAGAACAATTGTTAGTTTTATCAAAATTTCTTCAGGACATTTTTTAATAATTAAACTAATTTTTGTAAAGTTCTTCAGGACAATTTGAGAAATAGGTGGGCAAATGTCCTAAGATAGGTGCATAGATGAATCACTATAAACTGTATCCTATAGGATTCAATATCATTTAAAAAAAAAGGCACAAACTAGATCTAATACTGAGGACCAAAGAATATAGTCTTCATGATCTATGAAATGAACAATTACCTAGACTTAGCAATAGCACGTTTGAGGTCTTTCTGTAACTTTTGACATTTTTCGTCAGCCTCCTGGAAGTTGGTCATGGTTTTCATATGTTCTGTTTCACTTTCATTTCTCTCCTTCTCTGCTTCATTGACCTACAGAAAATGGTTTTAAATTAGTATAATTATTATTCTTTCATCATTGAGGAAAATAATTAGAAATTAGGAATACATACATAACACATTTTTCTTGCCAGATTTAAAGTTTTATTCACACATTTGTCTTCCACAAGAACGGATTAAAAGTTGATGCGGATTATATACCCGAACTATGTTTTTTCTCGACAGATTTTGGGAGAAAAGGGATGCTGCTAATATAAGGCTGTTTACGGTACATATGTACATCTATCTTTAATAACGTATGACAGCATCTGTGGTGTAATGGTTAGTGTGCTTCTCTCGAGTGCGGTAGATCATAAGTTCGAGCCCTCCACTAAGAACGAAGCATTTGGGAGAAAGTGCAAAGACTGGTTGGCTAGGAATCAGAATAATGTATCTGAGTGGAAGGACATGTCTACCTGTGAACTGTTTCTTTAGTTGGTTAGCACTACAAAAACCCAACTAAGCGTGTTGGTCTAGTACAAAGCCAACATCATCATCTCATCAATTGTAACTTGTTCTTGTCATGATATGACTGAAATATTGCTATTTTGCCAATGAAATCTAGGTAATGACTAGGACAGGCACAAAAGTGTTGTTCATTTAACGTTATTCCTGTTTAAGGGTATTTAAGACATTTTTCCTTTGATCTTACTGAGTGATATTGTCAGTTTCCACAAACTGATTCTGATACTGAAAATTACAACTCAGTGCGAGTCAGACACATTATGAAGTTATTGATAAAAACTATAATGTCAGCTTTGAAGGTCTCAACATATATTATCACTAGTACGTCTCATTTGTAATGTCTGTCTCGACCTTCATGGCGACTTTCAGTGAAAAGGAGGCAGCAGAATATATCATATCATAAGTAAATAGGGTTTATATCAGTAATTCCCCCTCTTATATGGTTACTTTCACCCAAAAGCCATCGATCTTATCATGAAAGATTTCAGATGCAGAAAGTAAAACAATACTAGATTGTCCCCCTTCAAAAACCTGTCAAAAAACCGAACCTCCTTGGGATCAACTTTTGTGTTCAGAATAGACAGGTGTTCAGTTTATACAGGATAAATTTTAAAAAATTCCTTTATTTGACTAATCTTAAGTTCGGGTTAAACAGGTTATGCTATACAAACCTTCATTGTGGCATGGTTAAGCATCTCTTGCCATGCAGGATCTGTCGAAGCTTCTCCTCTCATGTAACCTTGTTCTGCCAGTTGTACCATTTCTTTAGCTGCTTCATGCATGCTACAGGCTCGTTCAAATCGTAGAGCAACTTTTTGGGTCTCTGAATGTACCTGACAAATAATGACATAAAAATAAATATTTGAACTAATATGTTTTACCTTTGGTTATAGAGAAATACTCAGTTCTATTGAATTCAATGTTAAAATTACTAAAGTTATTTTTGTTTTAGTTCTTATGAATATTCAAAATTGACCATTGTCCATTTCTTTTATCATGTGATCAACTCTCTTATAAGATAATGTTGTACGATTTACCTGTATAGACAGTTTAACACAGGTAATTTGCTTTAAAGTATTTATGAACTATTTTGATTACATTATAATTAACGTTATGCTGTATAATAGAATAATGATAGGTTATAGCGAGTAACATTCCATCACATATTTTCAGTTTTATTCACGCCTTTAAAAAATAAATGTGTAAATATAAAATTGATTGTATCCATACCAGTAGTGTCATCTGTCAAAATGTACAAACATTATCTTATTCATATCAGATCAATTGCAATTTGTAGCTCATTCGGGGAAAAATACAATTCACAGTATTTTATTTTGGTTTGTTTTTCAATATATTTAACCTGTATTTTGATTTTGACTCCCAACCGAATTCGAAGGGTATTTTATTGTACTTCTGTCAGTCAACCAATCAAATTTTCTGTTGTAATACATCTTTCTTATGGTCAGTTTTCAAAAAATTTTGGCATTATGATAATCTTTGTGTGTTTTAAGGGTTTATTAAATTATTTCAATACTTCACTGTCAGCATCACTAAATGCTGTCTTATTATAGTTAGGATGTCAATTTTACAACTCATGTGTCTTAATTGTCCATTGTCTATATGTCGTCTCCTTACTTAGATTAAAATTCAACAAATGAATTGATTCGAAATAAACCAAACCGCAACCCTTGAATTGAAAATCAAGACGGCATTTCTAGGTAGGTGTATCGTTTCAGTCGTAGTAGTTTGTTACCTCCAGTACTTTATGTCTTTGGTCATAGTAAGGTCTGGCCTTCTCCACACAGGATCCAAGTTTCTTTGCCAGAGCATTTAACTTATGTGTTGTGTCTGATAATGCCTGTCTAAAGGAGGCCCTTTCATCCTGAAAATGAATAAAAACCTATAATTGTAACTTCTTTGGACAGACAAAAAAAATCAATGTTTCAGGTTATCCTATTAGTTGTAACATGACTAGCCCTAATATAATTTTTGTATTATCATTTGACAAAAACTGCATACCCTAAAAATGCTATTTTATCTACCAGATATACCATCAATGACCTTGTATTATCCACAGAAATTTACCCTTAATGGGATTTTCGGGTATGTGGGTGCCGATTATATACTAAAATATGTTCCGAGAAACTTTTTTCCAAGATGTCAGATGTGATGGCACAGATTTTTCAAAAGATATTGACTCAGAGGTTCGAGTGCATATCCAATCTGTTGTATCAATTTTGAAACAATTTCATTGTTATATCTATGTATGACGTTTTTGTTTTGTTGTTTTATATCTATATTAATAAAAAAGTATATCAACAGAGTTACATTTTATTTCCATTTTGCGATTGTTGCCTCTGTCCCTAATCAAGATGATTGTGTTTCATTGATCAAGCATAAATGTCAAAATCAAACCCTGAATAAAATTAAATCCTGTCTATCTAATTCAAACTTTTTTGTGTGAGTTCAGTTGAGATGAGAGGTGATAATTCATTTTGTTGATAATGGTGGAATTGATGACCATCACTGTTTAAACTTTCTTTTCATAATTCCAATTTAGTCCAAATGTCTGATATCTTTGAAAATTTAACCTACATGTAATTAGACCACCTGGCTATTATGGACAAAAGGATGCCTGCTTTAGACATGTTTCACTGTGCATGTGTTATAAATAATTTACAACCATTAGACTATTGATTTATTGCAAATTGCTATATAGGACTGTTAGAACTGTGTGAATTAAAATATAGAGAACAAGAATTTACAATATCCAAAGGACACCGTGACTGCCGCTATGCATAACTATATTGAAAACTCTTATAAAAATTGTCGAATCAAAATGATGGAGTAATATGACCAACTACATATCAATCATGACAAATCACTTTATCCAAATATGAAATCAATAATACAAATAACCTCAGAGCAGTTGCATTTATAAAGTAAAGCAGGACGGATAGGCTAAAGAACATTCATACGAAATGACAAACCCAAAAATTATATGTCTCCAAACTATCGCATGCGGGGCATAATAATTTTAAGACCAATATAATAAATAACATGACATGGATACAAGTGGGTTAGGGTTAGAATTATGGCACTTAACGCCACTTTCTCAACAATAATTTAAGTTATATCATGGCTGTCAGTTTTATTGGTGGAAGAGTATCCTATCCAGAGAAAATCACAGACCTGCCGCAACTACCATACGATCAGGACCACGACGGCCCCTTATACAAATCCAGGTAAGCTAAACAAAAATTGCTAAAGAAAAGAATAACTTACGTCCAATTCTAATTCTAGTTTATTTATTTCATCAGATGCCTTATTTAGTCTTTCCAATTCAACCTGAAAAAAAAGTTCAAATTTATTTCCATAATGAAACATACTTATACTGTCTTTGTAATTCAACATTAAACAAAATCCATTTCCATAGCAGTAATTAGCTTATGTATTTATAATGAACCACATCGGTGGTGTAATGGTTAGCATGCTTGCCTCACGTGAGGTAGATCATGGGTTTAAGCCCTGGTTGTGTCAAACCAAAGACTATAAAATTGGTATTTGCTGCTCCTCCAATAAGCATACAACTTTAAGGAATAAGAGCAAAGACTGGCTGGATATGCTTTCCGAGTGTAGAGACATGATCCTGGGATGTGATCCCATAGACTATTATGCGAGCGTTAACGAGCTCTTTATGGTATAAAATGTGTACTTAGGATTTTTTGACATACATGGCTGGACAGTGACGAATCAAAAAAAATCGACGCTTTGTAAATACGTTCCGTGTAACACACTAACACACTCATCTAATGAAGATCTTCTTAACATAAAGCGCAAAGGTGATCCTGAAGTCTCGTACCCTCTCTCGTATGTCTGATACCACTGAAACCTGGAACCCATGTGTAATAAAAGTAATTTTGTTAGCTTGTTTTACTTATATTGATATTTCTTAATTCATTAAATCTCTTCTGACATACTGACAAGAGTTTTTGCTTCTATGCGGAAGTTAACTTTTGAGATTTCGTAAAGAACGATAACTCGAATAAAGGAACGACAGCTCGATTGAATGAGACTAGATTCGGCTCTTAAAAAAGTCGTCCCCAATATATCTCGGCACAAAAAATCTCGACACTTTTTGTTGCACTGGATGAGCGTGAAATTGCCAGATAATTTTCAGATGCGCGAGCATTCATGGTTGTGCCGGTTTCATATTAGACTTGATACAGATAGTGCCATATTATTAATATTGGACATTGCATTTTTGAGATAAAATATATTCTACTGTTACATTTTTGGGGTCGTCTCATTACTCCGACAGTCATAACTCCGACAGTTATTTCTCTGACACTCATAACTCCGACAATCATTAATACTCCGACCATCCATCCTGGATTGTATCATCATATCCTATCTAATCGCAACTCCAAACAACTATAGGATAATTGCACGGAGTGGATATTGAAAATATGATCATGAGTGCCGCAAAACGCATCAGATTAAACGTTTGTCTTCTTTCTGCTACATGTTAATTGTCGGGAACAGGGTTTTCCAATGTGTATTTCTGGGTCTGGTATTGAATTTATCACATTACGCTTATATGTGATCTGGAGCTACATGTAGAATGCTCAGCAGTGGACATTTGTCCATGTTGAAGACTGCTGGCTGGTTGTTTTCCATTTGCAGATTGAATTTTGCTGTTTTGCTGGATCGTTGTCTCATGGACATTTGTCCCACATTTCAGTATTTTCTTATTTCACAAATATAAAGTTAGACAAGAGATTTCGTTTCAAAATGGACTTTTTCCTTTTTTACGATCGAAAACCACTGTTATATATATTGTATTATAAAATTTTCAAATTAGGGCGCACTCATTTGCCATTTATGACCCATGTTTCACACTATAAACCATGGGGCGGTGCGCTCACAACCCTCCTTTAAAACTTTTTAATTGAATCCCAATTTTAAAACTGCAATTTTTTTTTTTTTTTTTTATAAAATTACACTTTAGTTTGTTAAATTTTACTTTCTTTAAAAACAAAGTTTGGGAGACTTTTTGTTTTTGTACCATTATTTTTCTTTCCAAGCTTTTGATCATGAACTGCAAGTCTTAATCGCTTGACCCAAAGTCACTTGGTATAGTGGTTGGTCATCATTCTAAGTTGTGCTAGAGGGCTGAAAAGCTTTAAAAACAATAGCTCTGCATACGAAAAAAACTTCCGACTCCGGGATAAAAACCATTCCCCTTTCAAGTTAAATGGGCAGTCCCGTACTGCATTTGGATTGTTAAAGGCGCCAGAATTGCAAAGACTATCGGTCACTGTCGAAGTATTAAGAGTCGGAGTAATGATTGTCGGAGTAATAGGTGTCAGAGTAATAAGTGTCGGAGTAATGACTGTCGGAGTATTGAGTGTCAGAGTAATGACATTATCCCACATTTTTAATGATTTGTAAAAATTGAATATGTCTATCTGTCAATGATATTTCAAATTTGTGTGTAACGGTACATATACCATAAATTTTAATTTATTGTAAAATGGACATGTTTTGAAACTATTAATATTCCTTATAATTTAATTTTTACAACAAAATTTAATGATTCTTCGATTTTAATTACGATTTATTCTGTGACTATTTGAATTTGTCGTTGGCGGATGAACATGTTGGTGATGTCACAATACCAACCCAGGTTATCGAGTATAACCAAAATTTGCTCCAGGCGGATTAGCCGATCAGATTGAAGTATTCAAATCAAATTAAATTATTTAAGTAATAAAGGACGAAGTCCTTCTAATGGTAAGCTGTCCGATTTTTCCTTCTATATTGATAGCCAAAAATCTGCTCACCGGAAGTTTAAAAAATAGATCAATTGATAATTTAGAAACGCAAAAGAAATCTATTTCAATGAAAAATTCCCAATTCTTTGATTACTTACTCTATGCAAAACCGAAATAAACTTGGAATAAAATTCTAATAAAAAAATCTCCTTCTACGAAACTCCCGACGGAAGAGCGGAGTAGGTAAAATGAACGCCATAACAAATCGGCTACACAATTCATTCAAAATAAAAGATAATAGCCTCACCCGACGCAATTACGAACGAAATAAAAAGTATGTCCCCTAATTGTTCCTTCAAAACATGAATTAAACAAATGCTTTTATAAATTAGATACCCCGCTAAATTACTCGTGTTTTGGGAGAAAATTATTCATGCGCAGTTGTTGAATGTTGCAGACGACAGGTTTTCATATTTGTAAACAGAAAACGATCGACAATTGCACTTGGAATCTATCGCTAAAATTCATTGAGGTACCCATATTTTGTTATCTTATACCTGTAATTGGAAAGAATATGATCTACTGGTTCTATGCATATGTAGAACACATTGAAATTAAAACAAAAACAGTCAATATAAAACATTTTCCTTACCTTGATCTATCCCAAAATGTCAAAATCCGTGATGTACCTTATTCATTGAAGAGTCCAAGGAATTCCGAATGCAAACTGGCACACATTTATGGTATGAATAAAGGAAACGTTTTTATGTCATGTGTATTATATACAAATAGATATGTGAACGTAAATGAATGAATGCTCTTTCAATTTTAACAGTTGTCATTAAATAATTTACCCTAGAAAGGTTATTATGATGTCGTTCGAAATTGTGTCCGGATCTAGGTCACAGAGTGAGTAGAACGGGGTCATGAAAATCTGTTTAAAACCCGTAACAATGCATTGAATAATATATGGGCTATGATTCAAAGGGAATATTGGTGCTTAATCTGAAATATGAACATGCAATCAGCTTCATCAATTTGGTCAAATTTATTATCAAATGCCACAGTCAATATCATTGAAATTGTACGTAATTGCGTCCGCGTCGGTGAGGCTAACGTGTACGGATCATCGTATTATTGAAATTTTAGGACTTCGTCCTTCAAACAGGTTGCCTGTCTCATATTATTTTAAATTGTTGAACAGGTTATACGATATAACCTGGTTTGGGTCAAATTACGCTTAATAAACCGCGAAAGCGGTTTTATGAAAAGCGTAAACTGACCCAAACCAGGTTATGCAAGTATAACCTGTTCAACAATTTCAAATATTCCTTATAATTTAATTTTTACAACAAAATTTAATGTTTCCTCGATTTTAATTACGATTATTTCATAGACTATTTGAATTTGTCGTTGGCGGATGAACACGTTGGTGACTTCATAATACCAACCCAGGTTATCGAGTATAACCAAAATTTTCTCCAGGCGGAGTAGCCAATGAGATTGAAATATTCAAATCAAATTAAATTATTAACAATTAACCAAGACAGGGGAGGTAATTCAATAATTTGCCAGATCTAAATCACTTTACAGTAGATTTCAGGCAGAGGAAACTGTCGTTACATAAGACACTATAACAATTAGGGTTTTACAACAAAAATGGCTAGATATTAACATGAATTCTAGGGTCTAAAGCTTCATCTTCGAGGATTTCAGGCGAGATCGGAGACAGCCGACCTTGACAGTCGGCTGCCATTGTTGAAAATATTCCAGAAGGCGTTAGTCTCTAAACAATGTCTCAACATTTTTTTATTTTAAAATTATATTGAAGTGTACTAATAATTTATAAAACTGTATATTTTTTCCTTTACATTCCTATCTTGATAAACAACATTTTAGTTATAGATAGAATGCGTGATTAGATTGGAGATTAAAGCACTACAGTGTAAAACAGCGGGAATCATGGAATACACAATTAATTATTTAGTGTATTGATTACATCGTATTGTAAATAACTGCTTTATTTCCTGTTTACACTTTGTTAATGTAGAAATATGTAAGTTCTGCTTTTCTTTTCAATTGTTTTAATAAAATCCGACTTTGTTGTCAAATGTAAGACCACAAAATATTATTTTAAATCATAATTTTTTTTAAAAAAAAGACGAAAAGACGACCTGCACCTGCATAGCATGTGTTATGGGTGTTCGTACTATTATCGATTTTCCGATATAGCGCATACATGCCAACCCTACCAATTTACGCGGTAATCTACCGAATTTTTAATTCTTCTACCGCCTACCGATTTTAGATGTTTTCCTACCGATATAAAAAAAAAAATGTAAACAAAATTATCGTGAATTGTTCATATCGTGCCCACAGCACATGGCTCCAGGATTTTTTTCCCCCTCAATTTTATCAATAAAATATACATCTACAACGTATATGAACCCGTTTGACATGCTTCGTTGTGAAATAAACGCCTTTATGAACTATGCCCCATTTTCCTAATACAATGTATCTACTCTATAAAAGGCAAGAATGTCGAGTTTGTTCTAAAATTAGCAACAAATGTACTTGCTGGTATCCTCACTTATCCGCTAGAAAAAATCGTTTCTGATGACTAGTGGTATATTCCCGGTTTCCTTTCAACTTTATCTAACTGTTGAACACAAAAGTCTCTTGTGGCGGAGCGTTTAAACGGTTACAGTCGGGTTTGTTTCTCTCAAACGAGCTGAATTTTCACCCAGGATGGAAGTGCTTTCAATTTTCCAAGGGATGCAACTCTTCTCGCAATCTGAGCATTTCCGAGTGGACTGAAACAAAGAGTTACGAACATCAATTATTGGTGCAAAAAACGAAAACTTGGAAAACTGAAAAAATACTTTTTTATCCGAAGCATGGAAGAAGAACAGCATTTAGCCACGGATGAAACAAATGAAAACATGGAAAAAGATAAAATAATTGATAATGGAAACATTATTTCATGGCACAAATGTCATTTTAATTGCTCTGGTGAATTATTATGAAAAAAAAAGATGAGGGGAAAAAGGGGGAGAGGGGCAGAATTGACATGGGCTTAAAGCATGAACAATTATTCTCATTAAACAACCAATGAAATTATTGGATTTAGAAAAAACATTATGATACCAATCAGAGGCTCGTTATGGACATGTAAAAGTCCAAGATAACCTCGTTTATTCGATACCCATCACTATTCGACCAAACAAAATGTTTAACATTATTTGGCGCTAATTATTTATTTTTTAATAAAAAATATCACTATTCTGAATATACAGTAACATACTCAGGGGCAGATCTAATAGGGACTAGGTTGCCCCCCTCCGTCCTCCCATTCTGTAGATTTTATTAAAATTCTAATACATGTACTTGTAAAATTTGAAAACATGGGTCGGGTCCTCATTTTGCAATAGACACCTCCAATTTTTGGCTTACTTACCTGAAAATCATTCATATGAAGAATGGCTTTTAAAACAATCTTATGTACAAAGAAATATTTAACTAGCCATTCTTTGAAAATTCCAATCGTCGTATGAATGACCCCATGACAGTCACATGACAGGAAGAGCCGGTGTCTGAGAGGCAGACGATATAGTTCAATTTTATATAGCCCTTCTGGATTTTTTTCCAAAACATATGATATATTGGCTGAAGAAGTAAAGTGAAGCAGTGAAAGAGTGAAAAATCCAAATAAAAATGATGTCCTACCTGCATGAATTGATTATTTGGACTAACTGATATCATCATGTGTACAGTACTCCAAATTTACCTTCTCATATTTTACTGTATCACTATCAGTGTATGTCACCTACTTCCTTGTTTAGTTTTAATTCATTTTTTCATTTTATCTGTGACCTAGAATGTATTATCATTGCATCACTCATTTTAGACAGTCACATGTTTTCGACGATTTGTTTCACCTGATCAAATCTCTCATTATTATGATCAGTTCGTATGTCAGAATTTATGTTATGATTTTGAAATAACATAAAACCATCTCAAGAAATCGGTGTCAACTTGAAATGTGAAAGCATTAAATATTTCAGATTGAAAAAAAACATAATTTTTTTGTAATTCCATTTATCCTGTACCTTTTAAACAAGCTTTAATCATTTAGAAAATACACTGGTCCAGATCATGATCAGTATTGGTTTCATCGTCTGCCATGTCTTTGATATAATGTAAATAGTGATGTCATACCCAATGTATCAAATGTACCGTGGCCACCATGGTCGTCTTCGTATGGTAGTTGGATTTACAACTACCTATGCAATCAGTGCTTGTCACCACTAATGTTGTGAGTTCGAATCCAGCTCATGGTGAGGTGTACTCAATACAACATTATTTGATAAAGTTTGTCAGGGACTTGCGACAGGTTAGTGGTTTTCTCCTGGTACTACGGTTTCCCCCACCAATAAATCTGACCTCCACGATATAACTGAAATATTGTTGAAAGTGGCATTAAACATCATAACCCTCAAATGTATACAACCATGCATGGAAAATTCTGTATTCTGTACTGGTTGAGAACCAATTATCACCAAGTAAAAATGTACCGTTTTAGACGTTTATTGCCAGATTGTATGTCATGCACGAGCCCACTCAAATTGATGGACCAATTTTTGATAAAGACAACAGAAACAAGTTGAGAGCATAAAATTATACCTTTGTATCTTAACACATTCCAAAGAAATCAAATAAAATCACATTAGTCTATTAGAACCCATAATTACTTGTATAAAGATCATGATGGGTCATGTGGACATCAAATCTAAAAATAGGAAATAAACATGTTGAAAGTAAAACCTTACCATTACACCTGAGAAACATTTCAAAATAATTATCAATAAATGAACACATGTATCCTGTACACACACAAGTCCTTATGCATAATTCGTGGTTTCTATATTTATTATTGATTATGTCGTAACTGCGACTGTATTTTTGCCCTTTTTGAAAGGAATAAGGTAACAAGTAGGTGTTGAACAATGATCTCTGACATCTTGGGTTTTTGTTTTAAGACCTTTTCTTTTAAATTCAATGCTGATTTATACCTCATTTTCCACATCTAATAAGATAGCAATAATTGGTACTGTTCCTTCCCGATCAAGTGCCAAATATCAACGACTTTACAATGAGTCCCTAATATACGTGTGCACAGAAAAATAAAGAATATTTCCATTGAAGGTTAGTTCAAGGGTATCATTTAAAACAGTCATTTTTTTAAAGGGATATTCTGAACACCATTGAAATAATCTGATAAAAACAGGTAAAAAATAAGACTATAAGTATTGTAGATAATTTCTACCAGT
Organism: Bathymodiolus septemdierum; assembly: GCA_963383655.1. Taxonomy (NCBI): domain Eukaryota; kingdom Metazoa; phylum Mollusca; class Bivalvia; order Mytilida; family Modiolidae; genus Bathymodiolus; species Bathymodiolus septemdierum. The sequence goes on along the minus strand of OY726529.1, from coordinate 56,419,062 downwards.
TTCACAGGAATGTAAATTGTAGTAACGTTTATTTTGAATGGCAACAAACTATTGTTTTAACAATCCAAAGCATAGGACTAAATATATAATATAAGAATACATAAAATAGGCTATAGTCCTCAGATGAGCATAGTAGCTCATGTGCTCGTGTTTGTATGTTCTAGACTTATTTCATAAATTCACATTGAAGATTTTAGTTGCAAAGAAGGGGAAATAACTCTATCTATTTAACCCTCCACCTTGAAAATGACATTTTTTTTTTTCCCCCATTTTCACAATAAATTTTAGTAAATTAAGCCTGTTCTTATTACCGAAAGGACAAGTGTGCAAAATTTTCCACGCCTGGCTAGGGAGATAAAAGTTTTACATGGGCCACAATGGAAAACACAAAAGATAGCAGAAATTGAAATGTATGTATTGAGCAGTGTTTCACCTAGATTTTGAAATCTTCAGGACAGTTGCCAGTTTTATCAAAATTTCTTCAGGACATTCCTTAATAATTAACTTCAGGACAAGTTGGGCAAATGTAATGAGACCGGTGCCTAGTTGAATAACTGATTGAGCATGAAATATCCTTGCCATTTAGAAATTTATTCTTGTACAATTAAGGTAGCACTATACAAAGATTGTTTTCCTCCAATCTTCCATCTGAAAACAGCTGTAACTTTCTTAATATTGCATCACAATTAACAAATGAGGTACCATTTGAAAGAAGAAAGATATATCTTTCCACTGATTATAATATTATGATTATGCAACAATTACATAATTAATTATTATACAATTAGTTGCAAAATCTTGATGTGTGCGCTTGACCAAAATTAGCTGTTTCATGTTTATTCAAATGGTAAAACTTTTTACAATTGTTTAATCAACACAGCATGACCTCCAAAACCGTGTCTCAGATTTTTCCTGTGATGTTTCAATCTCTCTTAAAGCCCCATTATGTGTATACAGCCTGACTTCATAAGATTTCACAAAATTTAATTGTGTGTAGAATTTGTTCTATTAATTCTATCAGAAATCCGCCACACGGTTTTGCAGATAATAGGTCTAAGAACAACATATACCAAAACCAAGCCTCTAGGGGTACCAATGCAGGAGCTAATTTCATTCAAAGTCGACATTTTATGTCAAAAATTGTAGTGGAAAAATCCCTAAAGTTGTAATTTTCCTCTTGGTACCCCATTTTCTTGAATAAAAGTCACAAATGTGCCATGGGAACACTTCAGGATTGACCTTGAATCATAAATCAACAATGATTTGACCAGAAAGATAGAATTTCTTCACACAAACTCTAAATATAGCTGGAAAATGCACACCCTGTGTAAGTAAACACATGAAATTGGTGGGAGAAGTTACATCACTCTGACCTAGCTTGAGGTTAACTGCCTACTGATAAGGTCAAAACTCCACCTCCACTGAACAGACGTGAACCACTAATTATAACAGGAATCACCTGGAATCTTAGTTAGCTCATTATGTGTATTCTTTCCTTTTAGTTGGATTTTACTAAATGAAAACTATACATTAGATATTTTGAAATAAATTCCATTGCAAATAACTAATTTATTTCTTTTGGTATTGATGAAAAGTTAGCTACATCCATGCTGCTTTCCCCTTCATTTAATGGAATCTTCCACAAAAATGGTCAGTAGTCATAAAACTATCAAATTATCCAATAGATAAACAATTAAGGACTGCCCACTTGTTTTTATCATCTCTGATTCAAGCACATGTGTTTGTCTACAAAACTAATTAAAAGTAATGCTCATTAATGGTACATCATATCTGAATTATTTTTTTCACCTGTGTATCGAGAATATTATAATAAAATAAAAATTGATTAAAAAAAATTTTGATGAAAAAATATCAATTTTTGTATAGTGCTACCTTAAGGGATATGGGGTCCAAGTCCTGGCTGTCTAAACTTTAACATTGATTTGAGGTCAAACAACCATCACTCGCTAACTCAGAAAAGGGTTAATTTAAATATAAATTTCTGCAAATGGTATAAAATTCTACATTTTAAGCCATTATTAAAATGTATGCTAAAATTTACAATTTCGTGGATTAAGATGATAATGGCTTGTTTAACAAATATTTGCCAATTTTATAATGCTGTTTTTATTCATCAGTAATAAATTAATTAGATCTACTTTTATCCTGCACTGGTTCTATTTGAGCAGTCAAATTACATTGACTGGATAAATGTTTGTTATATTTGGTCACTGACCAAAATATAGCATTTCTGGTACCTGATTCCTGTTGAGCAGCAGAAAGAAACAGTAACAGTAGAAGTGCTGACGTCACAGATGACGCCTTTGAAGACATTTAGAACGATGCTTGTTTCAGCTATTTTCAGGCAATTTGGCAGTTGTTTTTGGTCCTTTTGATTTTGCAGGATAAACATAATATACGTGCATTGTCGTTAAATATAAAGCTAATTTTCACTTGTTGCGAAACAGGCTAGAAAAGCTTGCCAAAGGCTTGCTTTTCTACCTGTTTTTAAGCTCGTGCAAATAAATTATATATATATTTTCCAACAATGTACGGATATTGTATATTTATAACTAGATATTGATATAAACATCAGGTCAACATGGTCATTGAGTTGTAAGAAAAAATATGGAAGCATCTGAAATACAGCAGAACAAGTTATAAATAAATGTCTCCTTGGTAATGACCATGGGTAATTTTTGGAGGAAAAAAACTGCTTATTCATGATTCTAGAGTGACATCACGATAAGTAACTGACCAATCAATGATTAGAGTTTTTGATATGAAGAAAATATTAGTCTGTGAAGCCAAGTAAAATCCTCTAGACTCTACATAGACTTTAATGTATATTAATTTATTTGATATCTACCAACCGAAGTTAAATATTGTAATTAAGATCACCTCTGATCCTTGTTTACACTAAATCAGATCTCTAGTTTGGTTTTCATCTTTCTATATATGACAAGTTATTATTTCATTTTAGAAAAATAAGTTTCAAATTTTCCATTGAAATCGAGGTAAATTCCAGAGGATTCCTACTGGATTCACTGCCTTTAATTATTAAATGCCTGGATATTCGAAAAAGGGAATAGAATAGAAATTATTGGTGTGTTTTCCGTGTTCTCAAATGTACAGGCACATTAACTTGTTCGTGTCCATATTCATACAACCTGATAAATGTTAACAGCAATTTACATGTGTTGATCCTATGTGGATAATAAGAGTATATAAGGTCGACACATGTAAGTTGCTGTTAACATAAGATTGTATGAATATGGGCACGAACAAGTTTAATAAAGGAAAAAGAGATGAAATTTTAAAGAAATAATTTTTTTTTATTGAAAATAAATATATGTAAACAGAAAGTTAAAAAAAAAAGAGGGGGGGTAACTGATAATTCCATGAAACGAGCACCTGTGCTCGAATGTACAGTACAATTTCATTCTAAACATTTAGATATAAGAAACTTGTTTTATTAAAAAAAAAAACATTGTTTTTTTTATTTAACAAAGTTGTATGAAACGAAATGAAAATAAAAAGTAAAATCTGAAAATGAATAAATAAAAGTATTGGTATGTTTATTGTTTATTTTACAGAAATTTATGATGTAGAAAGTTTGAATCACTAGAAGTATATGTCATAAATGTCAGTGTTTCACTGTTCACCTGTCCATCACAGGTGTGTTTTAGGTATGTATTACCTTTATATAAATACATTTGTATGTGAGACAATTGTTTTCCTTTCAAGTTATTTGTACTTTCTAGTGTATTGTATCTCTCTTATATTGTACTGAACTATTATACAAACTTTTACAAAGAGGTGAGTTCTTGGTATTAAATATTGTTTAGCTTAATATAGTGTTGATATGTAATTATTATTTTTTATGAAATTCTTTTTTTGTATCAAATCTTGTTTAGTTTAATATTGTGTTTATAATAAATAATATTTTTTTCTTTATGATTTTTTTTTAATGTTAATGTTAATTTCTTTTAATATTTAATATTTCATAATGAATTGTGAAGGAAACCTTTTTACAAGTTTTATTGTTATAAATGTGGTTTGGGTTATGGTGTTTAACACCACTTTCAACAATATTTCAGTTATATCATGGAGGTCAGTTTTAATGGTGGAGGAATATTTTTATATGATATTGTACTGGCTTGAGTCGTTAACTTTTCCATAAATATCTTGATTGTGTGGAAAAAAAAAATAGTTTAAATTCTTTCACTACAATATTAATTACTACATGTATGAAATACCTGCTACGTTTAAGTTTAAATCTTTAAATCGGTCAAAGCTATTTGTGTCAATGAGTTTATAAGAAGTGGCTTCATCAAACATCTTACAGTCCTTAGTTAATTATCATCACCCTTAGAACTATTTTTAATAACTTTGTGCAAGGTTAATATTTTTTCTTTCTACATTTGAAAGTCTTATATAGTGTGGTTCAATGAGTTAGGTAGTTGGATTACCTAACAACTCGTACAATCTCATCACCAATTCAGCGTGGGATCGTGCCCGGCTTTGTAAATTACAGAAAGGGTGTACTCGACTTGCAGCCACAAGTGATAAACATTACCCGTTGCTTGCCCATGGTCGGTGGTTCTCTCCGGGTACTCCGGCCTCTTCCACCACTAAAACTGGTCACCATGATATAGCTGAAATATTGCTGAAAGTGGCATTAAACCCAAAAAATCAAATCAAAATCAATTGAAAGTCTTATATTTTAATTAGCGATTTATTAACATTTAATTTAAGTTTAAATTAGTCAAAACTATTTGTGTCATTTAGTTGATAAGAAGTGGTTTCATCAAACATCTTACAGTCCGTAGTTAATTTTCATCACTTTTAGAATTATTTTTTAATAACTTTTTCTGACAAGGTTAGTATTTTTTCTCACAAACATTTGAATCAGTCTTACAAATCTACATAACATATTTATTACAATTATCACACATTTAATTAAGTAGCATGAAAATCTCAATAAATAACAACAAAAAATTATTTTTATTTTTAGAGGCGGGGGTTATGGTGTTTAATGTCACTTTCAACAATATTTCAGTTATATCTTGCCCGTGGGGGTCAGTTTTATTGATGGAGGAAACCGGAGTTCCATGAGAAAACCACTGACCTGCTGCAAGTCATTGACAAACTATATCACATAATGTTGTATCGGGTACACCTCATCAGAGTGGAATTTAAACTCACAATGTTAGTTTTAGATGAATTAGTCATTATTAGCCACTTGTGTGGATTGTTGATATATTTTTAACCTAACTTTATTTTACTGCCTTTTACCCTTTACAGTTTTCTGTGAAATGTACTTAATCTTACCATCAACGATATAACTGAAATATTGTTGTAAGTGGCGTTAAACATTATAACTTTAATCCCATAACCCTAATCCATCATTTTTAAGTGCAAGCTGAAAACAAGAGACTCAGAGGTCGTTGAATTGTCACTAAATACATCAAATAGACTTGCATTACATAACATGAACATGGACATTATTTAAAGTGTTTGAAGTTAAATTAACAAGACAGGAAATGGATTATGTTATAATTTCCTTCCTTAAGTAAAGTTTAAAAGCGTTAATTGGTTATGTTTTGTCTCCTCCCGTCACACAATGAATTCTGATTATAATATTCAGTGTTGGAATTAACGTTTCAGTGATTTGTAAAAGTAAGTCTTTTTTCTTTTACAAATTACATTTTAATAATGTTATATTTTATTTTTTAAAGCAAAAAAAAAAATTGACAAGTTGTATATTTCACCATTTATATATGTTGAATTGAAACCTCATTGGCAGTGCAATGGTTAGCATGCTCACCTCAATTGTGGTAGATCATTGGTTTGAGTCCTGATCGGATCAAACTAAAGACTATAAAATAGGTATTTGCTGGTTCTCCTGAGACTCCTCTAAGCATGCAACTTTAAAGAGTAAGAGCAAAGACTGGTTGGCTCGGAATCAGGATGATGTGTTCGAGTGGGGCAACATGTCTAACTGCGGAGTGTTGTTTCAGTGAGCTAGCACTATTAAAATCCAACTAACCGTGTTGATCTAGTACAAAGTGGACATCATCATCATTTCATTGGATTTAGATTGTTCTCGCCCTGATATCGCTGAAAAATTGCACATTTGGCCTTAATAGAACAATCACACGCTTACTCACTATATTAAATTGATTGGTTTGGTTGGTTTATGATGTTTAATGCCATTTTCAACAATATTTCAGTGGTGATCAGTTTTATTAGTGGAGAAAACCACCGACCTGTCGCAAGTCACCGAAAAACTTTATCAGTGACTTGCGATAGGTCGTTGGTTTTCACTAGGTACTCCGGTTTCCTCCACCAATTAAACTGGAAAATAGATAATATAGATAATGGCCCTTGAAAGGTGTGTGTAAATATACAAGTATAATCTACTCTAGCAAGTGACAACCATACAATGTATCTTCCTCGCTGGATTCAGAAGAATATCAGGCTGTAATAAATAATTTTCATAAAAACGTCCGAACATTAAACCCAACAGTCCTTAGACTTATATTTTTAACTAACACATTTTTTGTTTTTCCCTCAGCGGGAATCAAACCCACACCGTTGGTACACTGCAGCACCAGTTTTCTTAATTGACGTAATGACGAACCATTACATATACCTACAATTATGTGGTTAATGATGGATTCATTTTATTTTTAAAAAGGATGTCTAGAAAAAAAAAAAAAAAATGAATAAATCATGTCCATCTCATTTTGTATTGGCTGTGAAATTTGGTAAGCTACAGATATTTTTATGCTGTATGTAAATTATAAATGAAACAATTTCTTTATATTCTGAAAAAGAAAAAAAAAATACAACTATGTTCTCAGTAGGGTTTTTTTTTCTAAAAAGGGGAGATAAGCATATATTCTGTAAAATACAAAGAACAATGAGTGCCATTTATCATAATTGCAGTCTTACGTATTTATATCTATTCAAGTAATCTGTGATTGTCACTACTATAGTTGTGAAATGGTTTACCTCTCATGACTAGACATACTTGATACAAATTAACGAGTTACTGACTTGTAGCTAGGTTGGTTGTTTACTCCAGAAATATTGTTCAAGGTTGCATTAAACACCATAACCCTATCTTTTAGTTTGTTACTGACTTGTAGCTAGGTTGGGCATTTACACCAGAAATATTGTTCAAAGTGGTGTTAAATACCCATGACCCAAAGAATGATGAATTGGTTTTTACAGAGTAGATTTTTTTAGCAGAGCAGTAGCATTAAAAGTGGATATGAAGTAGTCAGTGTTTCGGCATTGACAGGTTTTTATTAAATATATTTATTATTGAAATTTGCAGTTCCTAAATAATGTAATTATTATTAAAACTAAGGTTTAGATTTGATATGAATTTTTTGTAGTAAGCATAAAAAGGTAATATAATGTTATCTCGTGTTGATCCAGGTTAACATCACCAAGATTTAAAGTACCCAGTATGTTTGACAGTAGTTATGTTATACTAAGCTTAAGTTTATCTTGGTAAGCTTTTGTCATCACTAATAATCTACTTCAAATATCCAAATACAAATTTATCTTCTCAATAAAAAATCCCACAATTTTTTGCTACATTATAAAAAGAAAGTTTAAACAGTGATTGTCAACAAATCGAACAATCACCTCTCACCTTAACTCACTGAATACAACAAAAAATACCACAGCATATGACATTGGAAATCCAGATCCTAGCTTGGGACAGGCATAGGAATGTGGTGGGTTTAAATCGGTTATTGGGTGTGCAGTCAGTTTAATTCATTCAATGACCATACTTCTATGGAAGTATTTATAGTAAGTAGGGGTTAGGGTTTTGGTGCTTAACGTCACTTTCAACAATATTTCAGTTATGTCGTGGTGGTCAGTTTTATTCGTGGGGGAAATCGAAGTACCCGGAGAAAATCACTGACCTGCAAGTTACTGACAAACTTTATCACATAATGTTGTATCGAGTACATCTTGCCTGAGCGGGGTTCGAACTCACAACGTTAGTGGTGATAGGCACTGATTGCATAGGTAGTTATAAATCCAACTACCATATGATCATGACCACAATGGCCCCTATAGTAAGTAAGATTGATTCTTCTGTAAATATGTTCAACGGTGGTTTTGTTATTTGGTTTAGAGGCAAAATGTTAGAGGAGGACTCAAGAGGAAAGAAAAAGGAAATAGCTAAACTTAGAATAAGTAACCATAATCTCCAAACTTGAAAAGATTGTCAGCTAAATATTCCAAGACAATACAGGCTATGATAATGCATGTCTTGTAAAGTCATGGAAGATGATACATTCTTCCGTAAATGGCCTTTTTCGGGTGAAGACGACCGAGGTAAGACGAGTCCACGTGCACTCGTCTTTACTCGTTGTGACATCCAATCAGAACGCCTTTAACAAGAAAAACAATCGTTCAAATATATACCCTAAGCCGGGAATGTCACATTATATACCCTGTCTGATAGCTGAATAACAGATATATTACGGATTTAACCATTGTTCTTTTTTTTAAATACAGACTCCAACCGTATTAAATATATTTGTGTCTTTAATTTTAATTTTTTTCGTATTTCTAAATGTCCTTTTCCGTACCTTTGACGTCATTCTCCAATGACGTCAAAATATGTGTCACGTCATATTTCATGTATGGGGTGTCCCATGAAGGAAAACACTGTACTTTCAATAATATATTAGTGAGAAAAGCTCAAATATCAGTAGAAAGCTACTTAGTTTATTAGTCGGTGTCGCAAAAGTCAATTTTATGTGATGTGTATTTCATAACGCTCAATGATATTGATCTGATAATTTATGCAAATTAGTTACTGATCAATGGCGGGCGTCTCTAGGAGTTCGCGATAGGGAAAGTTGTTGGTTTATGGAAGAAATAGGTACTTACATGGGTTGTTGGGAAAGCCTGGGTGATCTTCCTTTCGTGATAGAAATTTTTGTGTCTTTTCGCTCGGTTCGCTGCGCTCCACTCGCGAAAAGACATAAAATTTCTATCACTCATGGAAGATCACCCGGTCTTTCCCAAGAACGTATGTAAGAACCTATTACACTTTCTATTACATTGTAAAAAAAATGAAAAATAAATTTATTCCAAACAGTAAATGGTAAAAATGTGGGATTTACATAATTATCAAAAATGGACAAAAAAATACATGTTGTCTCCATCTAATCCTAAATTGGTTGAACAGATAGGACTCTTTATAATGCAGTCATTAGAACCAGGGACAAAATACTCTTGATAATGCCTGTGGAATGTGCCATTAATGTAGTATTTGGCATACTATTTTTAGCCTTTTTTTATTTCTCACAAATAGGTAACCGTAACTTATTTTTGCTATCCTGTTTAGGCCCTTTGGTTTTCTTACTCCCAAATTTTCTTACACAAATATTTTGGCTTTTAAGTGTATGTGTTGAAGGTTATTCCAGAAATGTGTTTTGCACAGTAAATTAGATATCTACATTTTTATTGTAAGAATAGTTTATAAGACAATCAAATATTTGATTTTATTGAAATATATATCAATGTATGCTTGTAAAATCAGTATAGAAATATAATATGACAATTTTATTTACATAGCCAATGTCCTACAGTAGATTATAATCAGGTTAAATCTCTCGTAAATCATGAAAATACATTGATCGATCTTAAGTGACACCATCAACAATTTATCAATTTGTCGTGTTTTGTGTATTAATTGTTATATTAAAATTTATCAATTCATATTCAACAGATTTATGCAAAATTTTCCATCAAATGAGAATGCCTAATGAAATCAAGAAATCTTTCTTGTCAATCTTTGTACATTTTTATGCATTTCAAATATTATTTATTATGTGTTATCGGTAATTCAGACATTTTTCCTCAGATCTAGTGATATTGTCAGTAACAATGAACTGACTCTGATACTGGAAAATAATTGCTGAGTGTATCAACGTCAAACACATTATTATGTAACTGATAAAAAACAATAACGTCTATTTTGAAGGTATCGACGTACATTATCACAAGTATCACAGCTTGTTCTGATGGACTCTCTACGTTACTAGGCATAATGTCTGTCTCAACCTTCAAAGCTGATGTTATTCTATATTTATACAGTCAAACCTGCCCATGCAGTCACCTGTATTAAAATGACACATTTATCTTTTCCTGTCATCAATAATTTCATATGAATTGAACCTCTTTTAAGAGATCACTTGTCTTATAAGGACACTTTGTCTTTGTCCCAATGGGACCTCTTAATACAGGGTTGACTATATCATTTGGGGAGATGTTTCTTTGCATTATTTTTTTTAATTGAAAATGATATAATCAAAACATAACCTCATTCAAACATTACCATGTGTTGAGCAGTAAAAAGTTTGTCAGATGAGTGTTTCGTGTTCTTGTGGTTTGATATAATGTTGACCATTTAACTTTTTATTTTCAAATTACAGAACTCCAATAAAAAAAAAGACCTGTTTTCTGTTAACGAAATTTTCGTATATAAAACCTCAAGAAATTATAGATCCAATACTGTAGGTTACCTCAACCTTTTGCAAATTAAGGTGATTTTAACTAGAACTTTAAAAAAAAAAACAAGAAGAAAACTTAAATATACTTGTAAGTACATTACATTTGGTGCTGAAGTGGTATTGACAATTAATATTATTGACACATATAATTTAGAAATACTTAGGCCATTCTTAAAAATAAATACTTGTTATCCCCTCTCGCCAACGAAGTTGTGAAGGGATATAGTAATGCTACCGTCATTCCGTCCTTCAGTAACATCCTTGTGAACACTTTAGAATCAACATTCTTCAATGGATTTTGACCAAACTTGGTACATACTTAGTCCTTAGGTGAGTCTGGAACCCTAATGATTTTCAAGGTCACATGGTCTAATTTTTACCCTGTAACATCCTTGTGAACACTCTAGAATCAACATCCTTCAATGGATTTTGACCAAACTTGGTACATATTTAGTCCTTACTTAAGAGAATCTGGAATCCTATTGATTTTCAAGGTCAAAGGTCAAATTTTTAGGCAAGGGAATATGCCACGCTTTACGTTGCCCTTGTTTAATTTGCTGTTACCCAATCTATATGCAATTTTTACATGACATAGGTATATTGGCATGACATAGATATATTGACATGACATAGGTATATTGACATGACATAGGTATATTGGCATGACATAGATATATTGACATGACATAGTATATTGGCATGACATAGATATATTGACATGACATAGGTATATTGACATGATATAGGTATATTGACATGACATAGGTATATTGGCATGACATAGGTATATTGACATGACATAGGTATATTGACATGACATAGGTATATTGACATGACATAGGTATATTGTCATGACAGGTATATTGACATGACATAGGTATATTGACATGACATAGGTATATTGACATGACATAGGTATATTGACATGACATAGGTATATTGGCATGACATAGATATATTGACATGACATAGGTATATTGACATGACATAGGTATATTGGCATGACATAGGTATACTGGCATGACATAGGTATATTGACATGACATAGGTATATTGGCAAATTGTTCTTTCTTGTAAATATCTAGAAACGAAATCTTACTTTATCATAAAAAAAAGATAATATGCTAATAATTAATAAAAAAAAAAAATGTCAAAACTTTTTGGGTAGGGGCACTTTTCGCAGGCTTGTTGGATCCCAGCAAACAAATAAAATTTATAGATGGCCTAAGAAGTGAGATTTAGTTTATGGTGCATGCTATCACTTATATAAAGGCATACCAATTTTTAAGTAGAAAGGTTGAATGACATTGAAGTCATTCTTAGATAATTAAGAGCCTAAGAGGGTTTAGTATGTTTACAAATTAATTTTAAGTGTTTTTTCTTTGTAGTCTCCACAAGAAGTCAAATACAGGCCATGCATGGAAGGAGGAAAGACATTTGCTAATTAAGGTAAGAATTAAGTTAATTTATCATGACCAACAAGAAATGAGAACCCATATATTTTGTGGGGGATCACAGTCCTTGAAATGAATTTATTGTCATGTATAGTTCTAAATAAAAACTGAAAAATTTACTGGTCCAAACAAAGTTTTATTGGTCTTGGGTCGGAGGACCGGTGCTCATCTTGAGGACTGGGATTATAATGATGACTTAATAATGTCATAATGGTTGTAAATGTGTGGTGTTGTGATCTGTTAAGAGTGCGCCAATTACGGCCCAGCACCTCCGACTTCAGCACTCAGGGTTTCTGTTAGGAATACCTCTCCCTTAACTTCTGGTATAAGACCTTTCCTGGAAGCACAGGAGGGACTTTACAGGTCCCAAACTGGATTTATCCTCGGGGTTTTCTCCCGAAGCCTTTCCCATAGATGGGTATGCCGCAAGTCAACAGAGGTTTGATAATGGAGTTTCCCTCTCCATCCACAAAACAGTGGAACTATTTAACCCATAGCTGGGATGATGACTTAATTATATTTAAAATGCTGTAAGTTTCTGAATTTGTTCCAAATGTTTAGCGTTCCTGTTTAAGGCTTTATTGGACTGGCTAAATATCTTGGTATTGTCATGGTTGTGATTATATCATCTTATTGGACTGGTTAAATATCTTGGTATTATCATGGTTGTGATTATATCATCTTATTGGACTGGCTAAATATCTTGGTATTATCATGATTGTGATTATATCATCTTATTGGACTGGCTAAATATCTTGGTATTGTCATGGTTGTGATTATATCATCTTATTGGACTGGTTAAATATCTTGGTATTATCATGGTTGTGATTATATCATCTTATTGGACTGGCTAAATATCTTGATATTGTCATGGTTGTGATTATATCATCTTATTGGACTGGTTAAATATCTTGGTATTATCATGGTTGTGATTATATCATCTCATTGGACTGGCTAAATATCTTGGTATTATCATGGTTGTGATTATATCATCTTATTGGACTGGTTAAATATCTTGGTATTATCATGGTTGTGATTATATCATCTTATTGGACTGGCTAAATATCTTGATATTGTCATGGTTGTGATTATATCATCTTATTGGACTGGTTAAATATCTTGGCATTATCATGGTTGTGATTATATCATCTTATTGGACTGGCTAAATATCTTGGTATTATCATGGTTGTGATTATATCATCTTATTGGACTGGCTAAATATCTTGGTATTATCATGATTGTGATTATATCATCTTATTGGACTGGTTAAATATCTTGGTATTATCATGGTTATGATTATATCATCGTTGAATTTGCATCTTACCTGTACTGTACAATCGGTGCCTATCACCGCTAAAATTATGAATTAGATTCCCACCAAATGCCTCAGAATATTAGAAAAAGGAGATAGCATCAAATCTTTATGACTATGGTTATAAATAGGTTATCATGCTCGTCGGAAGTGCAGAAATCGTGGGTGAAATCTGCATTCATGTCATACCAAAGACTATGAAATTTGTATTTTCTACTCCTCTGCTAAGCACACAGCTGTAGTAAGAAACAAGATCAAAAACATAGTCAGTATAATGTGTTTGAATCGAGTGGAACGCAATGTCTACCTAGGACTAGTTTCAGTGAGCTAGCATTATAACATTCCATTTCATGGCAGTGTGTCGTGTACAGCAGGGCTTTCAATATTTTTCAAGTCTACCAGTGCTTCACTATTTACAGGTGGTACAATTTTGATAAATATCTTGTACAACACTCTTTAATATCAAGAGGTACCAAAGACCATTTTAGGCAGGTAGAAGTACCTGGTACTGCCCCTTATTTAAAGGCCTGATACAGAATAAACACCATCATCATTTCATTTAAGCGTAACTTGTCTCACTCACTCTTTAAAATTTAAATGTTATGTAAAATTGTTCACCTTCATTTGTCATAGCAGTGTACTTAACATAAAACTAAATAGTTACATGTCATAGTTGCCCGTGGCAACTCCATTTACATAATAAACAATAGAATTACGTCATGACGTCACTTTCATCAATCTTATGTTGTGTATTCCATCAAGATAATAGAATAAACATAATGGGTTTTCACTTCTTATTATTGAAGAAGGCCTGTATTTTTCTCCGTAAGATGCTATTTTTGGATAAAACAGAATAATGAAAAAGCTACTATTTTTGTCATTTTGACAGTGATATATTTGTTTGTTTTCCATGCTTTACGATTTTCAAATTACTGTCCCAGTTTTCTTAGTCATATAGGAAAATACATAATGCCTATTTTTAAATGTTATCATAGAATTCAAACAAAACAGGGAGGAATGTTATATAATTAAATTTCATGGATACCACTTTTGGAAAATTTTGTAGGAAAAAAATCCAGTTATTTGATTGGTGATGTCAGGAGGGCGAGCACGACCCTTCAGATGTTAGGAACAGGGTAGCATATTACAAACAGACGATTTTAATTAGATTGCGGTATCGGCAACATCAAAAACATTTTATAAGGTTTTAGTTTATGGTATTTAACACCACTTTCAACAATATTTCAGTTATATCGTGGTGATCAGTTTTATTGGTGGAGGAAACCGGAGTACCCCACCGACCTGTCGCAAGTCACTGACAACTTTATCACCTAATGTTGTATCGAGTAAACCTTGCCATGAATGGGTTTCACACTCACAACTTTAGTGGTGATGGATCCTACGAATTAGCAATATAAATTGGCATGAAACATTATTATGATATGAAGATTCAACTTTTTGCAAATGTAAAATTTGTATGCCCCCCAACACGAGGCATCAGGGCCATGAGGTTTTACCCATGTCCATTTTGGAGTTATGCCAGGTCCGTTTACTTTAGCTGGAAGTGGGGCATCCCCGTCTTATGTGCATATTCTTCCATTTATTTAAAGCATTTAAGAGATACTTGCAACTCAGTTCTGGAATCATCATTTGTGTTTGTGTTTGCAACAACAAAAAATTCACTAGTGAGACTCATGACTTTGATTTGGACTCATAAAATTTTTATCCTAAATGGATCTTTGGAGTACTATTTTCTTTCAAATTAAAATGTGATTTAATATATGTAATATGAGCTATCATTGAGGTGTAGATATTTTATCTTGTACAAGTGAAGGTCTCATGGTGTGTAGAGTCCAAGTTTTGAGGATTCAAAGGTTAACATACTTATATATAGATAAATAAAAAATGAATTACAAAATGTATCTGTAAATTTGACATATTTCATTTGATATCTATGTTTTTATTATGTAAACATTTTTTTCCCCAATTATGAAAGTGCAGTTGTATTCTACTTCTACTTCTACTTAATACTGACCGTCTTCAACAAGATGAAGATTATATCAGAGGTTGTACATGACAATTGAAAAAAGTTGAAACTATTTACACATTTCTGTTCTTCTTCAATATACAGATTCTGATTTACCCCTTTGGTATCTTCAAACTCTTCTTAGTATTTGATATACAACCGGTTCCAGTCAGATATCGTACGACTTATTGTGCTTGTCTCAAGCAAATACCAAAAGATTTCTATCAATTCTTTTCAGTTTTTCTTTGTTCTGTAAAGTTTGGAGTGAGTCAGGAGTTTTATATTGTTGTAATTAACTGAGATTTGTCGATAAACACTGTTCAACTTGTTTAACTTTCTTGTTGTCAAATATACTGTAAAACACCCTCTATACTAAAGATTTATACATGTATATTATGTGTATATTATCATCAAAGTGTGTAATATTGATTCTGTTTCTTGAACTTTTTTTTTTGGGTGGGAGTGTTGTTGCTGTAGCAAAGTGTTAGTACTTATTTGTTGGATTTTTTTGGGGAGGGGGGGTTGGTGGTGATCAGTTGGATAAACATAATTTTATGCTGATTGATATTGATTGACAAGGAAGAATAATTTAGTTCAATTCCAGAGGAAAGAGTGTACTTTTATTTTTGTACAGCATATTAATTTAAAAAAATATGTTCTGATAAAATCATAATGCTAATTCAATTTGTTTGTTAACCCTAAGCCTTGAAGGTGTACCTGTACATCCATTCTTGACTAATGTTAACACTGCTTGTAGCAGAATTAAATTAAAATACAATATAGTGACAAGCAAATGAAAAATACAATTGCTATTGTTGACAGCTCAATTCAAGAAATAAATTTCTATAATTGTATTGGTCGTTGCTCAAGACTGTTGGTGTAACAGACGTAACATCAGCTGTTTAAATCATAAATATTCAAAAACGTGTTATCCTGCATCAGTATGTTGGTCTTATTAAACAAAACAATCGTAAATATTTAATCTATGTTCATATGATATGGTGATTATTGATGTTCAGGTGGAGCTCAGGTGAGAGACAGGTAAGTAAATGTTTATTTCATTGTATATTTCATGAGGTATTTGATATACAAATAAATGTGAATGACATTATTTGAATATAAGATGTGTATCTTTATTAGACTGTGCCTTTATTGTTATGCTGCTATAAATATAAAGACCTCGGGGATATAAAATAGGCTTGGACATTTCTAGAAACTCAACAAGTCAAAATTTGGACTTGTGTCTGAATATTTACCTTAATTTTAGTCAGTACAGTCAGACCTGTCATATGTGACCTTTCAAGGGAACAGGGGAATATGGTCACATAAGACAGGTGGTCGCCTAATACAGGTTTAATTGATGTAAAATGTATTGTGAAGGGAAATAAAAATAAGGTCACATGATACAAGTTATTGGTTAATAGAGGTGGTCACTAAATCAGGTTTGAATGTATTTGTACAAAGAAAACTTAATCAGAGGCCATTTTTCTGAAGAAAATGGAGACTTTCATATTTTTCATTGGCTTTAGGTTTTCATACAATCATGTCTGATGTTCTTACGGAGAACAAGATACAGTCAAACCTGACCCAACAGAAACTCCTGGGAACCAGCTTTAGTATTCGAAATAGACAGGTGTTCGCTTTATACAGGTTTAATTAGCAAAGATTTCCTACATTCAGATTGGGATTTATTTTAAGTTCAGTTTATCCCGACATGATTAATCGATCAAATCGATCACCGATCACTAATCGATCAGTTATCGAACACTAATCGATTGATGAGTTTGACTAATCAAACACTTATTGAGCAAACTCTCTCAGGAGATTGATCAATTAGTGATCGATTATTTTGATTAGATTTATTTGATACAGTATTCTGTTTTATTCAGGATTCTGTTTAGACAGGACTCCATTTTATTCAGGGTTCTGTTTAGACAGGTTTTCACTGTGTATTGTAATCTACTTATTGTGGTAGCTGCATCTTCATTGGTTAATGATATTACCCATAGTTAATATTAATAAGTTAATACTACATGTAATAAAATATGTATACTTATGATTCTGAAAGTGTAACAAAAAATGTCAGCCATGACTGATATCTTGAAATAAATGTCAAGAATGGAGACTAATAAATTGGACATCCATTCTCTTAACAGTTTTTATGCCTCCGCCATTGGATACATTGTGTTTTTTCCTTGACCGTATGACTGTTCCTCTGTGCAGCATTTGGTTTCCGCTCAATAGCTTAAATTGCCTGCAAACCAATCATTTGAAATTCATACACAAGGTCAGGGGCCATTAAGGGAAGGCCAAATACGATTTCTTATCTTGACGATTTTTTCCGTTCTGATGTTATGCCCTGTGTGCTTTAGCTGGAAGCAGGGGCATCCATGTCTTATGGGCACATCGTCCATATTTGTTTTGTTGTTTTCTCTATCAGAGACAGTTAATTTGTATTTTTAAAAATAAAAGTTACTCTTAAATTTTATAGTTTTAAATAATGATTTCGTTCAATTTTATTATTTGCAAACATACTAGCAATCAAAACTACATGTACAAACATTAATGTTTATTGTATTGATTTTTGTGTCATTATGTACCAGTTTGGTGACAGTCAATCAAATGTCACAGTATATATATATATAGATTTAAAATTGTTGAAATTGATTTAGTAAGGAAGCAATTAGGGGTATACATTTTCCAAGGTTAACGGAAATATGAATTTAGCATATGAGGTATTTTATAAGAAATATGTTTTCCATGTATTGAGGAAGAAAAAAATGTATGGAAGCCTTCATTCATAAAAATGTTTGAATAGAATGTGGCTTAAGCAAAGACACTATTACAAAATATATTGGTAATGTGTAAAAGGAGGAAAAGATTTATTGCTAAATCGATGTTGGATACAAGTACATTTTTAACTCACCTGGAGTGATTCGAAATCGAAGATAACTGCCCTGGCCTCTGATTGGCAAAGACATTTTTTACTTCTATTCCAGAAAAACTGCATGCTAAGTCACCAGACTTTCCAGAAATATTCCTTTAGGGGTTCTTATGGAGAAACCCTTTTATCAGCTATATGAACTAAATTCATTTACATTAAAAAGATAGCTCTAATTTTCTTAAGGATATTTTTTTTAACAAAGAAAGATAACTCTAGTAAGAAAGGATATGGATTTAAATGATCATGAGAGACTACCAAACTTAGACACAAATTAAAGTACTGTTACATTACTTTTATTGCTGTCATTCATTTCTCAGTCACAGTTGGGTCTTCTAGACTATATTTAAATATTTACTGAAGAAACAAATCAGTCTGTTTCTAACTGTAATCGCTGAAAATAAGACCAAAAATGACAATTATATTTATAATTCTTTCATTTATACCATATCAAGTCATTCTGTAATCTGTAAAATTTTCTATTTGTTTGTTTTATTTATAAAAACAAAAAAAACTATCGGTATATAAGGAAGAGAGATAATTTTGACCAGTTTCATATGAATGTAAATTGTAATAATATAAAAAATAATAGAAGAAGAAGTAGCTATTGTTTCAGCTTGGGTAAACGTGAAAGCCAGTCTGGACAAATTGTACAAAGGAACTTATTTTCTCTAGCACAACAAACGAGGTAATAAATTGGGTCAATTTGTATGAAGGCATCCTAACATATGTGTAAGTGCCATTGTGGTATGACAGTTGGATTCACAACTATGTATGCAATCACCATTTAAGTTGTGAGTTCGAATCCCACTCTTGGCAAGGTGTACTCGATATAGCATTATGTGATAAAGTTTGTAAGTGACTTGTGGCAGTTTGGTGGTTTTTAGTGGATACTCAGTCAGGCCTTTCAATAAGGGGCAGTACCAGATACTTTTACCCACTTAAAATGGCAATTGGTACCCCATAATTTTAAAGAGTACTGCATAAGATATTCATGAAAAATGTTCAAATTTTAAGAAAAAGTACCACCTGTAGATAGTGAAGTACTGGTACACTTGTAAAATATTGAAAGTCCTGTTCCGGTTTCCTCCACTAATAAAGCTGACTGCCACAATATGGCTGAAATATTGTTGAAAGTGGCATTTAGCACCATAACCCTAACCTTATATACATGTACATGTGTTGTATATTCTATTTTGTTTCAATGAAGGAAGCCCGTTCAGGGGTAGGACCTAAGTTTGTATATACAATGTATGTATAGGTAAATAGGTTTAAAACGTTTGATCTGATATTTCCATATTGTTGGTGTAAAGATTCAAATTTGTTTAATTAAAAACCCTACTTGTAGGACTAAATATATAATATTGGTTAAAGTTTTGTTTATAAGAATGGAACTGACTATATCTATCAAGTGAGCATCGTAGCCCATGTGCTCTTGTTTGTATAGTAAAGTCATTAAAGGGTAAAAGTTCACTGTTGTTTGCATATAAAGTCTAGAGTGTGTGCTTAACCAGAATGAGATCTTGTTTCCTATTTTTTCATCATTAGTTTGTTTGGAGTGTTTACATAATTTCTAGTTCAATTACCGGTAAATATAAGCTATAAATGTCTGCTGCTGTAGTTTGCCCCTTATAATGTCACAGCTTCTGCAATGAAAACATAGCCTTATATTAGAGGTCTGTCTTGAGGGTGTGAATGTGGTAGTATTTTACTATCTCTGTGCATCTGAAATATGATCCAATAAGAAAGGTGGACTTTGGTGGGAGGTTCCTTATAATGCCACCCTTCTTATCATGTCAGATTTCAGATGGACTGAATTCTACTAAATTGTCCCCCTCAATAAAGGCAACCATTACAGATTCTGATTGCCCCTTTGGTATCTTCAAACTCTTCTTAATAAGGTCACTTTCATAATACAGAAGGGGTCAGCTTATAAGAGGGGGACTTACTGTACAAGTCAATTATACCACCTGATAAGAGGGGAACTTACTGTACAAGTCAATTATACCACCTTATAAGAGGGGAACTTACTGTACAAGTCAATTATACCACCTTATAAGAGGAGAACTTACTGTACAAGTCAATTATACCACCTTATAAGAGGGGAACTTACTGTTCAAGTCAATTATGCCACCTTATAAGAGGGGTACTTACTGTACAAGTCAATTATACCACCTTATAAGAGGAGAACTTACTGTACAAGTCAATTATACCACCTTATAAGAGGGAAACTTACTGTACAAGTCAATTATATCACCTTATAAGAGGAGAACTTACTGTACAAGTCAATTATACCACCTTATAAGAGGAGAACTTACTGTTCAAGTCAATTATACCACCTTATAAGAGGAGAACTTACTGTACAAGTCAATTATACCACCTTATAAGAGGAGAACTTACTGTACAAGTCAATTATACCACCTTATAAGAGGAGAACTTACTCTACAAGTCAATTATACCACCTTATAAGAGGAGAACTTACTGTACAAGTCAATTATACCACCTTATAAGAGGAGAACTTACTGTACAAGTCAATTATACCACTTTATAAGAGGAGAACTTACTGTACAAGTCAATTATACCACCTTATAAGAGGAGAACTTACTCTACAAGTCAATTATACCACCTTATAAGAGGAGAACTTACTGTACAAGTCAATTATACCACCTTATAAGAGGAGAACTTACTGTTCAAGTCAATTATACCACCTTATAAGAGGAGAACTTACTGTACAAGTCAATTATACCACCTTATAAGAGGAGAATTTATTGTACAAGTCAATTATACCACCTTATAAGAGGAGAACTTACTGTACAAGTCAATTATACCACCTTATAAGAGGAGAACTTACTGTACAAGTCAATTATACCACCTTATAAGAGGAGAACTTACTGTTCAAGTCAATCATACCACCTTATAAGAGGAGAACTTACTGTACAAGTCAATTATACCACCTTATAAGAGGAGAATTTATTGTACAAGTCAATTATACCACTTTATAAGAGGAGAACTTACTGTACAAGTCAATTATACCACTTTATAAGAGGAGAACTTACTGTACAAGTCAATTATACCATCTTATAAGAGGGGTACTTACTGTACAAGTCAATTATGCCACCTTATAAGAGGGGAACTTACTGTACAAGTCAATTATACCACCTTATAAGAGGGGAACTTACTGTACAAGTCAATTATACCACCTTATAAGAGGGGAATTTAATGTACAAGTCAATTATACCACCTTATAAGAGGGGAACTTACTGTACAAGTCAATTATACCACCTTATAAGAGGAGAACTTACTGTACAAGTCAATTATACCACCTTATAAGAGGAGAACTTACTGTACAAGTCAATTATACCACCTTATAAGAGGAGAACTTACTGTACAAGTCAATTATACCACCTTATAAGAGGAGAACTTACTGTACAAGTCAATTATACCACCTTATAAGAGGGGAACTTACTGTACAAGTCAATTATGCCACCTTATAAGAGGGGAACTTACTGTTCAAGTCAATTATACCACCTTATAAGAGGAGAACTTACTGTACAAGTCAATTATACCACCTTATAAGAGGGAAACTTACTGTACAAGTCAATTATACCACCTTATGAGAGGAGAACTTACTGTACAAGTCAATTATACCACCTTATGAGAGGAGAACTTACTGTTCAAGTCAATTATACCACCTTATAAGAGGAGAACTTACTGTACAAGTCAATTATACCACCTTATAAGAGGAGAACTTACTGTACAAGTCAATTATACCACCTTATAAGAGGAGAACTTACTGTACAAGTCAATTATACCACCTTATAAGAGGAGAACTTACTGTACAAGTCAATTATACTACCTTATAAGAGGAGAATTTATTGTACAAGTCAATTATACCACTTTATAAGAGGAGAACTTACTGTACAAGTCAATTATACCACTTTATAAGAGGAGAACTTACTGTACAAGTCAATTATACCATCTTATAAGAGGGGTACTTACTGTACAAGTCAATTATGCCACCTTATAAGAGGGGAACTTACTGTACAAGTCAATTATACCACCTTATAAGAGGGGAACTTACTGTACAAGTCAATTATACCACCTTATAAGAGGGGTACTTACTGTACAAGTCAATTATACCACCTTATAAGAGGGGTACTTACTATACAAGTCAATTATACCACCTTATAAGAGGGAAACTTACTGTACAAGTCAATTATACCACTTTATAAGAGGGGAACTTACTGTACAAGTCAATTATACCACCTTATCCGAGGGGAACTTACTGTACAAGTCAATTATACCACCTTATAAGAGGAGAACTTACTGTTCAAGTCAATTATACCACCTTATAAGAGGGGTACTTATTGTACAAGTCAATTATGCCACCTTATAAGAGGGGAACTTACTGTACAAGTCAATTATATCACCTTATAAGAGGGGAACTTACTGTACAAGTCAATTATACCACCTTATAAGAGGGGAACTTACTGTATAAGTCAATTATACCACTTTATGAGAGGAGAACTTATTGTACAAGTCAATTATACCACCTTATAAGAGGAGAACTTACTGTACAAGTCAATTATACCACTTTATAAGAGGGGAACTTACTGTACAAGTCAATTTTACCACCTTATAAGAGGAGAACTTACTGTACAAATCAATTATACCACCTTATAAGAGGAGAACTTACTGTACAAGTCAATTAGACCCCACATTTGTTCTTAGGGGTATAATACTTGATAATTCAGGTACAATCAATGAGAAAAAAAAGAAAGAAAAATGTTATTCATATTGTGTAGCAAATAACTTTTTAATAAGACTTTTACTTCAAGATGTTGCATAAGACAAGCTTTTGTTTAATAAAATCCTTTAAAGTAATTAAATAAGGCCAAGGTCCAATGTTTAAGAAATAAAAAAAATAATTGATATTGTAATTTAATATTCAGTATTGTATTATTGACAATTAGACAGCGGTAATCGTAAAGTAAATTAACCCAGACTCGTGCAAGTGAACTGAGTTTGTTTTTCTACTAATAATATTAATACCGCACGGTACATTGATTTTATTTAATACATTTCATAATGTTTTTCTGAATAGATGGGTTTATCAAATATTTAAATGATAATAACTGGAAATCATTACAGCATAACAATCTTTGATGTAATAATACATCCTGGTTTTAACTAACATTATACTTGTTTCCTTACGACATAGCGTCCCCTCTTTGGATTATCATTACACATTTATTTTGGTGATTTTGAATACAACTTCCTTATTACTGAAAGGTAAAGTTCGATATTAATATTACTTTAGATACTGAATATTTTTGATAGGGAGATACTGGTTGCTATTGCTATTGTTAAAGAAGCAGAATAATGTCTGTATAATCCATGACCATGCTTCTACTGAGTAGCTCATGTGCATGGTATGTGCATATGTTTTTCGTGTTTGGCAGGTTACATTTATTACATAGATACAGTCAAACCTGCCTTAAAGGACACCTTTATATCACTGTCTTTAAAGGACAGTCTCATTTTCCCCATTAATGAAAAGTGCATATACATGTAATTGTTGTTTTATTTAAATTGAAATGATCAAATGTTTTGGGTAGGGTTGATTTTGGTGGGTCGATCGGCGAATAACAAATCAACATTTTTTTTATGGGTGGCCTGATCACAGTTAACAGGGTCATACATGTAGTACATGTAAGAGAAATGCATTAACGAAAATGCACTCTTAATAGTCTAAAAACAAGGGAAGTAATACAATATGTAAAAAAATGAAGCTTTTTCTGGAAGTGTGATTATTTCCCTTTAACTGTGAGCTGTAAAAGCTGATATGTTAAAATTTTGAATAGAATATGAAAAAAATTATGTTATTTTCATTGAGCTTTGTATGAAACGAGATCCTTTTACCTGCCTTAAAGGGAAATAACTCCTGTAAGACATATAATTTTAGAAAAAGGTTGGAAATGGGCAGATGATCTATTCTAAAAGTAAATCAGTAGTGTAATTGATATAAAGTTGTGAAACTTGTGTCATATCCAATTGTTTATTATTGAACAATAAAATATTTTGAAAGTAAAAAAAAAACCTCAGTGTTTAACAGGTCAAGCTGCCCCTCCTTTTTAGACTGGTGGGTTAGAAGTATCGGTTATGATTTTTTTTGTCTAAAGAGTAATAACCTTGAACCAACAGATTCTACCTTCCTAGCTAATAGTCTGAGTGCAATACGGTAGATTGTGGATTTGAACCCTGGTTGGTTCAAACCAAAGGGTATAAAATGAGTATTTGTTGCTTCTCTGCTACCACACAGTAATAAGAGCAAAGACTGGTGGACTCGCAATGTGGATGACGTGTCCACGTGTGACTGTCTACATGCGGATTGTTGTTTCAGTAAGCTTAGGCACTATAAAAATCAAAGTTGGTCTAGTAAAAGTGGACGGACGGAAATAATATTAACTTGTTCTCCCCGTGATATTACCCCGTACTGAAAAATTGCTCATTTGACGTTAAAACAACAATCACTCATTCACTCCTAGCTAGTAATCAGTTAACTACGAATATTCATTGACCCTGATATTGTACTGTCCATTGGACTACCAGATTCTACATTCCTAGATAGTAGTCAGTTAACTACGAGCATTCATTGACTCTGCTAATAAACTATTGGACTGTCCATGTTTATGCTGTCATTCATTTTTGTAATTGAATTGTGTGTGGTGTTTTTGAGAGGAAGCCAACATGTGCAGGTATATTATTGTTTATTTATATCTGTATTGTGGTTGGAGATTCCATTATTAAGAATGGGAAGGTTAGGAACACCTATTAAATATGTATAAAGAGTCCAGAAAAAGATTTATTTGTTTTATATATATACAAACATCTAGGTGACAACCATACAATATATCTCTGCCACTGGGAAATACTAGGTTAATACTAAATAATTTAATTTGATGTGAATACTGCAATCTGATTGGCTGATCTGCCTGGAGCAACATTGATTATACTTGATATTTTAAACCTGGGTTGGTATTGTGACAACAAATTCAAATTGTCCCATGAAATAATCATAATTAAAATTGAGGAATCATTACATTTTTTTGTAAAAATTAAATTCTAAGGAATATGTTAAATTTTTAAGCAGGTTATGCTTGAATATATAATAACCTGGTTTGGAATAGTTTATGCTTTTGATAAACCACTTTGCTGTTTATTAAGCATAATCTGCCCCCAAACCAGGTTATATCGTATAACCTGTTCAAAAATTGAACATATTCCTTAAATATTTATATACGTCAGAAAATTAAACCAACAGTGTTAAAATTAGATTTTTGAGCTGACAATTTTTTTGTTCTCTCTCGGCAGGATTCAAATTCACACCATTGATACACTGCAGCATAAATCACTTAGCCTTATTTTCAGCACCTTAGAGCACTCTGCCACATCTGCTATATAACAATGCTATTTTCAGACGTGTTAAACACAATAACCCCTAACCCTCAATTGGCAATTTATGATTTAAAGTTCAAAATCTACAAATGTAGATTGGTAGACTTGTAGAATGGTAAAACAAATGTTATTTATAGTACATTCCATCCCTAAGATTGTAATAACTGCTTGATTTTCAGCTTTCCTTAGGCAGTACAGTAAAACCTGTCTAGGCCGAACCCCTTTGGGACTAGACAAGTGTTTGGTTTACACAGGTTAAAATTACATAGACATTTAGTAGATAGAACTGTAAAGTCTGTCTGTTTTAGGCAGGTTTTCAGTTTACTCAGGGTTCAGTAGATAGGACTGTAAAGTCTGGCTGGTTTAGGCAGGTTTCCAGTTTACTCAGGGTTCAGTAGATGAGACTGTAAAGTCTGTCTGGTTTAGGCAGGTTTCCAGTTTACTCAGGGTTCAGTAGATGAGACTGTAAAGTCTGTCTGGTTTAGGCAGGTTTCCAGTTTACTCAGGGTTCAGTAGATGAGATTGTAAAGTCTGTCTGGTTTAGGCAGGTTTCCAGTTTACTCAGGGTTCAGTAGATGGGACTGTAAAGTCTGTCTGGTTTAGGCAGGTTTCCAGTTTACTCAGGGTTCAGTAGATGAGACTGTAAAGTCTGTCTGATTTAGGCAGGTTTCAAGTTTACTCAGGGTTCAGTAGATGAGACTGTAAAGTCTGTCTGGTTTAGGCAGGTTTCCAGTTTACTCAGGGTTCAGTAGATGAGACTGTAAAGTCTGTCTGATTTAGGCAGGTTTCAAGTTTACTCAGGGTTCAGTAGATGAGACAGTAAAGTCTGTCTGGTTTAGGCAGGTTTCAAGTTTACTCCGGGTTCAGTAGATGGGACTGTAAAGTCTGTCTGGTTTAGGCAGGTTTCCAGTTTACTCAGGGTTCAGTAGATGAGACTGTAAAGTCTGTTTGGTTTAGGCAGGTTTCAAGTTTACTCAGGGTTCAGTAGATGGGACTGTAAAGTCTGTCTGGTTTAGGCAGGTTTCAAGTTTACTCAGGGTTCAGTAGATGAGACTGTAAAGTCTGTCTGGCTTAGGCAGGTTTCCAGTTTACTCAGGGTTCAGTAGATGGGACTGTAAAGTCTGTCTGGTTTAGGCAGGTTTCCAGTTTACTCAGGGTTCAGTAGATGGGACTGTAAAGTCTGTCTGATTTAGGCAGGTTTCAAGTTTACTCAGGGTTCAGTAGATGGGACTGTAAAGTCTGTCTGGTTTAGGCAGGTTTCCAGTTTACTCAGGGTTCAGTAGATGAGACTGTAAAGTCTGTCTGATTTAGGCAGGTTTCAAGTTTACTCAGGGTTCAGTAGATGAGACTGTAAAGTCTGTCTGGTTTAGGCAGGTTTCCAGTTTACTCAGGGTTCAGTAGATGAGACTGTAAAGTCTGTCTGATTTAGGCAGGTTTCAAGTTTACTCAGGGTTCAGTAGATGAGACAGTAAAGTCTGTCTGGTTTAGGCAGGTTTCAAGTTTACTCCGGGTTCAGTAGATGGGACTGTAAAGTCTGTCTGGTTTAGGCAGGTTTCCAGTTTACTCAGGGTTCAGTAGATGAGACTGTAAAGTCTGTCTGGTTTAGGCAGGTTTCAAGTTTACTCAGGGTTCAGTAGATGGGACTGTAAAGTCTGTCTGGTTTAGGCAGGTTTCAAGTTTACTCAGGGTTCAGTAGATGAGACTGTAAAGTCTGTCTGGCTTAGGCAGGTTTCCAGTTTACTCAGGGTTCAGTAGATGGGACTGTAAAGTCTGTCTGGTTTAGGCAGGTTTCCAGTTTACTCAGGGTTCAGTAGATGGGACTGTAAAGTCTGTCTGATTTAGGCAGGTTTCAAGTTTACTCAGGGTTCAGTAGATGGGACTGTAAAGTTTGTCTGGTTTAGGCAGGTTTCCAGTTTACTCAGGGTTCAGTAGATGGGACTGTAAAGTCTGTCTGGTTTAGGCAGGTTTCCAGTTTACTCAGGGTTCAGTAGATGGGACTGTAAAGTCTGTCTGGTTTAGGCAGGTTTCCAGTTTACTCAGGGTTCAGTAGATGGGACTATAAAGTCTGTCTGGTTTAGGCAGGTTTCCAGTTTACTCCGGGTTCAGTAGATGGGACTGTAAAGTCTGTCTGGTTTAGGCAGGTTTCCAGTTTACTCAGGGTTCAGTAGATGGGACTGTAAAGTCTGTCTGGTTTAGGCAGGTTTCCAGTTTACTCCGGGTTCAGTAGATGGGACTGTAAAGTCTGTCTGGTTTAGGCAGGTTTCCAGTTTACTCCGGGTTCAGTAGATGGGACTGTAAAGTCTGTCTGGTTTAGGCAGGTTTCCAGTTTACTCAGGGTTCAGTAGATGGGACTCAGTGTTTGGTTTTGACAGGTTTCACTGTTTTAACATTTTCTGATCTTTGATGCAATAATTAAACTGGCAGTATATGATACACGATTAGAAGATTTGTTTCATTATTATTATTAAATATGACCAGACATTCTCCATCTATAAATAATTCAGTCATCTCTGACTGGAAAATTTAGCTTCGAGCAACATGGGGGTATATATATTGTTATTATTTTTCTTCAGATTTTTGATAAATATAAATACTATTATAAGATGACACCTACCTGTATTTTTACCTGTTATTAGTAAAGGTATATTGACTTTATCATTTTTGTGGTAACACTGTCAGCCAAATAAGTACTAAGTGATAATAGAAATTAGCCATGTGCATCCAGAGATTCTGATTTATCAGTTGTTGGAGGAGGTATGTAATATATAGGAATCCGTCAACTGAGGTCCTTTAATGTTAACGCTTAACCAGTAAAGGCTGTGAAATTTCATTATTTATTTAGTGGGAGATCTGATGGCTAGAATTCTATAAAATAAAGAGGATAGTTTCTGTTGACAATTTTCCAGTAGATCTGATGGTTGAAATTCTATGAAATAAAGAGGATAGTTTCTGTTGACAATTTTCCAGTAGATCTGATGGTTGAAATTCTATGAAATAAAGAGGATAGTTTATTTTATCAGAATCTGGACTTGGATAAAATTTTGCAAAAGCTGTGATATTTCATTATTTATTAACCGTGAAATAAAAAGGATAGTATATTCATGTCAACAATTTTCCAAGCTTATATTATGTCAGAATCTGGAAGTGGATTTTGCTATATGTTTTTGCAAATATTTTGTTTAAAAAAACCTAGCTGATTTACAAGTACGAGTTTGCTTCTGGTGCATTTGCGGACAATGTGACATTCTCTAACACTGCTATGTGCTTATTTTTATATTTCATTACATTTTTTTAAAGAGAGAGGATATTGGACGAATTTTAGAACGATTTTCTTTATTTAAAATTTAGTGTGAAACTGTGAACATAAAGACTTAATAAAACAACTGGATCTATTTAAAAACATAATTACCATACTCTAAAAAAGTGTTATTTTTTTCTTTTAAAACCTGGATACTTATCAAGTATATATGAAACATGTAAACATGTGAACTGTTATTAACAATCTCTGCCAGATTTCTTGAAGAATTCAACAGTCAGGACAAAACTTATTTTTTAAATACTTTGCATGTGGTGTTTCTTTGATAAATAAATACATGTAAATTAAAGTTAGTTATTGGATTATTTCCATGTGATGTATTACATTTGACTTCATTAAGTTATGCAGATAAGATAAAAAGAGTTTTAAATTTCAATTATCAAGAGAAAGAATGGGATAATTATTAAGGAGACATTGTGTCCTGGTACTAATAGGAAAAAATTATCGGTACCAGTATAGATAAAAGCATCTTAAGGATTAATTTGTGCTGCATTAAGAGAAATCAGTGTTTTTTTTTGTTCAAGAGTGAAGTATTAATAGGAAAAATTAATGGTACCAGTATAGATTACAGCATCATATCATAAATTTATACTGCATCAGTGTTTTTTTTTTGTCTGAGAGTGTCGTATCAATATCGTGAATATCGTATCAATGATTTTCATAATCGGTATTTATGGAGTAAAGAATTCGTAAATGATATTTTGTTTATCGTTGTATATGATATGACATATAAATTTGTACTGCATTGAGACAGATTAGTGTTGGTTTTTTTTGGAGTGAATATCGTATCAATGATTTCATAATCAGTATTTATGGAGTAAAACATTCACAAGAGATATTTAGTTTTTCAGTGTATATGATATTGTATGACATATTTTATTTTGAAACTGGAAAAAAAAAAACAATCATATTACAGTCTGACCTTCAAAGGTGATATTTGTGTGAATGACTGGGTTTTATTTACAGAACTGAAAAAAAAATCATATCACAGACCCTGACATTTAATGTTAACATGTTATTGTACATGTTGTGCAATTGTATTTTTTGAGGATATTTCATTCAGAAACTGGACATGAAATCGGGTTTATAAAGCATGTGATTTTCAATTTGGAAATTGGATTGCAGAACTTGAGCAATTATATTTTTTGACGATATTACATTCAAAAACTGGACATAAAATCAGGTTTTCGAAATAAAGCATGTGACTTTCAGTTTGTAAATTGGATTGAACATCTTTACAAATATCAAGTGCAATACTATTCGGTTTCGGAAACCAGTTGATATTGTTGTTTATCTGTTACTCGTGTTGTTTATGAACGCAAAAGTTTAAAGAAAGCTAAATATTTTATATTTACCATTGATGTTTGTTTTTTGATAATTTCACAATATCATCATAATTTGGGATCTATTGATATAACTGAAATATTGTTGAAAGTGGTGTTAAACACCATAACCATAACCGGATCTATTGACTCGGAATAAAACAGACATTTGAAGATGTGTATTGATAACTAGAATATACTGGTTAGACAGCAAGATTTGAAAATCAATGGATTTAAAGAGAAGTTCTGTAAAGCTGTATAAATATTTCATGCTGTATTTTGACTTTATGTCATAATAATAAGGTTACTTCAAGTTCAGCTGTTTTTGCGTAAATTTGATTCTAATTTTTATGGACTAATCTAAAGCAAGCGTGAGTCGCATTTTCATGCTTCATTAAAAGACGATTCTATAATAACTACATGTACATTTGATTCGTGACAATAAAGGAAAGACTTGTAACATTTGCGTAAACAAAATTTTAATACTACATTAAAATGGTGTTAAATTATTTTCAAAAGATACCTGAATTATTTTTCAATCTGTTAAGTACAGATCAAATGTGACGTGAACGTGAAAATACAATAAACTGGAAGGCAACAAGTTTAATCAGATTCAAAGACGACAAATTTAATAAGATTCTTGATTTTTCTTCATTGACGTGTACTAGTAATTTAAAGAAAATTTAAAATTGAAAAGGAATTTTTCACCATGGTGTTTACACATAGAGAAGATCAAGATGAAATCTTGCCAGATCCTACTGAGAAAACATCAAAGCTGAGAAGCAGGCTTGTGACAATAAATAGGTAATATTAGTTAATTTGATGAATTACTTCCCTTGCACAACCTCTTCATTTTGGAGGACATTAACAAATTATTTTAAAGTATTTGCATGTTTTCATAGGTTCTTCGATGGAATTTTCCTTGAATAATGATCTGCACAACTGCTTCATTTTATAGACATTAATGGACTATTTGTTCATTTCCGAATTTATTGTAAAATTATAAATATTTGCATGTTTTTATTGGTCCTTCGGTAGAATGTTCTTTGAATGGTGATTTACCAAGTGTATATTTTTCTATGTCAATGGGACATCTACGAAAGCCTCCGCTGCAAGAAACAGTTTTAACATAGGATCATATGCAAAATTAAAGAATTTTTTCTTCTTCAGAAAATAGATGTTTGGTTGGGTTTATGATGCTTGATAACACTTTCAACAATATTTCAATTATATCATGGCGGTCGGTTTTATTGGTGGAGGAAATCGGAGTACCCGGTGAAAACCACTGACCTGTCGCAAGTCACTGACAAACTTTATCACATAATATTGCATCGAGTATACCTTGCCATGAACCAGTCTGTGCCATAAACATTTTGACAAACTAGCCCAAAAGTGGCCAAACATCATTTTAGAAGAATTGTTTTTCTATTTGATTAAGCAAATTTTAGGAGACGGATTTATAAAAGCAATAATTGCTTGTTTCTGAATCCTGTCTGTATTTACTATTGTTTGATGTACTGTATATTCTGATTATTTTCTAAATAAATATTGTTTAAATTAAGCAAATTTTATGCAAATATTACTAGCCCGAACCAATTTTTACTAGTCATGGGGCATAGGGTTTGACTAAACAGCTTTTTCTCAGGTAAAAATAAAGGATTGCAGTCCTTGACTGGAGGCTCGCAAGAGCATGCAATGTTCACCTAGTTATCCATGTACTAATACTGTTAGGGTTTAAGCAAGTTTGTAGTTTCTTTGTCAACCCACCCCTGTGTAAGATATCAGATACAGCCAGTCTGTCTCAGTACTCTGTATGCTGACAGGAAGTGAACTCCTTCAGATCTGAGCTTTTTAAGTTAAGCATTAATTAGTGGAGATCTTTCATTGATCAATAGGTACCTTCACATCAATAACTTTTAACTAATATTAAATCAACCAAGCTATCCATCTCACCATTTTTTGTTGTTGACAAATTTCAATTCTCACATGTTTATATAAGATGCTTTTAAATATATATATATGGTTTGTGAAAACCAATATTTTTCAATTACAACGGCACAAAGAAGCATTATATATCTGACGTCTGCTTATACAAGGTTGACACTACATTTGGGAATTGCCGCAAATTGGTTTTTGTTGTATATGTTTCTGTATACTTTTATAGCCATAGACAAAGGTGATTATATAGAATTTATGTTATATTCTACGAAATAAAAAATCGTGCTTGAATACTGGTATTATTTTAAACAATGAAAAACAGATCAGTTGAAGACATGTACACAGTGAAACCTGTCTAACCCAAACCTCCTTGGGACCAAGTCAGTTAAATATACAGTGAAACCTGTCTAAACCAAACCTCCTTGGGACCAAGTCAGTTAAATATACAGTGAAACCTGTCTAATCCAAACCTCCTTGGGACCAAGTCAGTTAAATATACAGTGAAACCTGTCTAACCCAAACCTCCTTGGGACCAAGTCAGTTAAATATACAGTGAAACCTGTCTAAACCAAACCTCCTTGGGACCAAGTCAGTTAAATATACAGTGAAACCTGTCTAAACCAAACCTCCTTGGGACCAAGTCAGTTAAATATACAGTGAAACCTGTCTAACCCAAACCTCCTTGGGACCAAGTCAGTTAAATATACAGTGAAACCTGTCTAACCCAAACCTCCTTGGGACCAAGTCAGTTAAATATACAGTGAAACCTGTCTAAACCAAACCTCCTTGGGACCAAATCAGTTAAATATACAGTGAAACCTGTCTAACCCAAACCTCCTTGGAACCAAGTCAGTTAAATATACAGTGAAACCTGTCTAAACCAAACCTCCTTGGGACCAAGTCAGTTAAATATACAGTGAAACCTGTCTAAACCAAACCTCCTTGGGACCAAGTCAGTTAAATATACAGTGAATCCTGTCTAAACCAAACCTCCTTGGGACCAAGTCAGTTAAATATACAGTGAAACCTGTCTAACCCAAACCTCCTTGGGACCAAGTCAGTTAAATATACAGTGAAACCTGTCTAAACCAAACCTCCTTGGGACCAAGTCAGTTAAATATACAGTGAAACGTGTCTAACCCAAACCTCCTTGGGACCAAGTCAGTTAAATATACAGTGAATCCTGTCTAACCCAAACCTCCTTGGGACCAAGTCAGTTAAATATACAGTGAAACCTGTCTAAACCAAACCTCCTTGGGACCAAGTTAGTTAAATATACAGTGAAACGTGTCTAACCCAAACCTCCTTGGGACCGAGTCAGTTAAATATACAGTGAAGCCTGTCTAACCCAAACCTCCTTGGGACCAAGTCAGTTAAATATACAGTGAAACCTGTCTAAACCAAACCTCCTTGGGACCAAGTCAGTTAAATATACAGTGAATCCTGTCTAAACCAAACCTCCTTGGGACCAAGTCAGTTAAATATACAGTGAATCCTGTCTAACCCAAACCTCATTGGGACCAAGTCAGTTAAATATACAGTGAATCCTCTCTAACCCAAACCTCCTTGGGACCAAGTCAGTTAAATATACAGTGAATCCTCTCTAACCCAAACCTCCTTGGGACCAAGTCAGTTAAATATACAGTGAAACGTGTCTAACCCAAACCTCCTTGGGACCAAGTCAGTTAAATATACAGTGAAACCTGTCTAAACCAAACCTCATTGGGACCAAGTCAGTTAAATATACAGTGAATCCTGTCTAACCCAAACCTCATTGGGACCAAGTCAGTTAAATATACAGTGAATCCTCTCTAACCCAAACCTCATTGGGACCAAGTCAGTTAAATATACAGTGAATCCTCTCTAACCCAAACCTCCTTGGGACCAAGTCAGTTAAATATACAGTGAATCCTCTCTAACCCAAACCTCATTGGGACCAAGTCAGTTAAATATACAGTGAATCCTCTCTAACCCAAACCTCATTGGGACCAAGTCAGTTAAATATACAGTGAATCCTCTCTAACCCAAACCTCCTTGGGACCAAGTCAGTTAAATATACAGTGAATCCTGTCTAACCCAAACCTCCTTGGGACCAAGTCAGTTAAATATACAGTGAAACCTGTCTAAACCAAACCTCATTGGGACCAAGTCAGTTAAATATACAGTGAATCCTGTCTAACCCAAACCTCATTGGGACCAAGTCAGTTAAATATACAGTGAATCCTGTCTAACCCAAACCTCCTTGGGACCAAGTCAGTTAAATATACAGTGAATCCTCTCTAACCCAAACCTCATTGGGACCAAGTCAGTTAAATATACAGTGAAACCTGTCTAAACCAAACCTCATTGGGACCAAGTCAGTTAAATATACAGTGAATCCTGTCTAACCCAAACCTCATTGGGACCAAGTCAGTTAAATATACAGTGAATCCTCTCTAACCCAAACCTCATTGGGACCAAGTCAGTTAAATATACAGTGAATCCTCTCTAACCCAAACCTCCTTGGGACCAAGTCAGTTAAATATACAGTGAATCCTCTCTAACCCAAACCTCATTGGGACCAAGTCAGTTAAATATACAGTGAATCCTCTCTAACCCAAACCTCATTGGGACCAAGTCAGTTAAATATACAGTGAATCCTCTCTAACCCAAACCTCCTTGGGACCAAGTCAGTTAAATATACAGTGAATCCTGTCTAACCCAAACCTCCTTGGGACCAAGTCAGTTAAATATACAGTGAAACCTGTCTAAACCAAACCTCATTGGGACCAAGTCAGTTAAATATACAGTGAATCCTGTCTAACCCAAACCTCATTGGGACCAAGTCAGTTAAATATACAGTGAATCCTGTCTAACCCAAACCTCCTTGGGACCAAGTCAGTTAAATATACAGTGAATCCTCTCTAACCCAAACCTCATTGGGACCAAGTCAGTTAAATATACAGTGAAACCTGTCTAAACCAAACCTCATTGGGACCAAGTTAGTTAAATATACAGTGAATCCTGTCTAACCCAAACCTCATTGGGACCAAGTCAGTTAAATATACAGTGAATCCTCTCTAACCCAAACCTCATTTTGACCAAGTCAGTTAAATATACAGTGAATCCTCTCTAACCCAAACCTCATTGGGACCAAGTCAGTTAAATATACAGTGAATCCTGTCTAACCCAAACCTCCTTGGGACCAAGTCAGTTAAATATACAGTGAAACCTGTCTAAACCAAACCTCATTGGGACCAAGTCAGTTAAATATACAGTGAATCCTGTCTAACCCAAACCTCATTGGGACCAAGTCAGTTAAATATACAGTGAATCCTCTCTAACCCAAACCTCATTGGGACCAAGTCAGTTAAATATACAGTGAATCCTCTCTAACCCAAACCTCCTTGGGACCAAGTCAGTTAAATATACAGTGAATCCTGTCTAACCCAAACCTCATTGGGACCAAGTCAGTTAAATATACAGTGAAACCTGTCTAAACCAAACCTCATTGGGACCAAGTCAGTTAAATATACAGTGAAACGTGTCTAACCCAAACCTCCTTGGGACCAAGTCAGTTAAATATACAGTGAATCCTGTCTAACCCAAACCTCATTGGGACCAAGTCAGTTAAATATACAGTGAATCCTCTCTAACCCAAACCTCATTGGGACCAAGTTAGTTAAATATACAGTGAAACCTGTCTAATCCGACCTCCTTGGGACCAAGCTATGCATTTGAAATAGACAGGTGTCTGATTTATTGAGACTTTATTTAGAGTTGGATTTATACAGGATTTATGTTTATTCAGGGTTCGATTTAGACAAATTTCATTGTATTACTTTCGATATTGCAAGAGGTAAATAAGGGCCTGTGTGGCTCAATGAGTTAGGTAGTTGGATTACCTAACAACTCATACAAGCCTATCACCAATATGGCTTGGGTTCGCACCCGGCTTTGTAGATTACAAAAAAGGGAGCACTCGACTCACAGCCGCAAGTGATAAAGTTTACCAGTTGCTTGCCATGGTCTGTGGTTATCTCTGGGTACCCCGTCTTCTTCCACCCCTAAAGCTGGTCGCCATGATATAGCTGAAATATTGCTGAAAGTGGCCAAAAATCAAATCAAATCAGCCAGAGGTAAACAAGAAAATTAGTACATGTATTTAGTATCCTTAGGATTCATGTAAATTGATCATATTCTCGTATGACAATAAGTCGATCAGTCATTGGATAATGTTTTATTATTTTTTTCATGTTTGAAAAGTAAAATTTTTTCTTTTTAATTATGTTCCTCATCTATTTTTGCTCACATGTGTAAAGTTCCATGCAAAAAAGATCGATAATAATAACACACTGACCCATATTTGTTTACTACCCTTTTTCCAAATGGCGTCCTATTAAGTCACATAAAGCCGGTCAACGGTCAATAAAGCACATGATTTTGTCATAGGCCAACCAAACTTAAAAAGTAAACCAGATTAAAAAACTACAGTATTTTAGCTTTTTCAGTGTAATTGTTTTGTCTGAAAAATTTCAAAGGATGTTTTTTTTTACATAGTTTGAAATTGAAATATTAAAAATTAATTATTTGATGCAAATATTAAACTTGCTTACCCATATAATAAAGTATTTAATCCAGTGAATTTGGTGTTTTTGCTTTTGTCAATACAATCAATTAGACTGACTACATTCTGCCATATTTTTGTAAAACAATTAATGACTGATTTCAATTTATTTTAATCACATTTATTATCACCAAGTGGTAACAATACAGTTTTGTTGATGCTATTTGTAATAATGACAGGTTTTTTTTACCCAGATAATCTCATTTTTCTGTCTGGTTTAATTTAATTCTCTGTTCAATTTATGCTATAAATTTTGATTATTGCTGTTGAATTAAATCTTTTTCTATCTTCTCTGTGAATTTCATTTCATTACCCCAAGAAGTAAGGGGTATATTTGTTATTAAAGCAGGAGTGGAAATGCAAAATAATCTGCCATTTTGTGACTAATGGAGAGCACTTGCATGTATTTTCCCGGTAAAATCGGCCATTTTCTAGAAAATGGTGGAATCTGAATGATCAATCATCATATTTTCAAAGTATTTTAAAATACAATTTGCTTGGCCTACATTCCAGAAACGGTCATGAACTGTGATGACGATTATGTCAACAAACTGGAAAAATACAAATGCTTGGGGAATACCATCGATGGAAACATATTTAACTAGCATAATGATCAGGAAAAAAAGACATTGGTAAAAAGGATCTTTTTTACTTGCATGGAATTTATTCAATTCAAACTTCTCTGTTTTAATCTCATCATGTAATTTTGACGTTGAAAAGAATTCCCTCTGTGTTTATGTACGCTATGAATATACAGAATGGCGTCATTGGTTTCGTGCTGCGCCAGAATTGTAAATCAAAACAAGTGACCGACTTTATTGCATGACCGAGCAGATGTCACGTCACGATACTACATCTGTGTAATGAAAAGAAAGTTTAAACAATGATGGTCAACATTTCCACCAACAGAAACAAAACAAACGACCACCTCTCACCTCAGTGTTTAACTACCTCTCACCTGTGTGTCTAATGCCTGTAACATGAAATATTAAAACATCAGCACTACATTGAAACAGTACTTTCAATCAATTACAAATGACTCTAACTAGTGGAGCAGGAACTGTCAACCCTTCCGGAGAACCTCTGATTTTTAGAGGAGTTCATGTTGCTCTGTCTTTAGTTTTATGTGTAATGTTTTGTAGATCGTTGTTTGTCCTTTTTCTTTTGGCCATTGTGTTGTCTGTCCTTCTTTGATTTACAGATTCTGATTACCCCTTTGGTATCTTCAAACTCTTCTTCACCACTGGCTTTTAGTGAGGTTCATGTTGGTCGATCTTTGGTTGTCTGTGGTGTTTTATAGATTGTTTTTTGCCCTTTTATTCTTTTTCTTTTGACCATTGTATTGTCTGTCGTTCTTTGTTTTACAGCTTCTAATTACTGCTTTTGGTAATGTTCAATCTTTTCTTACATAAAGACAAGGATATTATTAAATCAGTAATGGCCGATCCTATAGTAATTTAACCTTGTTTATGTTTTTTTGGTATCATGTATCAATTATGTTTGTACTTTATGCACAGTGTTCTTTCTCGTTGTTTTTGTGGTCTTTGGCCAAAGCAAACAGATCAAGGACAAGATGATTGTATCATTTACAAAATTTGTTGCTTAGTAATCTATATACCTACCTTAGCTTGTTTGTTTTTATTAAGTATTAACAAAAGATCGTTTGGTTCATTGATTGGATATTGTTACAGATTGCTTTGGTAAAGGTTAAAAATGGCAATCTGTTTGACCCCTGACCCCTGGAGATGTATATATCAAGGGAGGAGAAGTGGTGGATATTAATAAAAAAAAATTATTATTAAAAAATGTCCTCAGATCTTCATGTATGTTGTCCTCTAACTTCATAAAATGACAAAGTGATTGCACAAATACCAGGTCTTACTGAATTTCTGGGGAAAACACCAACTTGTCATCATTATTTGAAACATTTTTTTGCATCATGTGTAGTTCAGCACCAATATTGACCTTTTTTTTTCTGCATCAAAAGTTAGAAAAAAAAGAATGTATACACAGAAGATATAGAGCTGTTTAATATAAACAATATATTTGATCTAAATGAAAAGTAGAATTGTCATCTGAAACTTAATCATTTTGTGTCCAAGGCTAGGTTAATGCCTTATAGTTTGTGGTACCGGTACCCGGATAAATATTTTGATAATGATTTGACACATTTCTTAATAGTTTGAGTCAAGTTACATTGGAAATACAATGGAGTTACAGCTCAATGAATCGGTGATGAAAAATATTATGTGGTTTTTAAATTCCAAATTAGAAAAATAAAAGTAAAATGTGTTTTCAATAAAAATGTTAAAATAGTTTTTAAATGGTTGCACTTAGTAGAATTTAAAGTATATTTTTATTGCACATCTAATGTATGTGTGTCTGTAAATTAATTGAAACAGTATGTTGAAAATGCAAACTTTCTATCAATTAGTGAGGGAGGTCAGAAGAATTTTCTGTTTTATTAATTTTGCTTACATTTCTTACATTTAACCCAAGTTTATTCCATGGTGAGAGGACGTCGTGGTCGTGATCGTATGGTAGTTAGATTTAAAACTACCTATGCAATCAGTGACTTAAAACTACCTATGCAATCAGTGACTATCACCACTAAAGTTGAGCGTTCGAATCCCGCTCATGGCAAGGTGTACTCGATACAGCATTATGTCATACAGTTTGTCATTGACTTGCGAGAGGTCGGTGGTTTTCTCTGGGTACTCCTGTTTCCTCCACCAATAAAACGTGACCACCACAATATAACTGAAATATTGTTGAAAGTGGTGTTAAACACCATAACCCTAACCCAAGTTTATTGGTTAATATGCTAAAGAATTAAGAAATAATTCATGGCAGCCGTAGATTTGTGCTCGTTTAACCATGGGTTGGGTATTTATATTCGATTATTTTTTCCCAAGCGCTAGCGAGTGATAAAATACGAATATAAATGCCCAACCCATGGTTAAATGTACACAAATATACGGCTGCCATGAATTATTTCTTTTCTAATATGACAAATACGGTAATTTTTATGACCCTAGGCTACCTTAGAATGTGCCACACAACGGCTGTTCTGTTTAGCCCCCTTCACATATGAATACGAATATTGGTTGTTTACGTTGTCAAAATTTCACATGGGAGGTGGCCGGAACATCCGTCGGGGAAAACCCCAGATGAGTGCGTTTTCGTCGAATATTTGTGTATACATGTAAACAAAGTAATATAATGTGTAGTTGTTGTGTATGACCTCACAGAAACGGCCTTGTAGGCTTTTATTCATTACAGA
This sequence comes from Bathymodiolus septemdierum, assembly GCA_963383655.1. Lineage (NCBI taxonomy): Eukaryota > Metazoa > Mollusca > Bivalvia > Mytilida > Modiolidae > Bathymodiolus > Bathymodiolus septemdierum. The sequence continues at coordinate 56,378,850 of OY726529.1, read as the reverse complement.
AACTTTTTAAATTATGTTTTTTTGTTTCCAATCAATAATTTGAGTGCACAGGTGCTAAAGGTAGATAAATACCGACATATACTGGTTGACGATATATAGGCCGTCATATTAGAAGATATAATATAGTCCATTTGAATGCTATAGACCATCTAAAAAAAATAATTAAAAATTAATTTTAATTTTTTCTCTTTTTTTTTCTTCAAATATATATTTCAAATGTTTCTACGAACTCTGACAGTAACTTTCAGAATTTTTCATCCATAGATAAAAAAAAGTTGCCCATTAGGTGTCTATGTTAAATATTTGCACTTATATGTGTAATTTCCAGTGGAGTAAGCATGCTTTAAAAGAACAGCACTCATACTGTAAGCAAAAATAAAAACATGTGCTTGACATGCAAATTTCTATACATCATATGACTGACCATTTAAATTTCAAATGGGCTTGCATGAATAAAGTTGTCCATTTAATTCAAAACACAGGTATCAAGGTCATTGTCACTTGATTTTTAATTCTCATGGACACATTCTCTAGTTTAAATATATATTGAAGAATGCATAGAGCTTGACCTGCATGCTTTTTATTCAAGCAAGAGGCACTGTTGGTTTTATTTTTAATGAAATAAACAAATGGAAATTTATGCAATTTTCTGTTATGAATTTGAGGGGGTTTTACTTTAATATAGTTTCTATATATGACTGAAAAGCATGCATAACATGAAAACAATGAAAACATTATTTAACTTTCAATAAGTGAAATACAAGTAACAATTTAGGCCTCAAAATTCCCCTCAAATTTCATTTCAAACTTTTAATCTTGGAATAAATAGAATTTTGATACAAATTTTAGATGTTGAAATGGAATTACCCTCCCCCTTTTTCGGCAAAACATAAGTAGCAATTATAGTAACTGTTGCCCTCTTCATCTGTCTACATAGTGCCAAATTCTGGTAAATTAATAAACTTATTGTAGAAGTGCTTTGTGCTATATAGAATACTTTTTATTAAAAGTGAGAAAAAAAAATGAATATACCTCCACAGAATAGAATAAAACAATTTAAAGATGCATTTTATATTCTTTAACATTTATAAACACTTTTTAAACTTCATTTCATAGATGATAACACAATCCATCTATTTTATAATAAGGAAGACCCTAATTTCTGATTTCTTTACATATCAATTGTAACTGGTTGATAATCTCTGAATGGTATTTAAAGTTCACCTTGATTTCACAAGACTATTTTCCATTGTTATTTCCAATCATCCTTTACAATGTCATCTTCTTTGATATTTAAATGACAAGTCACATGCCAATAGTATATTTGCATGGGGAGCACATGTTCTTATTTTTGTTTACAGTTTTAGGCTCTTCTTTCACTCCCCTAACTCGAATAACACTGCGTCCTCTATCGGCACTATCGCTGGATGAGGTTAATGTAGCGACCAGCGGGAGCGTAATATAATGACTTGATTATTCGGGTTATCACTCCCCTAGAAATTACACATATAAAAACAAATATTTAACATAGACACCTAATGGGCAACTTTTTTATCTATGGATGAACAATTCTAAAAGTTACTGTCAGAGTTCGTAGAAACATATAAAATATATATGTGAAGAAAAAAGAAAAGAAAACATTAAAATGGATTTTTAATTAATTTTTTTAGGTGGTCTATAGCATTCAAATGGACTATTTACTTTGATATATTTTAGTAAATAACATTTATTTACATTAAAAAAAAATCATTTTTTGTCATTTAAGCTGACATTACCTACCAAAATGATACCTGTGCAATCAGTGCCTATCGCCACTGAAGTTGTGAGTTCAAACCCCGTTCATGGCGAGGTCTACTCGATACAACATTATGTGATAAAGTTTGTCAGTGACTTGCGGCAGGTCTGTGGTTTTCAATGGGTACACCTGTTTCCTTCACCAATAAAACTGACCACCATGATATAACTGAAATATTGTTGAAAGTGGTGTTGAACACCATAACCCTAACCCAAGTTTGTTGGTTAATATACTAAAGCAAATAAAATGATTATCAATTTATTTTGATATATTTTAGTAAATGACCAAAATTATTGTTTTGCACAGAGATTAAAACCCACAAATTCACAAATTTTGTCAGAAATGGCACCATTTTTCTACAATCAAAGTCAAATAAACATATATTGCTGAACAACTACCATAGAAAGGAAGATATTATTTCTTTACTTAAGGGTACTGAAGTTAAATAGATTAGTACATTTTGTAATACAGAGTTTACGAAATTTGTCAGTTCTGTCAGACATATGACCAGCAAAATTTGGGCAGATTTTGCAAAAGACTGACACAAGATTGGTATTTTACAAAGGACTGACACAAGATAGGTATTTTGCAAAAGACTGACACAAGATTGGTATTTTACAAAGGACTGACACAAGATTGGTATTTTACAAAGGACTGACACAAGATAGGTATTTTGCAAAAGACTGACACAAGATTGGTATTTTGCAAAAGACTGACACAAGATTGGTATTTTACAAAGGACTGACACAAGATTGGTATTTTACAAAGGACTGACACAAGATTGGTATTTTACAAAGGACTGACACAAGATTGGTATTTTACAAAAGACTGACACAAGATTGGTATTTTACAAAGGACTGACACAAGATTGGTATTTTACAAAGGACTGACACAAGATTGGTATTTTACAAAGGACTGACACAAGATTGGTATTTTACAAAGGACTGACACAAGATTGGTATTTTACAAAGGACTGACACAAGATTGGTATTTTACAAAGGACTGACACAAGATTGGTATTTTACAAAGGACTGACACAAGATTGGTATTTTACAAAGGACTGACACAAGATTGGTATTTTACAAAGGACTGACACAAGATTGGTATTTTACAAAGGACTGACACAAGATTGGTATTTTACAAAGGACTGACACAAGATTGGTATTTTACAAAGGACTGACACAAGATTGGTATTTTACAAAGGACTGACACAAGATTGGTATTTTACAAAGGACTGACACAGGATTGGTATTTTGCAATTGAAAATTAATGAGGACTAACATTTTTTTCACTAGATTCTGGCACCAAACCCATATGTAATTTCCTGAACCCTGTGTTAAGATATTCTAACAGATATTTTCTTGTGGCCATTAGATGGCTTCTATTCAGCAGGCCTTTCAATAAGGGGTAGTAAATGTACCAGGTACTTTTACCCTCATAAATGGTCTTTGGTACCTCCTGACTTTAAAGAGTGTTGTATAAGATATTAATGACAATTGTTCAAATTTTAATAAAAAAAAAAGTACCACCTGTAAATAGGGAAGTACTCTGGTAGACTTAAAAAATATTGAAAGCCCTGATGCAGCTTGGTGCCATTTTTGTGTATTTCCTTTTAAATAAATGTTAGTAAATGATTTACTAGTGAAGAATATCAATTCTTATGTAAAAAATACTTTAAATACAGCACATGTTAATCCATATACAATTTCATGAACCCTTTGTAAAGATATACTAACATATATTTTTGTGGTCATTAGATGACTTATATGCAGCCTGGTGTCGTTTTTGTTTAATTCCCATTAAAATAAATGTTTATGAATGATTTACAACAAATTCTTATTTAGAAATACTTTAAATTCATTGTCTATTATCAGCTTATGTTAATTGCTTGTTAAGAAGTATATAGTATAAAGTCTGTTTTAAAGTCACATGTATATATTTAAAGGAACATATGGGATGTGACGTGTACATACTATATATATTGTGTATTCTATTCATCTTAAAATTTTATCAAGATTAAAACAGCTGATTTAGCTGAAAGAGATCTGGTGACGTGGTGGTGTAATTTTACATAGATGATGATAACCCTAGAGGTTATCTGAATATACATTATCAATCTGTGTACTTCTCTGTCCTAGAGGAGAAAACAACTTATTTTTATTGACAGTTGAATTTTTTTCAAGATATACGATATCTTATGGATTTATATTATTTAATACCACATTATACCTTACCTGTATTTTTTAAACTTCTGATTCCAGTTTCAAGTGTACTTTGAAATTTACAATGACTTAATTTCGTGTATTGTATACATAGGAATTTAATTGTATGTGATTGACCTGTGACCTGTGTAATAAGGAACTGAGGTTCATGTTTTGGAATGTTTACAAACAGAGAGGTTTAATTCAATAATATTGTGGTGATTATTCCATTGGAGCAAGTCGCAATCTTAGGAATATATGTAAATTTTAGACTGGTTGGGAATTTGTTTTTATTCTTACAATTTATATATAACTTGGAAATTAAGTGATTCTTAAATATTATCAAGACTTGGATTCCCAGGAGTTTTAGTAAATGAAAAATAACTAAGTCTAATTAATAAGAGGGAGAGTTAATTATCAAGTGTACAAAAGTCTCCATACAGCTCTGTGTATAATTGTTTTTTTTAGGAAGTACTAACACTGTACCAATATTAAATTGTGAAATATACCAGTGTCATATTGATAAAACTAGATTCTGAACAATTATACCAGGAAAAATTATTATTTTATTGACATATGTATACTTTTCATACATTGATATATTTTGAATTTTATAAACAAGGGGAGATAATTACTAATATGTAAACATTTATCTTATATGTGACAACCTGTTAAATTACCTGTATTTCTTACCTACCAATTATACATGTATATGTACATGACAGGTGAAAAAAGAATACCTTTATAAGGAATAACACGTGGAGTTATTAAATTTAAATGGACTTTCAAATTGAATGAGATAGAAAAACAAGGGAAACAGGACTTGTGTAGAATGAATTGTTTGTAGTGTGTAGAAAAGTGTCGAGAAGTGTGAAATGAAATAAGTTTTGAAATCTTTTTTCATACCTGTTTTGTTTATTACCTGTAATTAACACATCTGGATTACATCTTTACAGTCAGTTATTTGATGTGTATTGCATGTACTGATTTACATTGAAGTTTTGGAAACTTGATTTTAATTTAAATTCTAATTATATCAAACTGGAGAAATTAAAGTGAAGTGATCTTAAGAATTGCTTTCTTGGATTGGATTGTGGATTGGAGACAATTAAAAAAAATGTTAAAAGAAAAAAAAAAAATTTTTGTGAAGAACTAAAAAATTATGCAATAGTTGACTTCATATGTAATATGAACCATATGTTTAAAACTTTCTTCAAGAATATTTTGTGATATAGGAAAAAGTCTACTTGTGTCCACAGTCTTGTGCATTATTTAAATTTCCATGCAATTGAATCGTGATGTGATTTTGTTGTTAAATTGTTACCGTAATAAAATATTAGTATCCGTAATACAATATTAGTATCATATTAAAGGTCGTGAACCCGATGAACATTTATATACAAGTAAACAATATATATCATTATATTATAACTGACATTGGCTATTATCTACATACCTAGATAAGATTAAATACATATCTGGAGTACATCATATATATTTATAAAGCTGATCACCTATTGTTAAAACTAACCCTCATCATGGATACTGTTGCCAATATTAAAGTGGCTGCCGATTATTTTAAGAGTAAACAAAACGCTGTTCTTCTGCCCAACAGGAATTTCGGCTCCAGAAAATTTATTCATCTTGGATTAGGTGCAAAGAGTCACAGTACTGGACATTTGAAGGATATATCACGGCTATCTGAAGACGACGGTTCTGATACAGCCCCAACTTACACTGGTTTCCCTGAAAAAACAATGAGGGCAGGTAAGGAAACTTATTTTCATACACATCGAACAATTTTGTATTAAGTCTACCTTAAAAGTTTTTGGTTTACATTGTATATATATATATTTTTATGTTCATTACCATTTAAATATGTATGGCAGCTTGAAAACTAAATTATTTCAAACCATCATGGTTATATTTACAATTGGTAGTCAGAAATTTTATTGACTTAAGTTAATGGTAATCTTGGTGCTACAATAGTCTCCCTCTGATAAGGCCCCTCCAACCAAAGGCCACCCCTCTTTTCAGGCCAAATTTCGTATTCACTGAGATAGTAAAATATTAGTAAATTGCACCCTTCAAGAGAGGCTACCCCTCTTTATAAGAACACATTTCCATTGTAAAATAGATAGCCTTATAAGGGGGAGACTACTGTGTAAATACAATATAAATATGTGGAATTATTGACCATCACTGTTTTACATAGTTTATTGTTGATTTATGGTGTTTAATGCCACTTTCAACAATATTTCAGTTATAGTGGTAGTCAGTTTTATTGGTGGTGGAAACCGGAGTACCCGGAAAAAACCACCGACCTGCCGCAAGTCACTGACAAACTTTCTCACATAATGTTGTATTGAGTACAACTCACCTGAGCAGGATTCAAACTCACAACGTTAGTGATGATAGGCACTGATTGCATAGGCAGTTGTAAATCCAACTACCATGTGATCACGAGCACGACGGCCCCCTATTGGTAGTCAGAAATTTTATTTGCTTTAGTTATTCTTGGTGCTACATTTGTCCCCCTCTAATAAGGCCCCTCCAACCAAAGGCCACTCCTCTTATCAGGCCAGATTTCAGATTCACTGAGATAGTAAAATATTAATAAATTGTCCCCTTCAAGGGAGACTACACATTCTCATTGTAATGAAGACAACTATTAATACAATGTAGATAAATGGAATTATTGACCATCACTGTCTACGCTTTCTATTTATAAGGTCAAAAATTATTACAATCTGATCTAGTTAAAATACACTTAGATTGCACTAAGAAACTTTGTGTAGATGTTACATAATATAACTATTAAAAGTATCACGCTGCAATAATTATCATCAACGAGTGGACTGTTCTAGTTAACTTACAAACCTATTAAAACTGTTTATTTATAGTGTGATATTTTCACTACACCCTGTGTTTGATTTTATCATTTTAAAATATAATGTACAGTAGTCAGAGACATAGCATGATAAATCACTGTGATAAGACTTGCTATCACTCATCCTGGTGATAATAAATCACTGTGATAAAACTTGCTATCACTCATCCTGGTGATAATAAATCACTGTGATAGACTTGCTATCACTCATCCTGGTGATAATAAATCACTGTGATAGACTTGCTATCACTCATCCTGGTGATAATAAATCACTGATAGACTTGCTATCACTCATCCTGGTGATAATAAATCACTATGATAGACTTGCTATCACTCATCCTGGTGATAATAAATCACTATGATAGACTTGCTATCACTCATCCTGGTGATAATAAATCACTGTGATAGACTTGCTATCACTCATCCTGGTGATAATAAATCACTGATAGACTTGCTATCACTCATCCTGGTGATAATAAATCACTATGATAGACTTGCTATCACTCATCCTGGTGATAATAAATCACTGTGATAGACTTGCTATCACTCATCCTGGTGATAATAAATCACTGATAGACTTGCTATCACTCATCCTGGTGATAATAAATCACTATGATAGACTTGCTATCACTCATCCTGGTGATAATAAATCACTGTGATAGACTTGCTATCACTCATCCTGGTGATAGTAATCACTGTGATAGACTTGCAATCACTCATCCTGGTGATAATAAATCACTATGATAGACTTGCTATCACTCATCCTGGTGATATTAAATCACTATGATAGACTTATTATCACTTGTCCCAGTGATATGGATCATAATAAATCACTGATAAACATTATCACTTATCCTGGTGACATTCAAATTTTCATTTCGAGGATTGTTTACATGTCAACATTCATTCCATCAAAAAATATAAGAAATATTTTGCGTTTTTGTTTTCCAATCATATTGATAAATGTTGAAGCAAATTCCCAGTCCAATTTCCTCTGATTTACAACTAACCGAAAGTTCAGCTATTTTTAGTTATATTATAAAACGGACCATCTTAAATTTTCCCCAAGTCCAAGATCTAATACTTCACTTAAAGACAAAGGTCATCTATTTTTACCGATTTACACTCAAAAGAGGATGACGAAAGTTGATACAAATAGACCTATTCTTGAACATTTTCCAATTACAGTGAAACCTGTCTAAAGCCGAACCCTAAATAAACAGAAATACGGTGTAAACCAAATGTTCATTAAAGTCTCAATGTAGAAAATCTTTGCTTATTTAATCTGTATACACCCAACACCTTCCTATTGCTGCTTATTATCCCCTCGCCAACGAAATTGCAAGGGGATATAGTAACGCTACCGTCCATCCGTCACAATCCTTGTGAACACTCTAGGATCAACATCCTTCAATGGATTTTGACCAAACTTGGTACATATTTAGTCCTTAAGGGAATACGATACAGTAGGGATTGCCAATTGACTTGTTCATGAACATTCGTGATTTGGTCAATTTCAACATGCTCTTTCCAAATATGCAAAGAAAAATATACCTTCATGACTTAGTTTTCGAGATATTTACGATCGAATTTCGACCATTTTTCGACAAATTTTTAAAATACGGATTTTTATAGCGGTAAAGAAAATATCACAATTTCAAAATAGTAAAAGATAATTGCATCCGGTTTTTTGCAATAGCTTCCTATGATAATTTCGTTCAAAGATGATGAACATGTACATTGCCAATAATAGATTAAGTAGTCCAAAAATTCTACTTATTTGTGGAATATGGATTATTTAGTGGTTTCTTCATGACTAAATTTGCATGTAGAAATAAAAATGACAATTGATATTTTCTTAATATTTTGTCATGATATTCTCGCAATGATTTTATTTAGAATTTTAACAAAAAGTAATGGGGTACATGTGCTTGTTTTTTAGCTACAGAACAAAAACCGTGCATTTTTCATGACAAACCTAGACATTGTCAATTTCGGCGCCAAATTACCCTACAATGTATTTTAATAGGTAAAATGTCGTGGAGTCTTTCCCGCCGTTTTCCTTGGATTGGATGAAAGGGCAACGCAATCGGAGAATGAAATAAATGAAAGAGAACGGCTATAGTTGTACAGCGAATAGATAAGTAACTGCCGAACCTGTGCAAACGTTCTTGCTCAATGTTCATTAGATTTAACGGTGTATCACAACCGTCACACGCGTTTAATTGCTCTGCTAGTGTTTTTAGTTCAACTATTCGTCTCCCATCCTGCCAGCATATATCTTTATAATCAGTTCCAGGGTTTGCATCTGTCTGGTCTATCTCTGTCTCACCAACATTCCTATCCAACTCTTTCAAGTGCTCTGAACATTTTTTCCGACGGCGTATTTCTCCTTCTTTTAAAAACGGCATTATCCGTCCGGTAACTTTTCATATTTTAATCTACTCCTCTGAAACAACTGGACCAAATGGAACCAAACTTGGCAGAAAGCATCTATATAAGGTCCTCTGTAAAGTTTCTTCATTTCGTCCCATTCCGCCAACAAATATGGCCGCCAAGGGCAATTCTTGTTTCTGATTGGCTAATGTTAAAAAAAATCTTCTTCTCTGAAACTGCTTGGCCAAATGGAGCCAAACTTGGCAGGAAGCATCTATGTAAGATCCTCTATAAAATTCTTCATTTAGTTCCATTCGGCCAACAAACATGGCCGCTGTTACTAAAAATAGAACATATGGTAAAATTGCACGTTTTTGGTAACAACTCAAAAACCGTTAATAATATCAGAAATCTGACATTGGGTAAAAATGATCAGCACAGGAAGATCTAACTACCCTGAAAATTTGAAGAAAATCTGATTAGCTATCTTGGAGTTATTGCCCTTTTTTCATCAAATTTTCAAAATTTTAATACTTTTCGTTTTTTATTTCAAAAACTATAAGAGATAGACGTTAAGTTTAAACAGCAAACATGTGCAGCATGTCACGATCTACATGCCCTGCAATTTTGAAGTAAATCTGAATACCCTCTAGGAGTTATTGCCCTTTTTTATTTTATTTTTTTTTAATTTAAAATTTTTTGTCCGATATTTCAAAAATTATTAGAGATAAAGGTTAAGTTTAAATTGCAAACATGTGCAGCATATTAAGATCTACCTACCCTGTAATTTTGAAGTAAATCTGATTACCCGTCTAGGAGTTATTGCCCTTTTTTCATAATTTTTTTAGCTCACCTGACCCAAAGGGCCATGTGAGGTATTGCCATCACTTGGCGTCCGTCGTTCGTCTGTTAACTTTTTCATATTTTAATCTTCTCCTCTGAAACAACTTGGCCAAATGGAACCAAACTTGGCAGTAAGCATCTATGTAAGGTCCTCTATAAAGTTTCTCCATTTCGTTCCATTTGGCCTACAAACATGGCCACCAAGATTAATTATTTTTTCTGATTGGCTAATGTTAAAAAAATCTTCTCCTCTGAAACAGCTTGGCCAAATAGAGCCAAACTTGGCATAGATGGTCCCTGGGTGTGTCCCTTTCAAAATTGTGTCCGACAGCCCCACCCTCCATTCAAGATGGCTGCTGTTTTTTAAGGTAATGATTATCTCCCTTTGAAATTTGCTTCAGTATCATTCTATTGTCAGGTGAGCGATACAGGCTCAGTGGTCTGAGCCTCTAGTTTTATATGAGGTCGCTTACATACTAGTGGAAATTATAAATATTTGATATTTGATTAATTAATTTTAAAAGCGTAAATTAATCGATTCAATTTTCTCAAAATATTAATTAAATGATCACCATAAGAAGAAAACCGAAGTTCAACAAAAACATTACTTTTTAAAAAAAAAATGAGCATCATATCGTTTGTATCGTAAGCAGCCTCCACGTATCGTGAACCGAACCGTCCCAAAATAATCACGATTTCGGTACATACAGTGAATCGTTTCCCCCTTAATGTATCAGTACTTTAGTACTATTAAAGTGTTCTAAACTAAAACTGAAAAACTGTGTACAACATTGCCACTGATAAAACAAACCCATTTCATTTTTTAATTTGCATTGTCAAATGATGTTCTCATGTTTTCAACAGAAAAAATTAGAATTGAAAATAAAATTAAGAAATAATTTATGAAAGGGGCAAGTTTGTTGGAGATTTTAATATGGGTAACATTATCTGCATAAAAATTTTACCCAGTTGCTTACATACTCTTAAGTTCCATTATTTTTGTATTTCAGCCAACAAACAATGGGTTCATCCCCCTGATACCCTGACAAGAGGTCATATAGTCTATAATGTTAAGGTTAGTAAATCTCACATGGAAACACATATAAAACTGTGGGAAGAATGCAGTGTGCCATGGATTCATTATTATTCGTTGTATACCAATTTTCGCAGAATTTGTTGATAGTTTCAAACCAGGAAATTCAGAAATCAAGGAATATTGTTCCCCATATATATGTGTACTGCCTATTGAAGGGGATTCACAAATGTACATATCCACAAAAATAAAAAATTTCTTCAAATCACAAAAATTGGTACATGTACCCACAAATTTAAAGAATTCACAGTAAAAAAAATTATAGGTTTGTTGAATCTTTTTGTATTTTGTTGTAATCTGACAGTCCACTAACGTCTAACAAATAGCCTACGTAATATTGATGGTTTAGGTTTATGGTGTTTAATGCCACTTTCAACAATATTTCAGTTATATCGTGGTGGTCAGTTTTATTGGTGGACGAAACCGGAGAAAACCACCGATCTTTTGTCAGTCACTGATAAACTTTTGAGGTATTGAGCAGTAGAGAGTATTTTTAGATAGAGTAGAGAGTTTTGGAATGTGAATAACAGGTTGCCTGATGTGACCCAATATTTAAGGAATAACAATATTGTATTTGAAGAATTTCTGACATCAATTAGGGATTGATGGTCACAAATGCAGTTTTACTCAGGGACACTAATGAGGTTCTGTCAGATGTAGGGTGTGTGTGTGGGGGGGGGGGGGGGGGGGGGGGACGAGTGTAGTGTAATATAATATGGTATAGCTGATTTTAATTGAGATTGCATATTATTTTTATTACATTTCATTATACTTATTTGTTAACTAGTATGTCACTATAAATTTGTATCGCCTCAAGTGCGGTAGAACGTGGGTTCGAACCCTGATCAGGTCAAACCAAAGACTATAAAATTGGTATTTGTTGCTTCTCTGCTAAGAACATAGCATTAAGGAGAAAGATAATATAGCTGAAAAAATTGTTGAGTTGGTGTTAAACAACAATCACTCACTCACTCATTCATAAATGTGTAGTGGTTTTTTTCCCATGACATACTTCCTCCATTTCAGAAAGTAAATAACTAGATATATGTCATATTCTATGTACATTGTATTCCTTTATTCTTTCCCAGATATCGATGACACATTTTCAATTTGTATAAGTGTCACTTTTCAGACAGTTATAGATAAATAGGTCTCTATAAGGGAATAATTGTACTGGGTAGTTGTAATTTTATCAACCAGAAAATCTGATATATTTTTTTCCCTGTTCTTACTGGGATTTTATCATTTAGTATATTTGTTATGCCATATTGATACATACTTTGTATGATTATGTTACAGATCAAAGGAAAATTAATTTTGTTAATTAATTATCATATTCCATATAGACCAACTTAATTAGGACTAGTATTTTAATTATCACTCTAATTAATGAAAGTGTCTCTATATAGTGAATGCACATGAATAAGAGGCAGACATTTATTTTTATTTTGCATACAAATTAAATTCTGAGAGAGAGAGAGTTTTCATCGTATAAAGGTTTTGCCATATAGTTTAATAAACCCAGGAAAACTTGAATTCTCGGCTAATACAAATTTCAACTTTAACATTAATGACTATGAGATTTGATTATTGAATTTCATTGTTTATGGATATGTAAATTGACCAACTTCTCATAGACCCAGTCATGAAAATTACAATTTGTTTGATAAATCAAAAGGAAAATGTAAACATGTGCAATAATTTATGGTACATGTAACATTGTATTTATTTTTGCCATGTTTTATGATTGTTTGTATATTTTACTGTATGTACTCACGATAATTAATTATTATTTTCAGTTTCTTGGAGAGACAGAGGTTGATCAGCCAAAAGGCACAGAAGTTGTTAGAGACTCCATCAGAAAAAAAAAGGTTTGATATTTTTTATGTTATTGCCTTATCAGAAATTACTCTCAAAGTTAGAGGGTTAGGGTTATGGTGTTTAACACCACTTTCAACCCATATTTCAGTTATATTGTGGCAGTCAGTTTTATTGGTGGAGGAAACCGGAGTACCTGGAGAAAACCACCTACCTGAGTGAGATTCGAACTCACAACATTAGTGGTGATAGGCATTGATTGCATAGGTAGTTATAAATCTGAATAGTAATACCATGCGATCACGACAGCCCCTATTGTAAAAGTAGTTTTTATACCTCCGCTCCCCAAAGGGGGAGAGGGATATACTGTTTTACCTCTGTCCATCTGTCCGTTCTTCTGTCTGTCCAAGATATTTTTCGTCGCATTTTTCTCAGTAACTGTTGATGGCAGAAATCTGATATTTGGTCACAAGCATCATATAGGTATACCATATTGTGGGTAGCGTTTTTGAACCCGGCAGATTCCTTCTTCCTGTTTGCCGACTTAGTTGGTTTTTATACACATTGAACATATATGCACATTTTTCATCACATTTTTCTCAGCAACTATTGATGGCAGAGATCTGATATTTGGTCACAAGCTTCATATAGGTACCCCATATCGTGGGAAGCGTTATTGAACCCATCAGATTCCTACTTCCTGTTTGACGACTTTGTTGATTTTTATACACATTGAACATACATTTTGTATATGCCCATTTTTAGTCGCATTTTTCTCAGCAACTATTGATGACAGAAATCTGATATTTGGTCACAAGCTTTATATAGGTACCCCATATTGTGGGAAGTGTTTTTTGACTCGTCAGATTCCTACTTCCTGTTTGCCGAAGAGCGGGGGTATCATAAGTGAGCATTAACTCACAGTTCATCTTGTTGCAATTAAGTTTGGTACTTTACTGTTGAGCTCGTTCTTTTGAACCATGTGAAGGAATATAACAAACTTTCAAATAACCATGAGTTTCAACTATCGGTCAGTTTTATTGATAGAGGAAACCAGAAAACCATAGACCGATTGTAAGTCTCTGCACATTTTTATCACATAAAATTATATTAAGTGCACTGTGGCACTTTTATCTCACAACTTTGATGGTGACAAAAACTGATTGCATAGGTTAATTAAAATCCCCATTAGCATGCAATCACCCCCCCCCCCCCCCCCCCCCCCCCTCAATCCCAAATAATAAAAGATCAGTTAAAATTCCATTAAAACAGTATAGTTATTATTTATTATTATTTAAATTTCAGTTTAATAAACATATAAAGAAAGCCGAGGGACAGAAAACACCTAAAGTAGAACTGACTATTTCTGTAGATGGTGTTACAGTACAGGACCCTAAAACAAAGGTATGATTAAGAAATATTAGTATTTTATGCCATGCAGCAAGGGATAACATTTTTTTCTAAAATCATGCCAACCCATGTTAAAATTCTCAACAAACTATGGCTTCCATGAATTATTTTGATTCTAATATGTCTAATAGTACAAATATGATAGTACACTGAAGAATGACGATAAGAAAATTTTGAAGATACCAAATGGGTAATCAGAAGCCATAAATTGAAGGACAGACAATACAATAATGGGCAAAAGAAAAAGGACAATAGAACAGGCAATGATCTACAAAGCACCGAAAACTAAAGATCGAGCAACACGAATCCCACTAAAAACCTGGGGTGAACTCAGGTACTTTGGAAGGCAGATTTATGTTTACGGATCTGGTTAAAGTTGCACACAATTTATTTTATGCAATTGGCAGTTCCGTCTTACATATTGTCTAATTCAACAAATGTTCACTCATAAATGAAAAGGAGTGTATAAACAAAAAAAACCCAATAAATTAAGAGACAATGAATAATATTTCCCTATCAGATTTTACAATTATGTGTACAAAACAAGAAATGAAAAAGTGTGCTTTGCCGTTATATTTTTCAATAACCCTGGATGATATTAAGATGCTGACATTTTCCAATTTGATGGCATTACGATTTTTAGTAACTTAAACAAGTGAAATGCTCAAAATAATTGTAAAATAAATCAATCACCCGGTTTCAATATCGCCAGTTTTATATATAAAAATAAAACTTGTGTCGCTGGAATATGACACTTTATAAAAGTCAGTCGATAGATGATTGATTATCTTTATTATTTTTTCTAGAAAAAAAATTAATATGTAAGGCCAAATAAAATAAAAGTTCTGGTTCTCAGATAACACTGCCTCCTAAAAATTTCGGCCGATGGGACGTTTTTATTGCCGTACAGAAAAAAAATCGCCGCAGCGCAGTATTTTTGAAGAAAAACAATTTCAAATTGACTGCCAAATTTAAGTTTTCAAGCGTGCCGGTGACACGGACGAGTTTTGACAAACATTTGAATGACTGATCAATCAAAAACGAAAGTAAAAATTCAGCATGGCTACGAGTGAAAACACTGTCCTCATCAGTTTTAATGTACAGTTACGTTCCAAACAAATAGTTCCGTGGACTATCCTGCCTGTTGACAGAACAATGACAGTTGCAGAGTTATGTAAGAGTATATTCGTGGGTGATTTTACAGACATAAAAGAGGTTGGAGAAAACAACAACCCTTTCGTTAATTTTGACCTGAAGTACGAGGTGTCTGTTGGAACTATTGTGTTGTTTGTTTGCCAAGATAGTAGAATTGAACTGGTTTGCTCTATGTTTTTAAACCGCTGAAAATAAAAAACAAAATATAAAAACCCTTCCCATGTTGGATTGGAAATAAAAACAAAAAAATAAAAACTCTACCTACCTTGCCCTTTTTTTTAAATCCATTGTCTGAGAACCAGAACATTTTTTCTAGATGGTCTAAAGAAGCAAAATGAATATTTTAATGTTTGTATGCAGTGATTTTCCGACTGTGTTTTTGGGGCCGAATATCGGCCCCAATCCCAACAACATGTAAATAGTGCAAATAGTGGTGATGTTGATAATGATTCACAGTCTGACTGCAGGGATTGCGCTGTCGGTTGCCAATGTCGCAATTTGCAAAAAAAAAATTCTTGACTGGCGACTGAAATTGGCTGCTGGCGATTTTTTTGGCACCTAGATTTCCTTGTGTAAATTTATAGATAATCACTGTACCGTAACAAAAATCAATAAATTATTGACAACTGATTTTCGCAAGTAACGAGTATTTCCCGTACCCAATTCGTCACTTGAATTTTCAAAAAATCGTAGAAAAATGTTTGTAACAATCCATTCTTCTTCTTCATTTGCTGATTAAAACTAATTAGTCACTACAATGACAATTTTATTACATATTACAAGCCATTCAACGGATTATAGAATTTTTGTTTTTATTGCATAATCTTTGATCACACCTGGCTTGATTTACCTGGTTAAAGATAATGACCCTGACAAAGAATTCAATCAACGATAATGATATTTTTTTTATAGTTATCATAACTATAAAAAAAATATCATTATCGTTGATTGAATTCTTTGACATGTACTCAAAATGTCACAGTATGTATTTTAAGTGGACATATTTTTGTAATCATCATTCGTTAATTGTTGCACGATAATGTCCACCATAACGAACTATTTTTGCCACTTTCATTTATGAAAATGTCGATATCATGTTTATACTGGAGTTCGGAGTTAGGAAGTCTTTTGTCTATCGTACACGTGTATTTATTAAGTATTTTGAAAGTGACTTTCTCGAAAAGTCATAAACTTTGGTTTATAAAGAAACTTAAAAAATTAAAATGGCACGATCAAGTTCAACAGGAGTTCGCAATGTAATCCACCGATACTTTTAACCAAACGAACTTTTGCTATATTTATTCTCATTTCTGTGAAATATAATCTTAGTTCTCATATTTAATATGGTCATTTTTTTTTATATGCGAAGGTTGGTCATTGAAATGCACTGCACAAGGACGCATAAGTTTTTTATCGATCAGCATCCGGGTAACAATTGCGTTCTATTTATAGAATTATTTACAAACAGACACGTGAAAAAAAAAAACAGTCAGTATTTTTATTCCAATTGTTACAATTTGTTTATGAGATCTGAGAAATAATTATTTGTTTTACAACTTGCTTCAGTTTTTGACGTTTGTTCTATTTATTACCTACATTTTGTACAAAGTATCTAGAAGTTGGACCATTGGCAGAGACATATTTTTTTCTGCTGAAGACTACACAAATGTTGTGGTATTAGACCAAAGCACAGTAACATTTCAAAAAGGGTGGGGGAGGGGGTTATTACAATTTGTGTGGTATTAGACCAAAGCACAGTAATATTTCAAAAAGAGGGGGTATTACAATTTGTGTGGTATTAGATCAAAATCATGGCAATGTTATGTTTTATCAGTTGGTTTCTAATTTGCAGAGTATGTTCCCATCCTATGAGGTTTTCATAGCTTTTCAATCTCCATTACTAACTAATAAGGCAAAGTAACTGATTAAGCTTTGACATTAAAAATCTAATTTGCAGAGTATGTTCCCATCCTAGGAGGTTTTCATAGCTTTTCAATCTCAATTACTAACTAATGAGGCAAAGTAACTGATTAAGCTCTGACATTAAAAATCTGTTCCGCAAAAGTGACTAATGGTCTCAAAGTCCTGGCTGAATCCCTGATAATCCGTAAAATACAGTATATTGTAATAAATTATATAAATCTTTTTGTTTTTGATGATGAAATCGAAATGAAAAACAGAAGTACAATAGACATTAACATTTGTATAAACAAATCCGGACCATTTATACATGATACTGAGCATGAAACTGCTAGTGGTACATGCAATCATCCACTGTTTCGTTTCGAAAAAAATTGGTTCTTTGTAAAAATTTTAACTGGCTCCTGACTTTCAAAACTGGCACCTGGCGGTTTTTCTGGCTCCTACTTTTTGGGAACCAGAGCAGCCCCTGCTGACTGTCACTCTGATTTGGACAGTTGTGCTCCAGAGATCATGGTATCAGATGCCAGGGTGTTCAGTTCAATAAAGAATGAACAAAAATACCCATGGCTATATCACAATGTGGTACATCAAGGGTATTTATGTAAGTTTTGTGAACTGTTTTGTGGTCATTCTTCTTCATCACAATAATTTGTTACTGTTGGCATTAACCTTGGTACAGTATGATTGCTATTCTATTACTGGACCTCCAAACTAATAAATTTACTCTTCCCATCTTTTCCCAATTCACATCATTTACGTGCTAATTTTCCCAATTATAAGGGACCCGGGCCCCAGATACAAATGAGTAGGAAAATCACTGTACTACAGACCTGTATAAATATATGAAATCACCCAGAAATGATGTCCATTTTTCAGCAATACACATGTGCGAACAAAAGTATACCTTCAGTTCTTTCATTATATTGTTTATGCAGCCAATGAAGGATGTCATATTAGAACTAAATACAAATCACAGCCTGTTACTTTTGACCATTTTCTTTTTCAATGACATTCGTTCATGAATAATTATCTCAATGTGCATACAACATTTTAAATTCAAATTGTATTTACAGTGAAACTGTCTGAACCGAACCCCTGAATAAAACAGAATCCTGTATAAAGCAAGTTTAAAAGATAAAGCCCCAATGTAGGAAATCTTTGTTAATTCAACCTGTATAAACTAATCATCTGTCTATTCTGAATGTTAATTCAACCTGTATAAACTAATCATCTGTCTATTCTGAATGTTAATTCAACCTGTATAAACTAATCATCTGTCTATTCTGAATGTTAATTCAACCTGTATAAACTAATCATCTGTCTATTCTGAATGTTAATTCAACCTGTATAAACTAATCGTCTCTCTATTCTGAATGTTAATTCAACCTGTATAAACTAATCATCTGTCTATTCTGAATGTTAATTCAACCTGTATAAACTAATCATCTGTCTATTCTGAATGTTAATTCAACCTGTATAAACTAATCATCTGTCTATTCTGAACACAAAAGCAGTCCTCGAAATGAAAATGTGAATTTACTGGTTTGAATAAAATTCTTGAATTTATTTTATATATATATATATATATACATTTATATCTAAATACAAAATGAAAAATTTACTCGTTCGAACAAAGTTTTACTGGTCTTGGGCCAGAGAACCGGTGCTCATTGTGAAGACTGCAAAAGCTGATCCAAAGAGGATTCGGTTTGGATGTGTTTCACTGTAATTTGCTGAAAAATCTGTGTCGGAGAAATTTGTAAATCATTAATATTAATATAATATAATGTGATCAGATGTCAAATATGTCAACAGAGAAATCTATAAATCATTGATTTTCCATTTTGTTTCAGATGATATTACATTCCTATCCACTTCATAGAATCTCATACTGTGCCGATGATAAAACAGATAAAAGAATGTTCACGTTTATAGCCAAGTCAGCTGATTCTAATCAACATTTTTGTTATGTTTTTGACAGTGATAAATGTGTAAGTTCAACGTGGTTGCAGCGAGTGAGATCTGGAGTATGGGTCACTTACGAGTGATCTTATGCGATGACCCTTACCACCAAATGTAAATGGCGCTATGAGACTATGAAAGGGTTATAATATAAAATTAAACTGCTTTGTAGGGTGCAAGTAATATTTATCATATAACAAATTCCCTCTTGCCATTCAAAGAGAGAAAATAGTAATGCAATGTACTTATAATGTTTAAAAAGAAACCGTCATTAAGGGAGATAATTACAAAGTTGGCAGATAATGAAATATTCACTCAAAAGAAATGTTTTGCCAGTTCCACACTGACAGTCAAGGTTACATTGTTCCTGAGTTCCACACTGACAGTCAAGGTTACATTGTTCCTGAGTTCCACACTGACAGTCAAGGTTACATTGTTCCTGAGTTCCACACTGACAGTCAAGGTTACATTGTTCCTGAGTTCCACACTGACAGTCAAGGTTACATTGTTCCTGAGTTCCACACTGACAGTCAAGGTTACATTGTTCCTGAGTTCCACACTGACAGTCAAGGTTACATTGTTCCTTTCAAAGGCCATATCAAGAGCAAACTGTTGCCCTTGTGTCAAATGATTATTACACTCCAATTTCAGAAAAATTAATTATAATAGATTACCTGTTGGCTTTGTTTATGTTGCTTATATTTCAATACTATGACATCATGAAAAAGAAGTCCGGCAGTGAACATTCCATGCAATGTCGCGCCATTCTCTTATCACCATAGTGTGATGATACAACATCTTGTATCGGACACCTTTAACAGAAAAGTTTCTTTTTTCACTTTCAAAGGCAAACTTGTATAATGTTAGATATTATTCTGCTAAAAAAAATGACACTGTTTCAGAAAATTGAAAAGAAGAAAAAATATTCCAATTATAAAAGCATTTATATAACTTATTGTTATATTTATTATTGTCTTATTCTCATTGCAGTCAGAAGAGATAACATTAACTATAGGACAGGCCTTTGATCTGGCATATAAAAAGTTTTTAGACACAAATGGACGTGATTTAGATTTAAAGAATAAATATATAGCATTACAGAAAAAGGTGAGAATTCTAAATACTAAGATTAAATAAATCAATATAAATGATATATCATAAATACAGTATTCACTGATTTTGTTTTAATAGAAAGCTGTAAGATGTATACAAATTTTACCAACATACACACTGTTATTATTTGTTATAAAAATAATCCTTTTCATACATACAATTGCTCTAGTGTACACTTGTCAAGTGGTGCTCCAGAAATTGGAGGTGTATAAAAGAAAAAAAAATAGAGTTTTCTTGTTGTATATTCAGAAGTAGCAAGGTTATTCCAAAGATCCTAGTGAGAAATGAATCTTGAATGTTTGTGAATATTCTCAAATGTCCAGTACACCCTGTTTAAATGTTCAAAAATCACAACGACGCTAGTTTTACTGAAGCAAAAGAAAATATCTATAGTGAGATGTAAAAGTGAGTGATTCTTGTTAAATGCCAAATGGGCAATTTTCCAGCTATATCTTGGCAAGAACAAATGAAATTATGATGATCTTACTGAAACAACAGTTCGCTGGTAGACATGTAGTTCCACTCGGACACATTTCTTGATTCCATGCCAACCAGTCTGTTATTACTCATTAAAGCTGTGTGCAGGGTAGCAATAAATAACAATTTTGGAGTCTTTGGTTTGATACGACCGCGGTTCGACCCCACGATCTACTGCACTCTTGGCAAGCATGCTAACCATAATGCTGCAGATGTAGAGTACACAGAGTACATATTAAGATATGGTTTATATATATATTACTAAAATGTAGTGATTGCAGTAGGATATCTTTTGCGGTGAAACCTGTCTAAACCGAACCTCCTTGACACCAACTTTTCTGTTCCGAATAGACAGGTGTTCAGTTTATACAGGTTAAATTAACAAAGATTTCCTACTTTGGAAATTTATATAAAGTTCGGTTTATACAGGATTCCGGCAGTGCTGGATGAACCCTTAGGTGAAATAAGCACGTGCTTAGGGCATCAATTGGCAAGGGGGCACCACAAAAGTCTGGGCACAAGGCAATTTATCTTATTTGCCAGATATTAGGCTAAAAAACACATCAAAAATCAAAAACAAAATGTAGGAAAAATGAAATTAAACACTAATAAAAGTTATAGGCTTCGTGTTAGTTTTTACATTATGCCAGTAGAAGGTGCAGGGGCACAAAGGTTGGCCTGTGCTTAGGGCATTAATTGGCTTTATTCCGGCCCTGGATCCCGGTTTAATTCAAGGTTTGGTTTGGACATGTTCCACTATATTACACATTATATTTTAGGTAAAATCTTTAGAACAGGAGAATCAATCTTTAAAGGATCGGGTCACAGAATTAGAACAATTAAAAGATAGAGAGGAAATAGCACAGTATAAACAAAATAACCAGGTCAGTAATACAAAGGTCATGTAGGTCGTTTTATCATGTGACCAGTAATCATGTTTAGTGACTTTGGAAAATGTAGATTATTAGAATATTAGGGCAAGATTTACGTGATTGTGTGTAGGTAGTTATTTGTGATGTCTTCTGTAATTTTAGGTATAAAAATGTTGATATCTGATTTAGTGTGCACAAGACGTTTTTGGAATAACCGTCATTGTCATTAGGTAGGCTCAAAATCAAATGATCGGAGAGCCAAATAATTTAAAAGTAATTGGGAGCAAGTAAGCCAAAGAGTTTAAACAGGAGAGTCAATATCAGCCAAGGTCAACTGAGGGAGGAGAACTAAACAGGATAGCCAATATCAGCCAAGGTCAACTGAGGGAGGAGAACTAAACAGGATAGCCAATATCAGCTAAGGTCAACTGAGGGAGGAGAACTAAACAGGATAGCCAATATCAGCTAAGGTCAACTGAGGGAGGAGAACTAAACAGGATAGCCAATATCAGCTACGGTCAACTGAGGGAGGAGAACTAAACAGGATAGCCAATATCAGCTAAGGTCAACTATGCCTGAGGGAGGAGAACTAAACAGGATAGCCAATATCAGCCAAGGTCAACTGAGGGAGGAGAACTAAACAGGATAGCCAATATCAGCTAAGGTCAACTGAGGGAGGAGAACTAAACAGGATAGCCAATATCAGCTAAGGTCAACTATGCCTGAGGGAGGAGAACTAAACAGGATAGCCAATATCAGCTAAGGTCAACTATGCCTGAGGGAGGAGAACTAAACAGGATAGCCAATATCAGCCAAGGTCAACTGAGGGAGGAGAACTAAACAGGATAGCCAATATCAGCCAAGGTCAACTGAGGGAGGAGAACTAAACAGGATAGCCAATATCAGCTAAGGTCAACTATGCCTGAGGGAGGAGAACTAAACAGGATAGCCAATATCAGCTAAGGTCAACTATGCCTGAGGGAGGAGAACTAAACAGGATAGCCAATATCAGCCAAGGTCAACTGAGGGAGGAGAACTAAACAGGATAGCCAATATCAGCCAAGGTCAACTGAGGGAGGAGAACTAAACAGGATAGCCAATATCAGCCAAGGTCAACTATGCCTGAGGGAGGAGCACTAAACAGTATAGCCAATATCAGCTAAGGTCAACTATGCCTGAGGGAGGAGAACTAAACAGGATAGCCAATATCAGCTAAGGTCAACTATGACTGAGGGAGGAGAACTAAACAGGATAGCCAATATCAGCTAAGGTCAACTATGCCTGAGGGAGGAGAACTAAACAGGATAGCCAATATCAGCTAAGGTCAACTATGCCTGAGGGAGGAGAACTAAACAGGATAGCCAATATCAGCTAAGGTCAACTATGCCTGAGGGAGGAGAACTAAACAGGATAGCCAATATCAGCTAAGGTCAACGATGACTGAGGGAGGAGAACTAAACAGGATAGCCAATATCAGCTAAGGTCAACTATGCCTGAGGGAGGAGAACTAAACAGGATAGCCAATATCAGCTAAGGTCAACTATGCCTGAGGGAGGAGAACTAAACAGGATAGCCAATATCAGCTAAGGTCAACTATGCCTGAGGGAGGAGAACTAAACAGGATAGCCAATATCAGCTAAGGTCAACTATGCCTGAGGGAGGAGAACTAAACAGGAGAGCCAATATCAGCTAAGGTCAACTATGCCTGAGGGAGCAGAACTGTCATTTTATTCAATAGTTTTAGTTATAAATTTTTCTGGGAGTATGTTGAAACCTCTTTAAAATCATATGTTCGATATGCTACACTGCATCTGACCGCACTAGATCTAACCTTTTGTCCACATCAGTTTTTGTATTCTCTCTGACTTTTCCTTTAACCAAACCTGCTCAGCTTCATTTTCATTGGTTAATCTAAAGTTCATGGAGTCGTAAGGTTCATTCAAGTTGTTTCAGATATATCATACCTTACTGTATTTTAAATATGACATTTATTAGGAATGTTGTATTGTGGGTAATTTTTGTTTGGCAAAAATTTTGCCTTTAAGTTGCAGCTAAATTAATATATATATAATATTAAGTTATAATATTACAAATTTTGGTTTTAATATTCATGAAAATAATAAACACAAAAATATTTTTAAGCCTTTTCTTCCCAAATTACAACAATTACATCATCAGATATTGGTTTTCAGGGATGATTTTTTTCAATTATTTAACTGATTTCAGCTATTTTCCTCTGAAAAAATATCCGAAAGTTGCAGAACATGGACAGAACAGGTTAAAATGGACCTTTTTAAATGGGGTGTAGATGGTTTCAGCTATTTTTTTTTTATTGATTTTCAGTTTTATTTTATTTTCTAACCAGAATCAACCGTGGGTACAAAAGGAAAAAAAATAATTATTTTTTAAGGACATTATTGAATAGCATGATAGAATCATACTTGCACTAGTCACCTTACAATTTGTAGTTACGTGTTAGACACACTGTTCATGGGTATTTGATACACTGTTGACGGGAAGGTAACTAATTATTCAGCACTATACTACTTTTATTTTACATTTATCGGTGATTTTGACATTTTTCCTTTGATTTCACAGAGTGATTTTGTCAGTATCAACTTACTGACTCTGATACTGGAAAATATCAGTCAATGTGACATCAAACACATTATGACATTACTGATAAAAACAATGATGTTAGTTCTGAAGGTCTCGACGTTAACACTAGTATCACAGCTCCTCCTATTGGACTCGCTGTGATGCAAATGATAATGTCTGTCTCGACCTTCAAAACTGACATTATTCTATTTGTAGTTGGTTTTTGTTTACATAATGTTGCTTGGAAATGCCTAACTAAAAGGAAAAGTATTTGTATATTTTGAAACTTAAGAGTTATAATTACATATATCTGAATTCTGATAGATATTGGATTTGGCAATTGTTGCCAAGCAACAAGAGCCTGTTGTTGTTGTTGCTAATGGTAACCCTACACAAGTGATATTAAGCGATACTGAATTAAATGAAGAGAGTTCCACGGATGATAATAAAAATATAACAGAGGTAGATTCTTTTGTCAGTAGGTGATAGTTGCACTAATATAGTTAAAAGTTGTTGCATGGGGAAAAAGTGCGATTATTGTACATTCACAGGTCAAAAGTCTATCCGTACTAAGATATTTTCCAAGATCATCGTGGTCATGATCGTATGGTAGTTGGATTTATAACTACCTATCACCACTAACGTTTTAGTTTGAATCGCGCTCAGGTGAGGTGTCCTCGATACAACAATATGTGATAAAGTTTGTCAGTGACTTGTGGTGATTTTCTCCAGATACTCTGGTTTCCTCCACCAATAAAACTGACCACCATGATATAGCTGAAATATTGTTGAAAGTGGCGTTAAACACCATAACCCTAAGATACTTCCCAAAATATTTCATATCAAGCCACTTATTTAAGCAAAAATTCTCCTGAAGTCATTCCTTATCCGATTTTTTTGAAATTTTCACCTTTAAAAGCAGAATTAATAAGAGTTTACTGTAATATTTTCATATATTTCTTTCAAACCTTTATTTACAAGCATTTAAGATTTAAATCATATTTTAAGGAAAAATAGAAATAAAATTATGTGAAATTATAAGAAGAATGAATGTGTATTTCTGCTTGTAATGAAAATTTCATGAACATTGATTAAGAAATGACTTGGCAATAATTTTTCAAAAACTCATGGTTTTGTAGGGTTAGGGTTATGGTGTTTAGTGCCACTTTCAACAATATTTCAGTTATATCGTGGCAGTAAGTTATATTTGTGGAGGAAACCGGAATACCCATAGAAAACCACTGACCTGCCGAAAGTCAGTGACAAACTTTACCGCATAATGTTGTATCAAGTACACCTTGCTGTGAGCTGGATTTGAACTCACAACTTTAGTGGTGAAAGGCACTGATTGCATAGGTAGTTGTAAATCCAACTACCATACGACCATGATAGCCCCACGGTTTTATATATGAAATATATAAAGAAATATGTTAGTGAGGAAAGACATTTGACTTGTAACTGTATATACTGATATATATTCCAGAATAGTCCAATGGTTTTTTTTTGTTACAATAGTTCACTTTATCCTTTTATCATAAATAGTTTTACAATTTGCATGTTTGTATATATGCTACAAGATAAACAGATGAATGGGTCGAGGGAAATGAGATGTTATTAATGATGCATGTGGACCCCTCCTTTTTTTTAGGAAGATAGCAAGAAGGGGTTAAATTAAATTTGTTTTTTTATACCTCAGTATATGTTTTTTTTTTATGTATTGTTAAAATCAGATGAAATGACTATTCTTGTCACCTTAAAAATCAAATTGTGAGTTTTGGTAAATAGTTCCAATGACAATTGTCTCTGGGGAATTGTTTTGTTTACGTCACCAATGCCATTAGGCTATATTTCTATAATATGATTGTAGTAATTTTAGACTTATTGATCACAGATATATAGTGCTCTTTAATGCCATATTATTATTATAAATCATAGAAACACAGTTGGCACCAACCTTTTACATTATATACTCTATATATATCTACTGTAAAAGTACTTTTATTCGTTGGCACCAATTTTCGTTGTTTCTACAAAATGCATTGATCCATGGATTCTTGAATTCGTGGTTTCTACAAAATACATTGATCCATGGATTCTTGAATTCGTGGTTTCAAACATTACAGACAATGGGAAAATTGTATGTCATTGGATTTTTATTTTCATGGTTTAAAAATGGACCACACAATCAGCGAAAATTGGAACCCCATGATTGATAGTGATTTCACAGTAGTTTAGAAAGCTTGAAATTTCATAGATTTTATTCATTGAAACTAAATAAGTTGTTCAGTTTATACTATGGTTACAGCTTAATTATGTCTCCCCTTCGAACGAAGGGAGATGTATTGTTTTAGTCTGATTTTTTCTTCTGCTTCCGCTTCTTCTGCTTTTCTTTTCAGATAGGTCAATTATATTTGGTATGTGGATGCATGACCATAAGGCGGTGTGTTGCGTACCATAATGACCTTCGTGAGACCTTGACCTTTGACCTCAAGGTCACATATTGTTTTTTTAAATAGTATTTTCTTGTCCGGGACATAACTTTTTTGTCTTTCCAGATAGGTCAAAGATATTTGGTATGTGGGTGCATGACCATAAGGCGGTGTGTCACGTATCGTAATGATCTTCGTGGGACCTTGACCTTTGATGTCAAGGTCAAATAATTGTTTTTTAAATAGTATCATTCAACTCATAATGTGTAACTTATTGTTGTACAGATGGCCACATTAAGGGGAGACATAAGTTTTAGGTATCTAAAACAGTTCTTCCTAGTTACAGATTGTATGAGTCATGTTGACTGTAATGTCTTGTTCTTGTAAGAGATCATCTCAAAACTTCTTACAACATTTCTGGACTAAATTAAATAAGTCTAGTATCCATCTCCCACTCCCAAATAATATAATACCCATATTTAATTGTTAAAGGGCTCCGGGTGATAAATTGATGAATCAAGAACTCAATAAGGACTACATTAATTATGTATATTGATTAAAATTACACAACTTTCTATACAAAAGGGGTTGAAAACCACCAACCCACAATATGAAAATAATTTCATCTAGAAATGTAGTGAGAACTTTTCAGATGGCCCCTAAAATATAAGATTTTAACTCTTTGAAATGATCCTTTATTCTATATTGTGTGGTGGGTAGAGAAACTGTACTTGGTTGTTGTGCTTCATCTTACAATCACTTACTGTTTACATTTGTTTTCAACAGCATCGGTGGTGTAATGGTCAGAGTGCTCACCTACAATGCTGTAGATCCTGTGTTCAAGCTAGGGTTTGGTCAAATCAAAGACTATCAATTTGATATTTGTTGCTTCTCCACTAAGACCTTAGCATTAAGGAGTAAGAGCAAAGACTTGTTTGGCTGGGAATCAGAATAATGTGTCCAAGTGGAGCGACATGTCTACCTGCGAATTATTGTGTTAGTGATCTAGCATTATAAAAATCCAACTAAGCGTGTTGGTCAAGTACAAAGCGAACATCGACATCTCATCGAAATAGAGCTTGTTCTTGCCATGATATAGTTACTTGGTGTTAAGCTTACTCACTGTTTACATTTGATGTCTTCTATTTCCTCAGACTAATAGTGGTGATTTAGGGTTTGGTACTGGTTGGGAATCACCACAGTTGGAATTTGTCAATGGGATTGCTACAAAACCAAATTCTACAAATGGGAACAGTCCATCTGCTGGAGGATTGAGTAAGTAGAAAAATTGATATTTATAGATGATATACATGTGATATCTCCTCCTAAAGTGAGGAGGGGCCGTCGTGATCGTGATCGTATAGTAGTTGGTTTTACAACTACCTGTGCAATCAGTGCCTATCACCACTAAAGTTGTGAGTTCGAACCCCGTTCATGGCGAGGTGTACTCGATACAAGATTATGTGATAAAGTTTGTCAGTAATTTATGACAGGTCAGTGGTTTTCTCTGGGTACTCCGGTTTCCGCCACAATGTAACTGAAATATTTTTGAAAGTGGCGTTAAACACCATAACCCTAACCCTCCTATGAAATAAGAAAACAGCTGATCATTGATGTAAATAAATGATGTAGGATAGAATTTAACATAACATAGCACAAAATTATTGCTGCAGTATTCCTTCTGTAGACCATTCCTTCTGTAGGCTATTCCTTCTGTAGGCCATTCCTTCTGTAGGCTATTCCTTCTGTAGGCCATTCCTTCTGTAGGCCATTCCTTCTGTAGGCCATTCCTTCTGTAGGCTATTCCATCTGTAGGCCATTCCTTCTGTAGGCTATTCCTTCTGTAGGCCATTCCTTCTGTAGGCCATTCCTTCTGTAGGCCATCCCTTCTGTAGGCCATTCCTTCTGTAATGAAAAAGTGTCCTTATAAGAGGGACAATTTAGTAGTAATTTACATACAATGAGAAGTTTATCAAAGAGAGACGCAGAATGTTTTATGTACAACAAGCTTTAATTGATATATATTTTTTTCAGTTTCACCACCACCCCCCAGTACAAGGTCAAGGACACATAATTCAGTCTCATCACCTTCATTACCACTCAGTCCTGCCAGCAATGGTAAGAAACGTTACTTTATGCAGGGGTTTCAAAGTGGGCCGGTACCCGGTACTTTTACCCGTCTGAGATCGTGTATAGTACCGGCAGAAATTACTGAACCCTCCCAAAAAATTAGCGGTGGTCAAAACCACAAGTACGATTGGCTTGTGGAATTTTTTCATAAAAAATTAATGATCACTGCTGAATTCTCGCATTCAAATCGAAAAACTGCGTTCAGCCACGACCAAGTTGACGGGATATTCCCTGTTTTAAAAATAACTTTACCTTAGAATCGTAAATAGCAGTTTGCGCATGCGGTAAATAGATATGTTTTCGCCCCAATATCTTTTCATCCTTGTGTAAAACTCGGACCGGAACAAAGCTGACATCATTTCAATGACCGATTACAAATTATGTTCAAACACAAACTAGTGTAATCTTCAGTAATATAAGTATGATCATTTATGTATTATGAATATATGACTACATAATATTTTGTGCGATTTTTTTTTATCCATTTAAAACCCAGGGTCGAATCATTTTGGGGCGTACTGTCTTGTTGCTTAACTCCATCCATATTGTTTAATTTCCGGTATAAAAAAATAAAAACCTACATGGCTAATTTATTTACATATTTTTCTTGACGGGGCCCTACCGCGGTTGTTCACAGAAATTGAAGTGTGCTGAAAAGCATTTTTAAAAGAGGGTACGAGGAGATAAGGGATAGAAAATTACTAGGAATCTTGAAAAAGGACCGGACATGGCTCAAATACGAATTACATTGTAGCATCGTGTTATCGGTTTTCATGCTATTATCGATTTTCCGATATAGCGATTAACAGTGTTAACCCTTCATTCATATGACGATTGGAATTTTCAAAGAATGGCTAGTTAAATATTTCTTTGTACATAAGATTGTTTTTAAAGCCATTCTTGTATTTTAATATACTCTCGATTATCTGGCAACTTTTGTTGTCAGTAAAATAGCATCATCTGTTTTCGTGTGAAGTAATAACAAGGCCGATATACGGGATGGAAACGAATATAAAATCCGGAAATGGCTGGTTTTAAAATTTCATGGTTCTGGCCATCTACCAAATCATACTACATCTAAATAAAATAACAGAATGTTTGAAAATGACCACTTTCAAAATTGTGTTTACTTTAGATGTTTTTTTTTAGTGCTGAAACCACAATGCACTGCAAATTGACATGTATTTAGTTCACCAGGACCAAAGGTCCATGTGAACTATTGCCATCACTTGGCGTCCGTCGTCTGTAAACTTTTCACATTTCAAGCTTCTCCGAAACCACAGGGCCGATTGGAACCAAACTTAGCAGGAATGTTCCTTGGATGGTCCTCTACAAAGTGACTGTTTTTCGTTCCAGTTGGATATTCAATATGGCTGCCAGGGCCAATAATATGCTCTGATTGGCTGAAATTTCAAAGATCTTCTTCTCTGAAACTAATGAACTGACTGAACCCAAACTGTAAATGAATGATCATTTGAATGTCCTTTACCAAGTTTCTGTTTTTTATGCCGATCGGAAATCCAAGATGGCCACCATCGCAGGACATAGATTAACATTGGACCCTATAGGAAAAATGTTTCAAAATGCTTCTTCTCTGAAACCACTTGGACAGTTGAAACCAAACTGCCCAGGAATGATCATTGGAAGGTCCTCTACAAATTTTTTGTTTTTTATGCCGATCGATAATCCAAGATGGCCGCCACCGCAGGACAATAGATTAACATTGGATCCTATGGGAAAATATTCAAATACCTTCTTCTCAGAAACTACAAATATGATTAAAGCCAAACTGTACATGAATGTTCATTAGATGGTCCTCTACAAACTTTACGTTTTTTGTTCCGGTATGAAATTCAAAATGGCGGCTACGGCAGGACTTGTTTAACATTGGACCCTATGGGGAAAATGTTTCAAAACGCTTCTTCTCTGAAACCACTTGGACAATTGAAACCAAACTGCCCAGGAATGATCATTGGAAGGTCCTCTACAAAGTATATGTTTTTTATGTCGATCGGAAATCCAAGATGGCCGCCACCGCAATACATAGATTAACATTGGACCCTATGGGAAAATGTTCAAATGCCTTCTTCTCAGAAACTACAAATATGATTAAAGCCAAACTGTACATGAATGTTCATTGGATGGTCCTCTACAAACTTTACGTTTTTTGTTCCGATATGAGATTCAAAATGGCGGCTATGGCAGGACTTAGTTTAACATTGTACCCTTTGGGGAAAATGTTTCAAAACGCTTCTTCTCTGAAACCACTTGGACAATTGAAACCAAACTGCCCAGGAATAGTCATTGGAAGGTCCTCTACAAAGTTTATGTTTTTTTTATGCCGATCGAAAATTCAAGATGGCCGCCACCGCAGGACATAGATTAACATTGGACCCTATCGGAAAATATTCAAATGCCTTCTTCTCAGAAACTACAAATATGATTAAAGCCAAACTGTACATGAATGTTCATTAGATGGTCCTCTACAAACTTTACGTTTTTTGTTCCGGTATGAAATTCAAAATGGCGGCTACGGCAGGACTTGTTTAACATTGGACCCTATGGGGAAAATGTTTCAAAACGCTTCTTCTCTGAAACCACTTGGACAATTGAAACCAAACTGCCCAGGAATGATCATTGGAAGGTCCTCTACAAAGTATATGTTTTTTATGTCGATCGGAAATCCAAGATGGCCACCACCGCAATACATAGATTAACATTGGACCCTATGGGAAAATGTTCAAATGCCTTCTTCTCAGAAACTACAAATATGATTAAAGCCAAACTGTACATGAATGTTCATTGGATGGTCCTCTACAAACTTTACGTTTTTTGTTCCGATATGAAATTCAAAATGGCGGCTATGGCAGGACTTAGTTTAACATTGTAACCTTTGGGGAAAATGTTTCAAAACGCTTCTTCTCTGAAACCACTTGGACAATTGAAACCAAACTGCCCAGGAATAGTCATTGGAAGGTCCTCTACAAAGTTTATGTTTTTTTTATGTCGATCGGAAATCCAAGATGGCCGCCACCGCAATACATAGATTAACATTGGACCCTATGGGAAAATGTTCAAATGCCTTCTTCTCAGAAACTACAAATATGATTAAAGCCAAACTGTACATGAATGTTCATTGGATGGTCCTCTACAAACTTTACGTTTTTTGTTCCGATATGAAATTCAAAATGGCGGCTACGGCAGGACTTAGTTTAACATTGGACCCTATGGGAAAAATGTTTCAAAACGCTTCTTCTCTGAAACCACTTGGACAATTGAAACCAAACTGCCCAGGAATAGTCATTGGAAGGTCCTCTACAAAGTTTATGTTTTTTTTATGCCGATCGAAAATTCAAGATGGCCGCCACCGCAGGACATAGATTAACATTGGACCCTATCGGAAAATATTCAAATGCCTTCTTCTCAGAAACTACAAATATTATTAAAGCCAAACTGCACATGAATGTTCATTAGATGGTCTTCTACAAACTTTACGTTTTTTGTTCCGATATGAAATTCAAAATGGCGGCTACGGCAGGACTTAGTTTAACATTGGACCCTATGGGAAAAATGTTTCAAAACGCTTCTTCTCTGAAACCACTTGGATAATTGAAACCAAACTGCCCAGGAATGATCATTGGAAGGTCCTCTACAAAGTATATGTTTTTTATGTCGATCGGAAATCCAAGATGGCCACCACCGCAATACATAGATTAACATTGGACCCTATGGGAAAATGTGCAAATGCCTTCTTCTCAGAAACTACAAATATGATTAAAGCCAAACTGTACATGAATGTTCATTGGATGGTCCTCTACAAACTTTACGTTTTTTGTTCCGATATGAAATTCAAAATGGCGGCTATGGCAGGACTTAGTTTAACATTGTACCCTTTGGGGAAAATGTTTCAAAACGCTTCTTCTCTGAAACCACTTGGACAATTGAAACCAAACTGCCCAGGAATAGTCATTGGAAGGTCCTCTACAAAGTTTATGTTTTTTTTATGTCGATCGGAAATCCAAGATGGCCGCCACCGCAATACATAGATTAACATTGGACCCTATGGGAAAATGTTCAAATGCCTTCTTCTCAGAAACTACAAATATGATTAAAGCCAAACTGTACATGAATGTTCATTGGATGGTCCTCTACAAACTTTACGTTTTTTGTTCCGATATGAAATTCAAAATGGCGGCTACGGCAGGACTTAGTTTAACATTGGACCCTATGGGAAAAATGTTTCAAAACGCTTCTTCTCTGAAACCACTTGGACAATTGAAACCAAACTGCCCAGGAATAGTCATTGGAAGGTCCTCTACAAAGTTTATGTTTTTTTTATGCCGATCGAAAATTCAAGATGGCCGCCACCGCAGGACATAGATTAACATTGGACCCTATCGGAAAATATTCAAATGCCTTCTTCTCAGAAACTACAAATATTATTAAAGCCAAACTGTACATGAATGTTCATTAGATGGTCTTCTACAAACTTTACGTTTTTTTCTCCGGTATGAAATTCAAAATGGCGGCTACGGCAGAGCTTAGTTTAACATTGGACCCTATGGGAAAAATGTTTCAAGACGCTTCTTCTCTGAAACCACTTGGAAAATTGAAACCAAACTGCCCAGGAATGATCATTGGAATGTCCTCTACAAAGTTTGTGTTTTTTATGTCGATCGGGAATCCAAGATGGCCACCACCGCAATACATAGATTAACATTGGACCCTATGGGAAAATGTTCAAATGCCTTCTCAGAAACTACAAATATTATTAAAGCCAAACTGTACATGAATGTTCATTGGATGGTCCTCTACAAACTTTACGTTTTTTGTTCCGATATGAAATTCAAAATGGCGGCTACGGCAGGACTTAGTTTAACATTGGACCCTATGGGGAAAATGTTTCAAAACGCTTCTTCTCTGAAACCACTTGGATAATTGAAACCAAACTGCCCAGGAATGATCATTGGAAGGTCCTCTACAAGGTTTGTGTTTTTTATGCCGATCGGATATCCAAGATGGCCACCATCGCAGGACATAGATTAGCATTGGACCCTATGGGAAAATGTTCAAATGCCTTCTTATCAGAATTTACAAATATGATTAAAACCAAACTGTACATGAATGTTCATTGGATGGTCCTCTACAAACTTTGCGTTTTTTGTTCTGATATGAAATTCAAAATGGCGGCTACGGCAGGACTTGTTTAACATTGAACCCTTTGGGAAAAATGTTTCAAAACGCTTCTTCTCTGAAACCAAATTGCCCAGGAATGATCATTGGAAGGTCCTCTGTTTTTTATGCCGATCAGAAATCCAAGATGGCTGCCACCACAGGTCATAGTATTAACACAGGACCATATCGGGAAAATACAGAAATATCTTCTTCTCTGAAGCTATTGCACTGATTGAACCTAAACTGTGCATCAATCATTGGAAGGTCCTTTACAAACTTTGTGTTATTTATGTTGATCGTAATTCCAAGATGACTACCACTGCAGGACATAGTTTTTACATAGGACCAATTGGTTTTTTTTATAACCAGGTGAACGATACAGGCTCTTGAGAGCCTCTGGTTTATATAAGAAACAGGCACCTTTCAGTCAGCTCTTTTGTTTACAAGTACGATCAGTGACCCATGACAGTTACATGACAGGAAGAGCAGGTGTCTGAGAGGCAGACGACATAGTTAAATTTTATATAGCCCTTCTGTATTTTTTTTCAGCTACTTTATAAATGAAGTAAATTTTTAGCATTACAAAAAGTATGGTTCAGTAGGTAGGTTCACTGTTTTTGGTACTTACGTCTTTAAAAGCAAACTTTAACATCTTTTACAGATGTCACGCTGCAGTCTTGTTTACGTTCCATAAATAGAAACCGGAAGACACGTCAAAAATAATGCGTGCACTGTGGAAATCAAAATAAAATGGATAAAACGAAAACAGATGACGCACGAAAACACATACCGTGACGGTAATGTCAAAACGCCGGCCCCACTTTTTTTCCAAAATAATTTAACTTTTGTGATTCAAATGTTAATAAATGTCTTCCTGCTAATCGTTTTTGATCGAACATTTTTTTTTGCACTTAAGTCGTGAAAGTAACAATATATATTGTTTTTGTTTAATTATATTTGTATTGATCTATTTATTAAAATTATAAATTTTATTAATGATGACTGCAAATTAAATTTATGTTACATTAATTATGACACTTATATGTCTTGATCCGTGCCAATGGTCTTTGATGAGTTTAATTACTGGTAATAAAGTAAAAAAACACACAAGCCAAGGTATTGTGAAAAAGAAAAGGACAAAGCCAACAAAATAATTTTGAGAAGTTTAAGCTTTGATAACGATGGCTTGGTCAAGCCTAGCTGCGGAACCGTAGCTCTTTATGGTCCTTTGCTTTTAAGATATGGTGGACTATCCATGAATAATCTTGGCTGAAGTCTGTAAACTGAAATATTCATTAAAGAAATTGTGTGGGGGTGGTGGGGGGGATCCATTATGCATGGTCTTGGTGAAATCTGAATTCTAAAGAGAAAGTTAATGGGATTTTTCTTTCAAAAGCACTTAATGTTTTTCAGTCTCTGAAGTACATTTTTTGGTCCACAAATTGCTAGATTTCAGGAGCTTCTGGGGGGCAAAGCCCCCTGGACCCCTTACAGCCCTCAGGCCCCAGACCCTCGGCCTAATTATTTAGGTACCTCCTAAAATTTAAGAAGTACCTCCTGTTATAAAAAAACTTTGAAACCCCTGCTTTATGTAATATCTGTAATAGAAAAGATAAAAAAATCTTTCCGTTTTACTGCTAATGAAGCAATCCATACCACATAGTCAAACCTGCTCATGCAGTCACCTGTATTAAAAGGTCACCTTTTTCTCACCCCTTGGATAAAGTAGTCCGTTAATTTAGGTGGAAAAGATTTTTCTATCTTACCCCGGCTCCTGGGTAAGACAAGCTACACGCCCTTATTCCCGCAAAATTGTTGTCCATTAACTGTCGATTTATAGATATGCATCCATGTCTTGGCAGTATTTTAAATGTATTTCACAAATCAAATACAATGTATTTTATAAATATATGATATATATGCTACTACAACAGCGATAAATACCTGTTAAAAGATTATTTGACGTTGGTCAGAGGGAGGTAAAAAAAAATTATTTACGTTAGTTACTAACAAGGGAGAGCACTCTATATTTTCTCAAAGTAAACAAATATTGACACGATAGAAAGAGATGAGAAAAAGAGTCAAACACCATAAAAGATGCAGGATTTTTTTTTATTGTAGAATCTATCACAAGTTGTTAACTTTATTATTTTGAACCCTTTTAAAGTACCGGGGGTAGTAAAATTAAAATCTTGTTTTATTTTATTACGTAGCATTTTGGTCCTGTGATACGGTTCGCAAATTAATATGCCAAACTACACAAAAAGTAAACAAACATTGGCACGGTAGAAAGGGGTGAGAAAAAGAGTCAAACACTGCAAAAGGTGCAAGATAGTAAAATCTGTGACACCCTCGGGACAAGCCTCATCCGATACGATTTAAATCTTACCCTCGGGTGTCACAGATTTTACTATCTTGTACCTCTCCCGGTATTAGACCCTATATTTCTTGTCCTGTCATAGAAAATTTCACATGAATTGAACCTCTTTTAAGAGGTCACCTGTCTTATAAGGCCACATTTTCTTTGTCCCAAAGGTGACCTCTTAATACAGGTTTGACTGTATTTCTGTTTTACTGAGGGGCCATCATGGTAGTAATTTACAACTAATTTTCTAAAGTCGGTAAAACAGTTTAGCAAGTACAATATAAGCTCTTATAGAGCTTTTAAAAACCAACTTTAACAACGATTGCTTTATTTCCCTTGTTTGTCTCTGTGTGCTATCTCCATGATTTGGGTCAGTCATGGTCTTGATCATATGGTAGTTGGATTTACAATTACATATGCAATCAGTACCTATCACCACTATAGTTGTGAGTTCGAATCCTGCTCATGGCGAAATGTACTCGATACAACACTGTGATAAAGTTTGTCAGTGACTTGCAGCAGGTCAGTGGTTTTCTCTGGGTACTCCTGTTTCCTCAAACAATAAAACTGACTGCCGCGATATAGCTGGTTTGTTTACATTTAGCGAAAGAAGGATGTCATAGTAGAATTATGTTTATTTTTAGCTGTAGATCCATTTGGAGCCACATCATTTAATCCACAAAAAGCTAGCACGGATCCATTTGGTATGTCAGCGTTTAATCCATCATCACCTACAGCATTCAATCCATCAACACCTGATTCTCTATCAATGTCATCCACAGAAAGAGAATTACTAGACATACAGGTAAATATTACTGTCTTGTAAATTAAATAAAAACTCATCAGGGGCTGTTGTGGTCGTGATCATAGTTGGATTTACAACTATCTGTGCCTATCACTACTAAAGTTGTGCGTTTGAACCCCGTTCATGGCGAGGTGTACTCGATATAACATTATGTGATCAAGTTTGTCAGTGAATTGTTGGTGATTTTCTGCTGGTACTCCGGTTTCCTCAACCAATAAAACTGACTGCCACGATATAACTGAAATATTGTTGAAAGTGGCGTTAAACACAATAAGCCAACCAATCATTTCCTAATCAATGGATTGAGATTTCTAGAATAAGCTTCATCAGGTATGCTTAAAGTCAAAAGATTGGACACTCAAAAGATTTAAATGTATTTGGGTGCAAGCAGACCAAAGAACCTAAACAGGATAGCTAAAATTAGCTAAAGTTACCTATGACTTAGGGAGATGGTATGGATAAGACAGGGAGGATTGTTTTCCAGTCATTTAACTGATTTCAGCCATTTTTTCCTGACAGAAATATTCCGAAAGATGCGCGACATCATCGGAACAGTTTAAAAATGAACCTTTTAAAAGGGGTGTAGATGGCTTCAGTTATTTTCATTGATTTTCAGTTACATTTTTGGTATTTTATTTTCTAATCAGAATCATCTCTGATAAAATATTAACACTTCAAAATGGGAAAGTAAGTTTTCCAAGATAAACGATGCTTATTCTGTATATGAAATTTCATTATTCATAAACCTGGTTTGATATCAGATTAAAATTCAATACTTTAATGAATAATTTATTTGCAAATGTTGATGGTGATACCAAGATCAGTCTTCACGAAAAACTTTTTGACCCACAAGCCATTCAGACTTCTTGAATTGTAGAATTCAGGAGTCCGAATGCAAATTTACTAGCCGGAATAAAAACAAAAATAATTTCACATGTTTATTATTATATCAGTTGGCAACTAATTGTCTATTCTCTCACAAAAATATAAAACTTTTCCTGCAGTGGTTGCTTTCAACCAAGGGCTATCAATTTTCCATTTCTCGTTTTAGTAAATTAACTGTATATATATTTTTCTGAACATTGTTTGTCAAAACAAGTACTTTAAAATAAACATTTTGTAGAATTTTTTTTTTTTATATAAATAAAGCAAAGTATTTTATTTAACTTCACAGAGAATTTCAAATATAAAAATTTTAGTAGATCTTTTCAACCATTTGTCTTAATCAGGAAAAAGCTTGTAATATTTGTCCATTTCAAAGGTTTCAATATATCCCAAAAGCCTAAATCAAGTCCTCTATCGTATTTTGCACAAAAGACAAGTTTCAATTTGGTGCCAAATTGATATCCGATCATTTTTACGTGTCCGGTCCAGACTGATTCTTGTTCTTATATTTCAAATAAAATGTATTGATATTTTCATTCATTAAAGCGTTTCTGAGATTGCGACTTTAATTTTGTCAATGTCCTTGAACTTCATCATAGCATGGAAGAACGATAAATGATACAATAAAAGAGTTTTGACCTGGCGTTTCACTTTAGTTTTAATCAAAATAAATTATGGACAAATTGGAGATCAAAAGGGCTCTTTTATACAACAAACCCAGTATTTTAGACAGTCGGTCTGATGTAAACCAATGTTTTGACACACAAGCCCGTCGGTCTTCTCACTTCCGATATGTTAGAAGTCTGTGGCCGATTTTACTGGCCAGGACCGTCGGGCTTGTGGCTAAGTTCGAAGACTGCAAGATTATTATTTTTTTCAAAAACATTATTTTGTGTTGTTAATTATAAAGCTGTTTATATTTCTTGTAGTCATTATATACTGTGAAGCCTGTCTAAACCAAATCCTTAATAAAACAGAATCCTGTATAAGCCAAACTATAAATAAATAAAGTCCCAAATGTAGGAAATCTTCATTTATTTAACTTGCATAAATTGAACATCTGTCTATTTCTAATACAGAAGTGGGTCCCAAGGAGGTTCAGTTTAGACAGGTTTCACAGTACATTTATAACATATATACTTTGCAAGAATGAAAGTAAATGATCCATAACAGCATACATGTACTGATATGGTGTTATCAGTCCACCAGGTCTGATATGACATTATTAGTCCGACTAGTCTTATATGGTGTTATCAGTCCACCAGGGCTGATATGACATTATTTGTCTGACTAGGCTTATATGGCATTATCAGTCCACCAGGCTGATATGACATTATCAGTCCAACTAGTCTTATATGGCATTATCAGTCTACTAGGGCTGATATGACATTATCAGTCTGACTAGTCTTATATGGCATTATTAGTCCACCAGGGCTGATATGACATTATCAGTCTGACTAGTCTTATATGGCATTATCAGTCCATCAGGGCTGATATGACATTATCAGTCTGACTAGTCTGATATGGCATTTTCAGTCCACCAGGGCTGATATGACATTATTAATCTGACCAGGCTTATACGGCTACTGTACAATATTATTTTATTTAAAGACAAAAATCTATTTTATTTCTTTTTCTTTTCAGGCCTGTTTTAGTCAAGGACTTTCATTTGGAACAGAAGATTTTAACTTAGCGGACTTAGATCCTCTCAATCAGAAATAATTATAAATTAACTTTAAAATGTGTTTCCAATGTTCTGCTGGCAGACATTTTTTGGCATCAACGGAAACTGGATGCCAATTTTGAATTTTATGGGGCAAATTCACAACTTGCACCTGTGTTGATTAGAATTATGTGATATTTTTGTAATAGTGACACAAAGTATGTTGTTATAGGATATCAAAATATGTTTGAGAATTGTAGAGTTATGGTTCTTGTTTTGCAAAAGAATTTCCTTAATGAGGAATAATAATGGTATCATGAACAGTTGAAAAGACTTATTATTATATTGAGGAAAATGGATTCCAGAAAAAAAAAAAAATTATAATCAGAGATAGAGGTGCCAACCCAACTTGTGTACAATATGTTATACTGAAGTAAATTGTGAAAAACAATGAAAATATGTTGCCATGGGAACTTAAAAAATAAATATCATCATGGAAAACTAGAGAACATTCAATTTAAAATAGAATTTAAAGTGAAATAATGACACAATAATAATAATAATAACAATGGGTTGATGTGGAATAATTACACTTGTTTTGACGAGGGTTAAAGTGAGATCATGACACAATAATAAATAATAACAATAGGTTGATGTGGAATAATTACACTTGTTTTGACGAGAGTTAAAGTGAGATCATGACACAATAATAATAATAACAATGGGTTGATGTGGAATAATTACACTTGTTTTGACGAGGGTTAAAGTGAGATCATGACACAATAATAATAATAACAATGGGTTGATGTGGAATAATTACACTTGTTTTGACGAGGGTTAAAGTGAGATCATGACACAATAATAAATAATAACAATGGGTTGATGTGGAATAATTACACTTGTTTTGACGAGAGTTAAAGTGAGATCATGACTTGTATTGACGAGGATTAACAAAGAGGACTAGAACATCCATTGTGCATTTGTAGACACTTCAAATTTAAACAAATGGAACATTATGTAGATTAAGTGCTTGTAAACATATGGCTGTGAAATTACTTGCTTGGAACTAATTATTCTTTTAATAATTAAAGATTAAAAATTTGTTTGAAGTTATGCAAAATTAAATACTCTATATTTTGTATTTGTTATAATAAATGATTGTGAAATTGCTCAGAACTAAGTCATATATAGTTCTAAGATTTAATAGTTTGTCTGACATTGTGTATTCAAATACCGAAAGTTGTGTTATATTTTAAATTTATTTGCATAAAATGATAAAAGTCAGTTTTAGTGTTATAGAAAACTTCAGGGAATAGACCCTTTGTACATTTCCGACTTTGATTCTAAAATTATACGTCTTACATGAGTTATTTCCCTTTAAGACAGGCAAATCGGTTCTCTTTCATGCAAAGTTCAAAGAGCTTAACATTTTCCTGTAATCTGTTCAAAATTTTAATGTTGTAATGACTTATGAATTTTTGTATAAATTGCTACAAATTTTCCTCCGATTTTTTAACAAGGTTTAAATATCTACAAATTATGAGAAAATGTGTCCTTTCTATTGTTCTTGCTAGAGTTGGTGCCATTTTGCCTGGCATAAGGGAAATAACTCGTATATATAAAAAAGTATAAAAATGTATAATTTTAGAATCAATTCAGGAATGTGCAAGAGGCCTAGGTCTGTTAAAGTCTTGTTTTATCTGTACAAAGTACCTGTATGTATTAAACACCATGTTTGTTCACAATTCTATTGCATACCATACCTATTTATTCCTAGACCTGACCCTATCGTTGTCATGGGGATAAAAATTTGAGTACAAAGTTTTTACTCATACTTAAAAAATCATCCAATCAGAACAATGTATTATATATCGGATACAGTGATGGGTCAAATTATTTTCTAGTGCAGGTACGAAACTTGTACTTGAATAGTTTTATGACCTTTTGGCCTGGATGATTGACAGGTTTTGAACGATACAATAACAGAATATTATTTATATACCTTTTATATATATATTAATTAACATTATATATATAGGGCCATCTTCGTCGTGATCGTATGGTAGTTGGATTTACAATTACCTGTGGAATCAGTGCTTATCACCACTAAAGTTGTGAGATTGAACCCTGTTCATGGCGAGGTGTACTCGATACAACATTATGTGATAAAGTTTGTCAGTGGCTTGCGACAGGTCAGTGGTTTTCTCAAGGTACTCTGGTTCCTCCACCAATAAAACTGACCACCACGATACAACTGAAATAAACTAAATAAACCATAAACCATTAAATGTATAAAAGTTGTATACCTGAACAAACTAGGCCAAATTTAACAAGAATACTTGAAGCATTTATAGGCTACTATTCTTGCAGTGATTTATGTAAAATTTCAAATTTATTGTAAATTTGTGAACAGAATAATATTCAATTAGCTGTCAAATAAAATAAATTCAGTGATGATTTTAAATTCTTTCAATAAAATAAATAGACAATATACATACATTGTCGGTAAATATAAAATTTATTTGTACAAGCTTTACAAACAGGAAGAAAATCATCAGCTTAACATTATTCCTGTTTTGAGGTGAGTACAAATGCATTTTATATTTAAATTACCAACAATGTACGTATATTGTGTCATGAATGCACAAAATTGATTAATCTACACAAAAAGGGGAAAACGTTGGGACATTTTGGTTAAATTTCCTATGGGAGTCTACAGCGCTGTCAATGTTCAACAGGTGTCATTGCTATTCGCTAAGACATGGGATACCAGAAAACTTTATACATCTAGTAATTTGCTCGTGAAATTGTTAAAAGCAAACAAATTTGCATCATGAACCGTGCTGGATTTACCTATAGGCTTGGCAGGCTGAAGCCTAGGGCCTCCCGGCCAAGGTTTATAATATTTCATGCATATGCTATCATAACATACTGTACTCTCTAAATAAACCTTCAGTAATCCTCCTTGCACAGTTGCACTCCATTTCAGAATATTGCAGAATTTTAAACACTCATCATCATCCTCGCTTTTATTAAAATGGAATAAACACTCTTTGATCTTCCTCTAGCTGTGAGGGTGGGGGATTGGGTGGAGCCTAGCGAAATAGCCAAAGGCCTCCCTTCATCTAGATCTGGTAGTTTCTGACTATATTTGTTAAAATTCTCCAGAGTAATTCTAATAATTTTTCAATGACATCCTGTCAAAGAAAGTTATGTTGCACAGTAGTCTCCCCTCTTATAAGGTCATCTCTTCTGCAATGAAAAAGAGGCTTTATAAGAGGGTTGGCCTCTCTTGTGGAGGATAATTTAGTATTATTTTACTATGAAGAATTGCATCTGAAATCTGGCCTGATTTACAATGAATTTGCAATGAAAAAATGACCTTATAAGAGGGGTGGCCTCTCTTGAAGGGGATAATTTACTAGTATTTTACTATCTCAGTGCATCTAAAATCTGGCCTGATAAGAGAGGTGGCCTTTGGTGGCAGAGGCCTGATAAGAATGGTGGCCTTTGGTGGCAGGGGCCTGATAAGAGGGGTGGCAGAGGCATGATAAGAGAGGTGGCCTAGGCATGATAAGAATGGTGGCAGAGGCCTGATAAGAGGGGTGGCCTTTGGTGGCCGAGGCATGATAAGAATGGTGGCCTTTGGTGGCAGAGGCCTGATAAGAGGGGTGGCCTTTGGTGGCCGAGGCATGATAAGAGAGGTGGCCTTTAGTGGCAGAGGCCTGATAAGAGGGGTGGCCTTTAGTGACAGAGGCATGATAAGAGGTGGATTACTGTATCTCTAAAGGCTGTCAACAAACTTAGTCTATTCATTCTCATTTTGTTTTGTAATTTTTGTCGTGTTGTGTTAATAAATGTACAGTGCATCCTAGTTATATCATATATATATGTTATTACAGCGTCACTTTAGTTTTCTATCACCACTAACGTAGTGAGTTAGAGTTCCGCTCATGTCAAGGTGTACTCGATACAACTTTATGTGATAAAGTTTGTTGATGACTTGCGACAGGTTGGTCGTTTTCTCAGGGTACTCTGATTTCCCCCACCAATAAAACTGACGGCCACGATACAACTGAAATATTGATGAAAGTGGCGTTAAACACCATAACCCTAACTTTAACACCCCTTATAAGATAGTGGCCTCTTTTAAAGAGTACATTTTACTGTTATAGTAGCCCCCCTCTTCATAAGGTCAAACACTCTGCAATGATAGTGTGACCTTGTGAGTGGGGACACTTTACTAGTATTTTTGTACTATCTAGTTGCATCTGACATCTGGCCTTATAAGAGAGGAACTACTTTACTGTGT
This sequence comes from Bathymodiolus septemdierum, assembly GCA_963383655.1. Lineage (NCBI taxonomy): Eukaryota > Metazoa > Mollusca > Bivalvia > Mytilida > Modiolidae > Bathymodiolus > Bathymodiolus septemdierum. The sequence continues at coordinate 56,334,560 of OY726529.1, read as the reverse complement.
GTATTCTGTGAGAAAAAAAATTTCAGGACCAATATACATGTATATATTTATTGTATATGTAAAGATTGTGTACACAGTGTACACATAGATTCTAATTGTGTACAGTGTACTATTGTGTAAAATGAGTTGTAGACATTTTTATGACAAGTACATCAAATTACATAATATCATATTTATAATAAAGAATATGGTACCTCTACAGCTGTTTTATCTTATTTTATCTCCTAGTTTAAGCTTCAGTGTGTGGACAATCTGATGAGGTGGTTTGGTTTATGGTGTTTAATGCCACTTTCAACAATATTTCAGTTGTATCGTTGCCGTCAGTTTTATTGTTGGAGGAAACAAGAGTACCTGGGGTTTTTCCATAGGTACTGTTTCCTCCACCAATTAAACTGACCACAACGATATAGCTGAAATATTGTTGAAAGTGGCGTTAAACACCATAAACCAAACCACCTAATCAGATTGGTTTGTGGATTACAACATATCGGACAACCATTCTACTTACCGATAATTATTCTGGAGAAAAAAAAATGTTTCAATTTTGATCATTCAAACCCCTTCTATGGTACTTTCAGTAATTCAATGGCATTGATAGTGTAATGGTTACTATAAAATTAGTATTTGTTGCTTCTCCGCTAAACATGCAGCACTATGATGAAAGAGCAAAGAATGGTTGGCTCGGAATCAAGATAATGTGTGCGAGAGGAGCAACATGTCTACCCGCATACCGTTGTTTCAGTAACCTAGCACTAAGCACTATAAAAATCCAACTAAGCGTGTTGGTTTAGTACAAATGACAGACTTCATCATCTCGTCAAATGTAACTTATATAATATATATATATATTCTCACCATGATATAGCTGAAAAATAGCTCATTTGGCATAAGCAACAATCACTCGCTCACTTTCAATAATTGATTTAAAACGAGGGCAACGCAAAGCATTGGCGTATCCCCTCACCTAAAAATTAGACCCTGTGACCTTGAAAATCAATAGGGTTCCAGATTCTCTTAAGGTCTAAGTATGTACCAAGTTTGGTCAAAATCCATTGAAGGATGTCGATTCTAGAGTGTTCACAAGGATGTTACGCAGTAAAAATTTGACCCGGTGACATGACCATTGATCTATGACCTTGAAAATCAATAGGGTTCCAGACTCTCCTAAGGACTAAGTATGTACCAAGTTTGGTCAAAATCCATTGAAGGATCTTGATTCTAGTGTTCACAAGGATGTTATGTGGTAAAAATTTGACCCTGTGACCTTGACCTTTGACCTTGAAAATCAATAGGGTTCCAGACTCTCCTAAGGACTATGTATGTACCAAGTTTGGTCAAAATCCATTGAAGGATGTTGATTCTAGTGTGTTCACAAGGATGTTATGCGGTAAAAATTTGACCTGGTGACCTTGACCTTTGACCTTGAAAATCAATAAGGTTCCAGATTCTCTTAAGGACTAAATATGTACCAAGTTTGGTCAAAATCCATTGAAGGATGTTGATCCTAGAGTGTTCACAAGGATGTTACGGAAGGAAGGACGGACGGTAGCGTTACTATATCTCTTCGCAACTTCATTGGCGAGGGGATAATAAATGTATATTGTCCTATTTCTTGGTTATGTGTATGAATTGATAAATTAGAATGAAAAGGGATGTAAACGATTATGAGATACTATCCAACATCACACTTAGACACAAATTAACGGTTAAGGCTTATGGTGTTTAATGCCACTTTCAAAAATATTTCAGTTATATTGATGGAGGAAACAGGAGAAAAGTCACTGACAAACTTTATCACATAATGTTGTATCAAATACACCTCGTCTGAGTGGGATTTGAACTCACGTTAGTGGTGATAGGCACTGATTGCATAGGTAGTTATAAATCCAACTACCATACCATCACAACCACGATGGCCTCGACACAAAGGAACAGAGTTTTATTACAGTCGCAGTATAGTCTTCTACAATGAGCATGACTAGTACCCTAAAATGAGTGTGATACTGCTCTATTATAACTGAAATATTGTTGAAAGTGATGTTAAACACCAATAAAACTGAAGTAGTAGCAATCTTCAAACATTGAATTAACAAGTAATTCGTTAATTTTCTTAAAATAAATTAAAACTCAGAAAATAAAACAAATGCCTTCTGTTTTATTTTTCTATCATCAACATTTTATTCTGACAAAATTGTTAAATACCATTAGCCACAAAACAAGATATACAAACAAGTAATTACAAATGTACATATATTTTTATATGACCATCTACAATGAAACCTAGTATTACTGTGAGCACTGCTCACTAAGATATACCCCCCGCTCCCCACATCTGTCCAACCTATTTTCATAACCAAAACATTACTGATTGTTCCGACCAAAAATGAAAGGGACCCTCCTCTCTTCACCGGTAAGCTGCTGATAAAATTTCAAAACATTCTGAGAAACACTACTTAAGTTATCATACGACATAGGGTAAAAATCCTATTTTCCGTCATATCAAGTCCAATAACTCTGGAACGGCAAAAGTGAAAATCGTCAAAAATGAAAGGGATCCTCCTCTCTTCACCGGTGAGCTGCTGATAAAATTTCAAACCATTCTGAGAAACACTACTCAAATTATCATACGACATAGGGTAAAAATCCTATTTTCCGTCATATCAAGTCCAATAACTCTGGAACGGCAAAAGTGAAAATCGTCAAAAAAGAAAGGGATCCTCCTCTCTTCACCAGTAAACAGCTGATAAAATTTTAAAAGATTCTAAGAAACACAACTCAAGTTATCGTACGACATAGGATTTGTCTACAGACGGACGGACAGACATGGTGAAACCAGTATACCCCCCTACAACTTCGTTGTGGGGGATATAATCAAGGCCTGAAAAAAATGTAATCCTGTATAAACCAAACTTTAAATAAAGTCCTAATGTACAAAATCTTTGTAAAAATAACCTGATAAACCAAATACATGTCTATTCTGAATACAATAGTTGGTTACAAGGAGGTTCGGCAGGTTCGGTAGGTTCGGTTCGGTTTAGACAGGTGTCACTGTACTGTACAAAACTCCAACAAAGTTTGTATAAATATTGAAATAGAGATATTCTGTCTGTTCCAACTCATGATCTATATTTTGATCTTTTTCATATTTTGGAGTTTGAGGTTTGTCAGCAGTTATATATACCTGGTATTTTGCAGTTTGTCAGCAGTTTTTTTTATACATTATAAACATGTCTTATCAGTAAACACATGAACCCTTTATAGATAACTCACTGCATCATGGGTTTTAATATCAAAATAAATAAAATCATGCTAATATACATAAGCAGTACAATATGATTTTTGGTGTTTTAACACTACTATCAACAATATGTCTGCTATATCATGGCGACCAGTTTTAGTGGTGGAGGAAGCCGGAGAGGACCACTGACCATGGGCAAGCAACTGGTAAACTTTATCACTTGCGGCTGTGAGTTGAGTGCACCCTTTTTTGTAATTTACAAAGCCGGGTGCGAACCAACGCCATATTGGTGATAGGCTTGTATGAGTTGTTAGATCCAACGACCTAACTCATTGAGCCACCCGGGCCCCCAGTATAATATGATGACTTTCTGAAAGCTTTCCTCACTTTTCAGACACAACTAAACAATTTAACAAAATAAAATAGCACAAAACTAATAACTCTCCTTTATCAATGATTTGTACATTTTCCCTTTAATCTTAAAACATGATAATATCAAGCAATTTGCATGAAATTAACATAATATTGCTAATTTCTAATATGAGGTTACTGACACCACGCTACTAAATCATCGATAAACATACAATCGTTGATACATATTGCTCAAAATGGACTTCTCTTCGCATCTCACATCTTGGGATTCGCCTTCGATGCGATATTGCTGAGAAATCCATTATCAGAAAACAAATCAACTATGCAGACCTATAGTTAGCACAAACCTATTGACTACACAGATTGTATTGGCCAGAAAATAATTTTGAATACATCTGTATAAAATACAGGCATTAAATAAAGAACAAATGATCCACACTGTAAATTGGTGTTTTCAGTGATATAACAGAGTTTATCAATGATTTGTAATTTTGTCCCTTTGATCTTTACAAGGATAATATCTATTAAGCATGATAGAAACTTATTATCGTTGATTTTTACCATGATGTTTTATTGACATCAATTACATCTATTTTGACAAATCCTCCATAAACATACAATCTTATGTGATAAAGTTTGTCAGTCATTTTCGACAAGTCGGTGGTTTCCTCTGGATTCATCCTAAAACTAGATTTGTCGGAACGACACGAATGCCCCTGCCGTGAATATTAAGGAGGCTCGCAAATGTTTCACCATTTTTTAATTCCCTCAGTAATAGGCTAAGAATAACAAATTATTGTTTAAGATCTGTATCCTCAAACCTCCTTAAATTCACATACCAAAAATCAAGTCAATATCTTAAATCATAGTGAAAAAAAAGTGATGACAACTAAATATTTGGCCAAATTTCAAAGCCCAATGGCTGTAAGTTGGCCAAAAAATCATTCAACTGGAATGAATTTCAAAGTTGATCTGTAACTTATGATGATGCACTCACATACCAAAAATCAAGTCAATATCTCAAATCAGTGAAATAAAGTGGTGACAACTAAATATTTGGCCAAATTTCAAAGCCCAATGGCTGTAAGTTGGCCAAAAATCTTTCAACCGGAACGAATTTCAAACTTGATCTGTAGCTCATCATTATACACTCAAATACCAAAAATCAAGTCAATATCTCCAAGCATAACTAAAAAAGTGGTGACAACTAAATATTTGATTAAATTTCAAAGTCCAAGGGCCATAACTTGGTCAAAAATCATTGGACCGGAACGAATTGTAAACTTGATCTGTAAATCATCAGTATACACTCATATACCAAAGTTCAAGTCAATATCTCCAAGCATAGCAGAAAAAAAGTGGTGACAACTAAATATTTGGCCAAATTTCAAAGTCCAAGGGCCATAACTTGACCAAAAATCATTGGACCGGAACGAAATGTAAACTTGATCTGTAACTCATCATTATACACTCATATACCAAAAATCAAGTCAATATCTCCAAGCATAGCGAAAAAAAGTGGTGACAACTAAATATTTGGCCAAATTTCAAAGTCCAAGGGCCATAACTCGACCAAAAATCATTGGACCGGAACGAAACGTAAACTTGATCTGTAACTTATCATTATACACCCACATAATAAATATCATGTCAATATCTCAAAGCATAGCTGTTTTATTTCGGATATGGGTAAAACTATATGTCCCAGCCACTTAGTGGTGGGGACATAAAAAACCAATACAAGTGAAATATCGCTGAAAAACCAAAATCTAGACAGGGTGGATCAGCTTTGTTTACTAAACTGGCATTAAACACACATAAACCAATTAAATCTAGAAGGTGTGGATCGACTATCATGTATAACTTAATAGTTTATATGTTTTGTCTGTGGTAAAACAATACGTAAGGAGTCCCTAATAATGAGCCCTCATCTGCCTTCAGCATTTGACAGAAATCCTCCTCAGGGTAAACTTTAACTGTCTCATCATCACACTCCAACCAACATTCTTCATACTTTTGTGTTGGAATCTTGACAAATTTTGACAATTTACCACCTTGCGGTGTTAAAGGTGGACTTGATAGAGCTCGCTGAGATTGAGAGTTGAAGGCACTGAGATTATTTTTGGCACATGCTGGAGATTCAGTTGAAGGTTGATGATGACTGCATGATTGAGATCCTGATTGGTGAGTTTCTTGCATAGAACTGTTGTTGACTCTTACATAGGCCAGGTAATGTCCTGAGGTTAAGGTCACACCAGCATGCGCTATCAAGGCATACAATCTGTATCTGAAAAAAAAAAGGTTATTATGTAATTATTATTTAAACTAAGGTTCTCATCCCTCAGGCATAGGTAACCATACCTAATTTGTATACTGTTTAGGCTCTTAGTTTTCTTTTTCAAAAAGACATTAAAATACTTTGGCTTTGAGCATTACTGATGAAGATGATTCCAGAAATGTGTTGTGCATACTAAATTTGATATCTACTTTTAAATACTATCACTGGGTCAATACCTTTGCTGTTGGATTATTAGTCCCCGATGGTATCACCCGTCCTGTAGTCAGTGCTTCGGCACTGCCATTGGTTTATTAGGTATATATTTTATCGAAATTTACAGTTCTTAAAAAATCAAATAATTATTATTCATACTAAAGCTCTCCTCCCTGAGGCGTAGGTGACCTTCACCTATTTTGACTAATCTTGCTACCAAAGACTTTAAATTATTTGGCCTACAAATATTTTGGCTTTGAGCGTCACCTGATGAAGGTGATTCCAGAAACGTGTCGTGTGCACTAATTTGATATCTATGATTTTATAAACAAATTGAATTCAATAGAGCAAAAACTTCCGGGGGATTCAATTTTATTCTGCATGGATGTAAAGGGTTTATATCCAAGCGTCCCTAAAAAAGAAGGCTTAGATGCATGTAAACAGGCATTGGACAACAGGCCAAATCCATCAATACCAACGACAGATGTCCTTTCTATGATACGCTTAGTTCTTGAAAATAATAATTTTTCATTCAATGGAAAACATTATCTACAGGTGGAAGGAACAACAATAGGCTCACGTTTGGGTATGAACTATGCTAGTACATATTTAGGTGTATGGGAACAACAGTTACTTGAGCAATCTTCTGACAAACCTCACACTTATTTTCGGTATGTTGATGATATATGGGGCATCTGGTTACACGGACAAAAAACATTGAAAAAATTCCATGATCTGGCAAATTCTATACACCCGAGAATAAAAATCGAACTTAAATTTTCTAAAAACCAAATTGAATTTTTGGACACCATAATTGTTTTGGATAATGGGTTTTTAAAAACAAAACTATACGAAAAACCAATGGATAAACATATGTATCTCCACAAACGATCAAACCATCCAAAGACAGTTAAAAAATCAATACCGTATGGTTTGGGAGTCAGAGTTAAACGAATTTGTGATGATAAGGAAGAGTATGAAAAGGAGAGAAGTAAGATAAAAGAGAGATTAACACAACGAGGATACAACTCTAATCTGATAGAAAAACAACTGTTAAAAGTGGATGAGCTCGATCGAAAGGAAACTTTAAAATACAGAAAGAAACACAAGAATAAAAAAATGGATAGAGTTCCTCTGATTTTAACCTATAGTCGTGCTTTACCTGACATCGGAAAAATTCTTAGTAGTCACCAAAAGATAATAAAGAAATCACCGCAACTAAGAAAAATATTTAAGGATCAGCCTCTTTGTTCATTTAGAAGGGATAAAAATCTTGCCGATATCATGGTCCACCAAAAGACTGCAAAAGTATTAAAGAAGAACCCATTGCCAGAATCAAGACTACAAGGAAAATGTGAACGAAAATGTGTCATCTGCGAAAAAAGTTTTAGGGGAGAATTGAAAACAAGATCCGGGAGAGTTATTAAGATCAATAAGAAAATAAACTGCAGAACATCAAATGTAGTTTATGCGGTCCACTGTAAAAAATGTAAGCACATAGTTTATGTGGGTGAAACAGAAACAATGTTAAAGGATCGGATACAAAATCATCTTTCTGATATCAGAACATTTAAAAAATATGACAAGCCGGTTTCAATACATTTTAATTCAAAAGACCATTCCATCGACGATTTCAGATATGCAGGAATAGAAATTTCAAGAAAAAATAACACAATATATAGACAGACCCGTGAATCACTGTTTATTAAAATGTGTAACACTCAACAAGAGGGTATAAACAGAAGAAAATAATTAGTCTAACAGGTCTTAGATTACACAAAGTTTGATCTTGAGCTTTGTGTAATTTATTTATTCATAATGTTCAGGATCATTTTTAGTAATTTTTTACGACGTCATAATAACACGATCAGATATTATGACGTCTTGTTGTTTTTTTTGTATCTCTAAGCAGTTTATGTTTTGCAACTGACGAAGACGGTTGTGCCGTCAAAATTTTTTGCAACACTTTGTTTAAATGTATATTTTTATTATTATAAATTTGTCAGTAAAATGTACATACAATTTTGTCTGTAAAAAGGCCGGACTGTTAAGATAATTTTGCTATTAGAATTTTGGTAATTTCTGATATGATGAAAAATTTTCATTCTAAATAACTGTCTTTTGGGTTAGGGTTATATTGTGTTTAATGTCACTTTCAACAATATTTCAGTTATATCATGGCAATCAGTTTTATTGGTGGAGAAAACCACTGACAAATTTCATCACATAATGTTGTATCAAGAACCTCATCATGAGCGGCATTAGAACTTTAGTGGTGACAGGCAGTTAATACACAGGTAGTTGTAAATCTTAGTACCATACAATCATAACCACCATGCCCCCCCTCCTTTTTGACTGGCATATTACCTCACCTTAGACATAGCCACTACATTATTTTTTCAAAATAAATGCCATTTATTTGATTGTTTATTGATTTTTATGAATCATTTATGAAAAAAGGGAAGGTTATTTATTACAGAAAGTGAGTGATTGTTTTAGCTTTATCTCGGCAAGAACAAGTTACATTTGATTAGTTGATGATGATCTATGTCCGCTTTGTACTAGACCAACACGCTGAGTTTGATCTTTATAAGTGCTAGCTCATTGAAACAACAGTCAAAAGAGTAATGTATATGCATACTCTCCCTACAAATTAAAGAATTTTTTTTCTTAAAGTCTAGCCTAACAGTACTTCATCAAATACCTGATGAAGGTTATTTCAGAAACGTGTTGTGTGCACTAAATTAGATATCTACGTTTTGAATACCAACCTGTGATCAGATCTACTACAAGGTTGAGGACATTTGTGTCGTAAACATGGAAGAGACAGAGGTATCCTCACGTGATCATTTATCTTGGACACATGACCAAAAATCCTGAAACAATATATATATATACATTTGTAAATTAGCTTTATTTGCAAATACAGTGGAACTTGTGCAATCTGACACCTGATCGAGTTTTCCAACATTCTGTGACATTCGACAAAAATTTATGGTCCCAAAGTATTTCTGTTAACTAAAATAAAACCTGAGTTTTTCTGACATCCTGTACAATCTGACACATTTCCCTGATCACTTAATGTGTCTGATTAGACAGGTTCCAGAGTACAGTCAAACCTGACTTATAGGGCACCTCAAAATAACAAATCATTGTTTATAAGGGTACCCTCATTTTCCACTTTAATTAATAGTGTATATAATTTTATCCTGTATATAAAGGGCACATTTTCAGGTTCCCTTGAGTGCCCTTTTTGACTGTATTACAGTATTGTATGTCTGCAGCAGTTAAGTACAAAATGAATTCATAATAATTTGTAACTGCTGTTTTCAAAATGGTCAGCACTATGATTTCCCATTATTATTGATATGTCTGACTTTATTATTGATATGGCTGACTTTATTATTGATATGTCTGACTTTATTATTGATATGTCTGACTTTATTATTGATATGGCTGACTTTATTATTGATATGGCTGACTTTATTATTGATATGGCTGACTTTATTATTGATATGTCTGACTTTATTATTGATATGTCTGACTTTATTATTGATATGTCTGACTTTATTATTGATATGGCTGACTTTATTATTGATATGGCTGACTTTATTATTGATATGTCTGACTTTATTATTGATATGGCTGACTTTATTATTGATATGTCTGACTTTATTATTGATATGTCTGACTTTATTATTGATATGTCTGACTTTATTATTGATATGGCTGACTTTATTATTGATATGGCTGACTTTATTATTGATATGTCTGACTTTATTATTGATATGGCCGACTTTATTATTGATATGGCTGACTTTATTATTGATATGTCTGACTTTATTATTGATATGTCTGACTTTATTATTGATATGGCTGACTTTATTATTGATATGGCTGACTTTATTATTGATATGGCCGACTTTATTATTGATATGGCTGACTTTATTATTGATATGGCTGACTTTATTATTGATATGACTGACTTTATTATTGATATGGTTGACTTTATTATTGATATGACTGACTTTATTATTGATATGGCTGACTTTATTATTGATATGGCTGACTTTATTAATGATATGGCTGACTTTATTATTGATATGGCTGACTTTATTATTGATATGGCCGACTTTATTATTGATATGGCTGACTTTATTATTGCTATGGCTGACTTTATTATTGATATGTCTGACTTTATTATTGATATGGCTGACTTTATTATTGATATGGCCGACTTTATTAATGATATGGCCGACTTTATTATTGATATGGCTGACTTTATTATTGATATGGCTGACTTTATTATTGATATGGCTGACTTTATTATTGATATGGCTGACTTTATTATTGATATGGCCGACTTTATTAATGATATGGCTGACTTTATTATTGATATGGCTGACTTTATTATTGATATGTCTGACTTTATTATTGATATGGCTGACTTTATTATTGATATGGCCGACTTTATTATTGATATGTCTGACTTTATTATTGATATGATTGACTTTATTATTGATATGGCCGACTTTATTATTGATATGGCCGACTTTATTATTGATATGGCTGACTTTATTATTGACATGGCTGACTTTATTATTGATATGACTGACTTTATTATTGATATGTCTGACTTTATTATTGATATGGCTGACTTTATTATTGATATGGCTGACTTTATTATTGATATGGCTGACTTTATTATTGATATGTCTGACTTTATTATTGATATGGCTGACTTTATTATTGATATGGCTGACTTTATTATTGATATGGCTGACTTTATTATTGATATGTCTGACTTTATTATTGATATGGCTGACTTTATTATTGATATGGCTGACTTTATTATTGATATGACTGACTTTATTATTGATATGTCTGACTTTATTATTGATATGGCTGACTTTATTATTGATATGGCCGACTTTATTAATGATATGGCTGACTTTATTATTGATATGGCTGACTTTATTATTGATATGTCTGACTTTATTATTGATATGGCTGACTTTATTATTGATATGGCCGACTTTATTATTGATATGTCTGACTTTATTATTGATATGATTGACTTTATTATTGATATGGCCGACTTTATTATTGATATGGCTGACTTTATTATTGATATGGCTGACTTTATTATTGACATGGCTGACTTTATTATTGATATGACTGACTTTATTATTGATATGACTGACTTTATTATTGATATGTCTGACTTTATTATTGATATGGCTGACTTTATTATTGATATGGCTGACTTTATTATTGATATGTCTGACTTTATTATTGATATGGCTGACTTTATTATTGATATGGCTGACTTTATTATTGATATGGCTGACTTTATTATTGATATGGCTGACTATTAAGAGGGTTAGGGTTATGGTGTTTAATACCACTTTCAGCAATATTTCAGTTATATCGCAGCGGTCAGTTTTAATGGTGGAGGAAACCACAGTACAAGGAGAAAACCACCAACCTGCCACAAGTCACTCACAAACTTTATCACATAATGTTGAATAGAGTATTCGAACTCACAACTTTAGTGTTGATAGGTACTGATTGCATTGGTAGTTGTAAATCCAACTAGTGTATGATCACAACCACAATGGCCCTTTGACTTTTTAAGAAAGCTATATGATACCAAAGGATTAATCAAATCAGAAGGCCATGAATCAAAGATGGAAGACAATAGAATGACAAAATATTGAATGCTCCCAGGTTACACTTTCCGGTACAAACGAAAGGTTGAATAGTCCATGCTAAATCTCCTATGTAACACGAATATATGCAAAAGGATTCAACTGAAGGATAAGTCATTGTTGAATTTATATTGACTCAGATTCAATCTACCAGGTGCACTTTAGTACAGTACGACACAAAGCAGTAAGTGTTTTATGCCACTTTCAACAATATTTCAGTTATATCGTAGCAGTCAGTTTAATAGGTGGAGGAAACCAGAGTACATGGAGAAAACCACTGACCTGCCCCAAGTCATTGACAAACTTTAACACATAATGTTATATCGGGTACACCTCGCCATGGATAAGTTTCGAACTCAAAACTTTAGTGGCGATAGGCACTGATTGCACAGGTAGTTGTAAATCCGACTACCATATGATCACAACAACGACGGCCCCCAGACTTTTGAAAGAATGACTCTGAGTATACTTAGTCTTGGCTTTACCATGAAAGAAACCATACTAACCCTGAAGCTGTAGAAAATCTTTTGAGATGGACAGACAACACATCTGGAAGAACATTGTAATGCAACGATCTCTCGGCCTCTGTCAATTGGTTACAGTTGTCACAGAAATATTTGTTGTCTCCCTTTAATCTTTCTACTTCTGAGAAGGATTTCATTAACTTTGGTAGAGATGTCCCCTTTTCTTCTTCTTCCCCTGCAAAAAAAAGAAAGAAAATAATAATAAAATTCAAACGCTGGTATTGATTACATGTATCTGACAACGGTTGGTGGGGTGATTTTTGTATTCTTGAAATACATGTACAGTAGTCTTCCCTTGTAATGTCACTCCTGCAATGAAAAAGTGGCCTTATAAAAGGGGTGGTCTCTCATGAGGAGACAATTTAGTTGTATTTGACTATATCTCAGTGAATGTGAAATTTGTGTGACAACAGGGATTGGTTGGTTGGTTTATGGTGTTTTACGCCACTTTCAACAATATTTCAGTTATGTCGTGGTGGTTAATTTTATTGGTGGAGGATACCAAAATATTCGGAGAAAACCGCCATGAAAGGGATTTGAATTCACAACTTTAGTGGTGATAGGCATTGATTGCATAGGTAGTTCTAAATACAGTTCTACGATCACGACCACGACGGTCTCCTCCATACAAAAACTATCATACTATTAAAGATGTGTTAGTCAGCTCTAGGTGAATAAATTAAAATTAGATAGTACCTAATTCCTCATCTTCATCATCACTTTCATCTTTTTTTTCTTTCCTAACAGCCACACTGATATCATGAAATTCTTCAATTCTTTCTCGTGAACATTCACATTCCATACATGTAGTCCTCAACATCAAAGTGCCCATAAATAATTTTTCAACAAAGTCTTTCTTTTTTATAATATCTTTACTTTGTAATTGCAGCTTATTGTTAGAGAAATCCAGCTTAGTCATGACAGAGGCGGCCATGTTAGATTTTGGAGAATTTGATTTAAGGGGAGATAATGTCTTTGTAGCAAATGCAGCGCTAACTGATTTTTTAGGACTATTACAAACGTGATCACAATTTTCAAGTTTTACAAATGGCAGTCCATTCTTCACTGGAGAATTCTTTACATTCAGCAAACCACTTTTTACAGGAGATTTATTCGTGTTCGGGATCTCATTGTGATCGGAAAAAATTGTTGGTTGTCCGAATTGTCCATTTTGAAGTTTTGTAGTATAAGTTTTCTTAGGAGAATCAGTTCCAGAAATTCCTTTAGACGATGAATCACATTCCATTTGATCTGAAGAAGTTGATACATCTAATACTAGATCTTTATCAGTTTGTTCTCCTTTTTTACTTCCGTTACGTGTATTATTGATTATAATTCCGCCATTTTTACAAGGTAGATGGCTCGTTCTAAACATTCCAGATTTATCTACTTCATATGAGTTCTCATTCTCTTTAGTCTTAAGAACTGCTCCCCGCATACCCAGCCTTTTACAACTAGTGCTTCCTTTTAACATAGTTAAAATAAATGGTTGATTGTCTTTTTGACATTCAGATTTAAAATTGTTTACTAAAACTTCTTTTTCACATTGACGACCATTTTCATCACTATTACAAGCACTCTCCAAAACTCCACTCAGATTTTCCAGCCTTTTCTTTGCACTTTTCCTTTTTCCTTGTCTTTTAATACTGAGGTTGTTAGACTTTTTACAATGTTCTTTTTCTTCTGTGCTGTCAATAGGTTCGTCAGCGATTTGACATTCAGGATTTTTCACCGGAGATATATTTTCTGTCCCACCACCTGTCATGGCAGTCTCACTTGGATCAATCTGTTCTAGGATATCAGATTTATTTAAATTGACATTAGAAAAAGAAGATGAGTTTTGTGAGAAATCTTCATTCATTTTGTCTGTGCACAATACTGGTAAATTATCTCCCTTTGGAAGACGAGATTTGTCTCCCCTCCCGAATGTCAAAAAGTTTTGCATTATAGGATGGATTTGTTTGGTAGATTGAGGTAAAATGGCAGGAGGTAATGATTCTTTCAACTTTAGAACCTCTTTTTCAGCGTCTTGTAAATAACACAGAATGCACCTCAGTAATTCTTGTGCATCATGTTGTAAACAGCCTTCAAACATTGGATTCAGTTCTCTACAAAATAAAAGGACAAACATCATTAGGCATGTGAACGAAAAGTCAGATTGAAGCTAGGTATGGCATGCAAATGTATCTTAGGAGTATCTAGGTCAAGTTCGATAATGACAATTTTTCTACAATTCTTAGCAGAGTTATGCCCCTTTTTGAACTTTGAATTTGCGGATGATAACCTGTGAGCGAAAAGTCAGATGTGTGGTATGCCTTTTCGACATTTATTATTGAAGTTATTACAGAATAATTTCAATATTTGAACTTACAAAGTAAACTTGGCATTAGAACACACATGGTAAACAGCCTTTTATTTATTTAGTATCTGAAAAAAAATCTGTTAAATAAATGTTTTTATTACATTTATAGTTTTATACAGTATTTTTATAAAACCATAGAATTTTTTATTTTTTTTGTGATAAATCCTCATATTGCAATGGCAGATTTTCATATTGAGCGGTATCTGATCTATTTTAGCAGCGGGTGAAATTCGGATAAATTAAGAAATTTACAAGCAAATCATTTTCTACGTCGGTTGCATTGACGTCACACAAACACAAACACAGCATTTGGAAAACCGAAGTGGCACAGAAGTTTTACAAATGCAGCAGAATGCAGATATGAATTTGTACACACAGAATTAGTACAAGTGTTCTATGATATTAAATGGATCAGCTCAGGTGCTTTTGAATTTGGAAAAAACCCCAACAAACATCCCTAAAAATCATTCCAGGCACACACAAAAAATTGGTATGTTAAATGTAATAAAACAATCACAGCACTAAATTTTGTGCAATATGATGAATTATGGAGCACTGAAAAGCAATATTGACTGCGGCCTTTGGTCAATATTGCTTTTCAGGGTTCCATAACACATCATATCGCACTCAATGAAGTGCAATAATTGTATTGAATTACAACTACTCTTGCATTGCAAATAACGAAAATAAAATTTTGCAATATGACACTTTGCTGTCCATTTTCAGTTGACTTTATCTCAGAAAACATGTGTTTGTTTTTCTTCAAATTTCAAAATTTGTAAACAACAACTTAAAGAGAAAAGATGGATATGTTTTTAACCTGATAGTATTGAGAATTCTCTCAGGTTTTAAAGCCATAGACATGACATCAGCTGTGGCTACCTCTGGATGTTTTTCTTCCCGTCTTTCCATTGATCTGTAGTGCTGTAACAAAAATAAAAATTAAATTTTGAGCTGTATTAAAAAAAAAAAAAATTCTAACATGACATCCTTCATTGGCTATTCACATGCTAAAACTCCCAATATATTTTAATTCGCACATGCGTATTGACAAACAAATTATTAAAATCATTCCTAAGTAAATTCATGTATTCATACAGGACTGTGGTGCTTATAAACATAAAAAATGCTTGCATTGCTTCATGACATATAATTTTGTACTAAAAAAAATTAAAATACAACTTTCAATAAATTTGGTTTCATAGATTACCTTTAAAACAATATAAACACAGTTCTGCAACTGTTAATGTTTACTTGAAGGGCCGTCGCGGTCATGATCGTATGGTAGTTGGATTTACAATTACCGGTGCCATCAGTGCCTATCACCACTAAAGTTGTGAGTTCGAATCCCGCTAATGGTGAGGTGTACTTGAAACCAGAGGCTCTCAAGAGCCTGTATCGTTCACCTGGTAATAAAAAAAACCAATTGGTCCTATGTAAAAACTATGTCCTGCAGTGGTAGTCATCTTGGAATTACGATCAACATAAAAAACACAAAGTTTATAAAGGACCTTCCAATGATTGATGCACAGTTTAGGTTCAATCAGTACAATAGCTTCAGAGAAGAATATATTTCTGTATTTTCCCCATATGGTTCTGTGTTAATACTATGACCTGTGGTGGCAGCCATCTTGGATTTCCGATCGGCATAAAAAACAGAGGACCTTCCAATGATCATTCCTGGGCAGTTTGGTTTCAACTGTCCAAGTGGTTTCAGAGAAGAAGCATTTTGAAACATTTTTCCCATAGGGTCCAGTGTTAAACTAAGTCCTGCCGTAGCCGCCATTTTGAATTTCATATCGGAACAAAAAACGTAAAGTTTGTAGAGGACCATCCAATGAACATTCATGTACAGTTTGGTTTTAATCATATTTGTAGTTTCTGAGAAGAAGGCATTTGAACATTTTCCCATAGGGTCCAATGTTAATCTATGTCCTGCGGTGGTGGCCATCTTGGATTTCCGATCGGCATAAAAAACACACACCTTGTAGAGGACCTTCCAATGATCATTCCTGGGCAGTTTGGTTTCAATTATCCAAGTGGTTTCAGAGAAGAAGCGTTTTGAAACATTTTTCCCATAGGGTCCAATGTTAAACTAAGTCCTGCCGTAGCCGCCATTTTGAATTTCATACCGGAACAAAAAACGTAAAATTTGTAGAGGACCATCTAATGAACATTCTTGTACAGTTTGGCTTTAATCATATTTGTAGTTTCTGAGAAGAAGGCATTTGAATATTTTCCCATAGGGTTCAATGTTAATCTATTTCCTGCGGTGGCGGCCATCTTGGATTTTCGATCGGCATAAAAAACACACACCTTGTAGAGGACCTTCCAATGATCATTCCTGGGCAGTTTGGTTTCAATTATCCAAGTGGTTTCAGAGAAGAAGCGTTTTGAAACATTTTTCCCATAGGGTCCAATGTTAAACTAAGTCCTGCCGTAGCCGCCATTTTGAATTTCATACCGGAACAAAAAACGTAAAATTTGTAGAGGACCTTCTAATGAACATTCTTGTACAGTTTGGCTTTAATCATATTTGTAGTTTCTGAGAAGAAGGCATTTGAATATTTTCCCATAGGGTTCAATGTTAATCTATGTCCTGCGGTGGCGGCCATCTTGGATTTTCGATCGGCATAAAAAAATAAAAATTGTAGAGGACCTTCCAATGATCATTCCTGGGCAGTTTGGTTTCAATTATCCAAGTGGTTTCAGAGAAGAAGCATTTTGAAACATTTTCCCCATAGGGTCCAATGTTAAACTAAGTCCTGCCGTAGCCGCCATTTTGAATTTCATACCGGAACAAAAAACGCAAAGTTTGTAGAGGACCATCCAATGAACATTCATGTACAGTTTGGCTTTAATCATATTTGTAGTTTCTGAGAAGAAGGCATTTGAATATTTTCCCATAGGGTCCAATGTTAATCTATGTCCTGCGGTGGCGGCCATCTTGGATTTCCGATCAGCATAAAAAACAGAAACTTTGTAGAGGATCTTCCAATGATCATTACTGGGCAGTTTGGTTTCAACTGTCCAAGTGGTTTCAGAGAAGAAGCATTTTGAAACATTTTTCCCATAGGGTCCAATGTTAAACTAAGTCCTGCCGTAGCCGCCATTTTGAATTTCATATCGGAACAAAAAACCTTAAGATTGTAGAGGACCATCCAATGAACATTCATGTACAGTTTGGCTTTAATCATATTTGTAGTTTCTGAGAAGAAGGCATTTGAACATTTTCCCATAGGGTCCAATGTTAATCTATGTCCTGCGATGGCAGCCATCTTTGATTTCCGATCGGCATAAAAAACAGTAACTTGGTAAAGGACATTCCAATGATCATTCCTTTACAATTTGGGTTCAGTCAGTTCATTAGTTTCAGAGAAGAAGATCTTTGAAATTTCAGCCAATCAGAGCATATTATTGGCCCTGGCAGCCATATTGAATATCCGACTGGAACGAAAAACAGTAACTTTGTAGAGGACCATCCAAGGAACATTCCTGCTAAGTTCGGTTCCAATCGGCCAAGTGGTTTCGGAGAAGAAGCTTGAAATGTGAAAAGTTTACAGACAGACGACAAGTGATGGCAATAGTTCACCTGGACTTTGGTCCAGGTGAACTAACAACATTATGTGATAAAGTTTGTCAGTGACTTGCAACAGGTCGGTGGTTTTCTCTCAGAACACTCCGGTTTCCTCAACCAATAAAACTGACCGTCAAGATAAAACTGAAATATTGTTGAAAGTGGCATTAAACACCATAAACCATAAATTTCAACCAACCTTATGAAGAAATTTTACAAGTTCACATGTTTGTGGAATTTTAAATGGCTCTGCTTCATCATCATTCTGAAAAAGAAATTAAATATCTTTATTTTTATTCCTATTACAAATAGAATAACAAACAACCTACTGGTATACTAGACAAGGCCACTATCTTACAATGGTCATTTTTTTTCTATGAAACTGCATAAAATAAAAATATCTGCAATTTCAAGGATGATGTATTGTAATTATTGTCAATATATTACACAGGTATAAAATGTATATTTATTTTGTTGCAATATGTTTGTTTTTGCATGTTCAATAATAGCTTTGGTTATTTGTCCTAAGGGAAAATATCCTTATTGCCCTCAAAATATCCGTATTTGCCCTCGAATTCAACTTCCGGTATCTACGCAGTGGTCTCAAAGTTCATATGTCAAAGTACAAGGAAAGATGATGCATAAAGATATGCATAAAATCGTATTTCAATCAAATTATCACATTTCAAAATATTGGAATAAAGTTTAAATAACTTGAAATGGAATATTTTGCTCAAATGTATACGTCATGTTGAATACAAATTTCCATTCAAATGTCAACGTCTTGGGGGTAGATTTTACAAACACTTTCTAACGTCATTTTACAAATCGATATTGTTTGATATCTTTTTGAAACCAGGCTCGAAACAAAAATATTTGCAAGTTGAACAAAGGCAACTCTCTTACGGATTTATTTTCGCAATTTGTCAGTTCAAAGAACTTTTCTACAATATAAAAGTCAATGTAGAATCAGAGATCGCGCTGTTGGTCACCAATGTCGCAATTTGCGATTTTATTTCTTAACTGGCGACTGAAATCGGCTTCTGGCGATTTTTTGGCACCTAGATTTCCTTGTGTAAATTTATAGATAATCACTGTGTACCGTAGCAAAAATCAATAAATTATTGACGATTGATTTTCGAAAATGACGAGTATTTCCCGTAACCAATTCGTCACTTGAATTTTCAAAAAATCGTAGAAAAATGTTTGTAACAATCCATTCTTCTTCTTCTTCATTTGTTGATTAAAACTAATTAGTTACTACAATGACAATTGTATTACATGTTACAAGCCAATCAACGGATTATATAATTTTTGTTTTGATTGCGTAATGATCCCGACAAAGAATTCAATCAACGATAATGATTTTTTTCATAGTTATGATTGACATGTACTCAAAATGTCACAGTATGTATTTTAAGTGGACATATTTTTGTAATCGTCATTCGTTGCACGATTTGTCACAATGTCCACCATAACGAACTATTTTTTGCTACGCTTCATTTATGAAAATGCCGATATCATGTTTATACGGGAGTTCGGAGTTAGACAGTAAGTCTTTTGTCTATCGTATTCTAAAGTATTTTGAAAGTGACTTTCTCGAAGTCATAAACTTTGGTTTATAAAGAAACTTAAAAAATCAAAATGGCGCGATCAACAGGAGTTCGCAATGTAATCCACCGATACTTTTAACAAAACGAACTTTTGCTATATTTATTCTCATTTCTGTGAAATGTAATCTTAGTTCTCATATTTAATATTGTCATTTTTTATATGCGAAGGTTGGCCATTGAAATGCACTGCACGAGGACGCATAAGTTTTTTATCGATCAGCATCTGGGTAACAATTGTGTTCTATTTATAGAACTATTTACAAACAGACACATGTCTGCAATTAAAAAAAATAACCAGTCAGTATTTTTATTCCAATTGTTGCAATTTGATTATGAGATCTGAGAAATAATTATTTATTTTACAACTTGCTTCAGTTTTTGACATTTGTTCTATTCATTACCTACATTTTGTACAAAGTATCTAGATGTTGGAACATTGTCATTGGCAGAGAAATATTTTTTTCTGCTGAAGACTACACAAATATGAGTTATTACAATTGTTGTGGTATTAAACCAAAGCACAGTAATATTTCAAAAAGGGTGGGGGAGGGGGTTATTACAATTTGTGTGGTATTAGATCAAAGCACAGTAATATTTCAAAAAGGGTGGGGGAGGGGGTTATTACAATTTGTGTGGTATTAGACCAAAGCACAGTAACAGTTCATAAAGGGTGGGGGAGGGGGTTATTACAATTTGTGTGGTATTAGATCAAAGCACAGTAATATTTCAAAAAGGGTGGGGGAGGGGGTTATTACAATTTGTGTGGTATTAGACCAAAGCACAGAAATATTTCAAAAAGGATGGGGGAGGGGGTTATTACAATTTGTGTGGTATTAGATCAAAGCACAGTAATATTTCAAAAAGGGTGGGGGAGGGGGTTATTACAATTTGTGTGGTATTAGACCAAAGCACAGTAATATTTCAAAAAGGATGGGGGAGGGGGTTATTACAACTTGTGTGGTATTAGATCAAAGCACAGTAATATTTCAAAAAGGGTGGGGGAGGGGGTTATTACAATTTGTGTGGTATTAGATCAAAGCACAGTAATATTTCAAAAAGGGTGGGGGAGGGGGTTATTACAATTTGTGTGGTATTAGACCAAAGCACAGTAATATTTCAAAAAGGGTGGGGGAGGGGGTTATTACAATTTGTGTGGTATTAGACCAAAGCACAGTAATATTTCAAAAAGGGTGGGGGAGGGGGTTATTACAATTTGTGTGGTATTAGACCAAAGCACAGTAATATTTCAAAAAGGGTGGGGGAGGGGGTTATTACAATTTGTGTGGTATTAGATCAAAGCACAGTAATATTTCAAAAAGGGTGGGGGAGGGGGTTATTACAATTTGTGTGGTATTAGACCAAAGCACAGTAACAGTTCATAAAGGGTGGGGGAGGGGGTTATTACAATTTGTGTGGTATTAGATCAAAGCACAGTAATATTTCAAAAAGGGTGGGGGAGGGGGTTATTACAATTTGTGTGGTATTAGATCAAAGCACAGTAATATTTCAAAAAGGATGGGGGAGGGGGTTATTACAATTTGTGTGGTATTAGATCAAAGCACAGTAATATTTCAAAAAGGGTGGGAGAGGGGGTTATTACAATTTGTGTGGTATTAGACCAAAGCACAGTAATATTTCAAAAAGGATGGGGGAGGGGGTTATTACAATTTGTGTGGTATTAGATCAAAGCACAGTAATATTTCAAAAAGGGTGGGGGAGGGGGTTATTACAATTTGTGTGGTATTAGATCAAAGCACAGTAATATTTCAAAAAGGATGGGGGAGGGGGTTATTACAATTTGTGTGGTATTAGACCAAAGCACAGTAATATTTCAAAAAGGATGGGGGAGGGGGTTATTACAATTTGTGTGGTATTAGATCAAAGCACAGTAATATTTCAAAAAGGGTGGGGGAGGGGGTTATTACAATTTGTGTGGTATTAGATCAAAGCACAGTAATATTTCAAAAAGGATGGGGGAGGGGGTTATTACAATTTGTGTGGTATTAGATCAAAGCACAGTAATATTTCAAAAAGGGTGGGGGAGGGGGTTATTACAATTTGTGTGGTATTAGATCAAAGCACAGTAATATTTCAAAAAGGGTGGGGGAGGGGGTTATTACAATTTGTGTGGTATTAGATCAAAGCACAATAATATTTCAAAAAGGATGGGGGAGGGGGTTATTACAATTTGTGTGGTATTAGATCAAAGCACAGTAATATTTCAAAAAGGGTGGGGGAGGGGGTTATTACAATTTGTGTGGTATTAGATCAAAGCACAGTAATATTTCAAAAAGGGTGGGGGAGGGGGTTATTACAATTTGTGTGGTATTAGATCAAAGCACAGTAATATTTCAAAAAGGATGGGGGAGGGGGTTATTACAATTTGTGTGGTATTAGATCAAAGCACAGTAATATTTCAAAAAGAATGGGGGGAGGGGGTTATTACCATTTGTGTGGTATTAGATCAAAGCACAGTAATATTTCAAAAAGGATGGGGGAGGGGGCTATTACAATTTGTGTGGTATTAGATCAAAGCACAGTAATATTTCAAAAAGGGTGGGGGAGGGGGTTATTACAATTTGTGTGGTATTAGATCAAAGCACAGTAATATTTCAAAAAGGGTGGGGGAGGGGGTTATTACAATTTGTGTGGTATTAGATCAAAGCACAGTAATATTTCAAAAAGGGTGGGGGAGGGGGTTATTACAATTTGTGTGGTATTAGATCAAAGCACAGTAATATTTCAAAAAGGGTGGGGGAGGGGGTTATTACAATTTGTGTGGTATTAGATCAAAGCACAGTAATATTTCAAAAAGGATGGGGGAGGGGGTTATTACAATTTGTGTGGTATTAGATCAAAGCACAGTAATATTTCAAAAAGGGTGGGGGAGGGGGTTATTACAATTTGTGTGGTATTAGATCAAAGCACAGTAATATTTCAAAAAGGGTGGGGGAGGGGGTTATTACAATTTGTGTGGTATTAGATCAAAGCACAGTAATATTTCAAAAAGGGTGGGGGAGGGGGTTATTACAATTTGTGTGGTATTAGATCAAAGCACAGTAATATTTCAAAAAGGATGGGGGAGGGGGTTATTACAATTTGTGTGGTATTAGATCAAAGCACAGTAATATTTCAAAAAGGGTGGGGGAGGGGGTTATTACCATTTGTGTGGTATTAGATCAAAGCACAGTAATATTTCAAAAAGGGTGGGGGAGGGGGTTATTACAATTTGTGTGGTATTAGATCAAAGCACAGTAATATTTCAAAAAGGATGGGGGAGGGGGTTATTACAATTTGTGTGGTATTAGATCAAAGCACAGTAATATTTCAAAAAGAATGGGGGGAGGGGGTTATTACCATTTGTGTGGTATTAGATCAAAGCACAGTAATATTTCAAAAAGGATGGGGGAGGGGGTTATTACAATTTGTGTGGTATTAGATCAAAGCACAGTAATATTTCAAAAAGGGTGGGGGAGGGGGTTATTACAATTTGTGTGGTATTAGATCAAAGCACAGTAATATTTCAAAAAGGGTGGGGGAGGGGGTTATTGCAATTTGTGTGGTATTAGATCAAAGCACAGTAATATTTCAAAAAGGGTGGGGGAGGGGGTTATTACAATTTGTGTGGTATTAGATCAAAGCACAGTAATATTTCAAAAAGGGTGGGGGAGGGGGTTATTACAATTTGTGTGGTATTAGATCAAAGCACAGTAATATTTCAAAAAAGGGGGGTATTACAATTTGTGTGGTATTAGATCAAAATCATGGCAATGTTATGTTTTATCAGTTGGTTTCTAATTTGCAGAGTATGTTCCCATCCTAGGAGGTTTTCATAGCTTTTCAATCTCCATTACTAACTAATAAGGCAAAGTAACTGATTATAAAATTAAGCGCATTAAAAATCTGTTCCGCAAAAGTGACTAATGGTCTCAAAATCCTGGCTGAATCCCTGATAATCCGTAAAATACAGTATATTGTAATAAATTATATAAATCTTTTTGTTTTTGATGATGAAATCGAAATGAAAAACAGAAGTACAATACAGACATTAACATTTGTACAAACAAATCCGGACCATTTATACATGAAACTGGCAGTGGTACATGCAATCATCCAGTTTCGGCTTGAAAATATTGGCTCCTTGTAAAAATTTTAAATGGCTCCTAAACTGGCTCCCGACTTTCAAAACTGGCACCTGAAAATGGCACCTGGCGATTTTTCTGGCTCCTACTTTTTGGGAGCCAGAGAAGCCCCTGAGAATATGTGATAAATAGATTATGACATGACATTTTCCATATCGTCCCTGGTATCAGCCCTCCAGCTTCGCTGTCAGGCTTGATATGGGAGTCTCGGGCTGATACCAGTGCTGATATGGAAAATGTCATGTAATTATCTCTTAATATCCCTGTTAAAAAGACATGTTCATAAATATTCTATTTACTGGTATAGTAATGAAATATTCAACACTCTGAACAGTGAATAGTTTTGTCTTGATTCATTGGAGGAAACACGGTAATGGACATTCAAAATTCTCAGGATTTTTCCTATACTAAACTAAAATCATGAAACCTACAGATAACAACAACAAATATGATAATCAGCTTCGTCTCTTATGCTGTTCAGTATAATAAAACACTTATTAGCTGGATATTCAGATAATGGCAGGTTTATTGTCCCTCTCGATACCAATAAACTTATTATTATCCCTTATACCAGTCAAAAAGTGTATAGTATACATTATATGTACACTGTCAGAAAATATAAGTCTTTAGCCAGGTTTTTCTTGCCTCTTATATATTTACTGACAATGTACATATTTTGTGTTTATCTTGTAATGTTAAAAAGTGCAAAACAAATGCAGAATCAAAAATGATGCTAATGGTTTTCATTGGTGTTCTCTATGATGTCTGTGATTATAGTAAACAAATATATGGTGATAATAAACAGTGTTAGAAATGGTCAGTACCTCCTTTTCTATTTCTTGTTTCTTTGACTTTTTTGCTTGGACAAGTTCTTGATATAGATCATCTAACCTGTCCAAAAACCCAGGTGTAAATCTTAGTACTTGTAGTACACTGTTTAAGAAACAGGTATTACCTGTGAAAAGAAAGATAAATGTCTTAATTTAACTTCACATTTATATACAATCAAACTTGTATTGAGAAGCCACTTTTGGGATAATGAAATGTTGGCTTTATAAGACAGGTGAAAAGAGGTTCACTTCATATGAAATTTTCTATGACAGAACAAGAATAGATGACCTTTAAATACAGGTGAGTGTTGGATAGAGGTGACCACATGGGCAAGTTTGACTGTATAATTGTGTCCAGTTATACATAATATATTCCAAACTCTAACAATATTTCTATACCAATTAAATAAATGAAGAAAGACAGGGTGTGTGAAAGGCTGACCGTATCAGTGGCGTAATGGTTAGCATGCTCGCCTCGAATTGAAGTTAAACAACAATCACTCACTCACTCATACTGCATAATAAGTTATTCAAATTAAATGGCATACAAGTAACATAGAAAGGTTTTCTGTTATTCCTTAAACTTTATCTTATATCTCTCATGTAATCAGTGTGGGAAACGACCGCTTGCCAACTCGCCAAAGGCGAGTGGAAATTTCGGGTGGAGAGTAAGATCCACTTTATACTCGCTGGTCTGGCGAGTAACAGTTGTAAGGCGAGTAGGAACATGAAAACGCTTGCCACGATAACTGGTTACAGCTTTAAAATATCATAGCTCCCAAACAGTTAAATGTTCTGTTAACTGCAGTGTACGTGCCATTTATCCAACATTTTATTAATCATTGTACTCGATTAGAAAACATTCCGCCATAAGTCATGACACTTCATTTCTGTCAACAGAAAAATTAAGTATACAATCGCGACCCCGCATAATTTTGCCAAGGTCGATTTCACGATTAAATGAAATATTGTTTCATTACAAATAGATGTGATGACTTTTAAAATTAATGCAAATAAAATAATTTGGTTTTGAAATATTTCAAACGAATTCGTAGCGAAAACCTGCACGAAAACATAAAGTTAAATATGTGTCGAAACCGGGTTTGACATACATGTTTTATACCACGCATTAAAACTTAAAAGACGAAGACAACAAAATTGAGGAAGAAGAGATCACGTTGATCCTTCTTGACGAAGTTAATGACTTGTCAAAATCTGCAAAATAAATTGTTGAACATTACTGTATTGTTTATTTGGTATTTGTTGGCAAGTTTAAAAACTAGAGGCTCCCAGGAGCCTGTATAGCTCACCTGGGTATAATAACAGCATCAGTCAATAAAACTTGATAACTTCGGAAAAAAAATTAACAAATGTAGCTTTCATCATTGCAGATCCCTTCTACAAAAAAATGTGGGCAGGGGTTCCCCCTTTAATGTAAGTTATCAAAATTGCTGTAAAAAACCAGATATGTCAATGATTCTCAAAATTTAGCTTTTCCTACTTCACATTTTGTAATAGAGTTGCTTCCCTTTGATTATTTGAGTAACCAAAAGCAGTGAGTCAACAAAAAATGCATTTCAAGAGGAATAACTCTTCACAGTTGTTGCACATTTTTAACTGTGGGAAATTTTTGGTAGATCATGACATGCTGAACATTTTTGCAGTTTAAACTTTCCCTCTATCTCTAATAGTTTTTGAGATATAAGATGATAGTATTAAAATTGAGAGCATTTTGATGAAAAAAGGGCAATAACTCCAAAATGGGTAATTGGATTGACTTCAAAATTGCAGGGTAGGAAGATCTTGACATGCTGCAAATTTTTGCAATTTAAACTTAA
Source organism: Bathymodiolus septemdierum (assembly GCA_963383655.1). Classification (NCBI taxonomy): domain Eukaryota; kingdom Metazoa; phylum Mollusca; class Bivalvia; order Mytilida; family Modiolidae; genus Bathymodiolus; species Bathymodiolus septemdierum. The sequence continues at coordinate 56,307,862 of OY726529.1, read as the reverse complement.
CCTTTATTTCTTATAGTTTTTGAAATATAAGACGAAAAGTATTAATTTTTTTTTTATAAATTTGATGAAAAAAGGGCAAGAAGTCCAAGATGGGTAATCAGATTTACTTCAAAATTGCAGGTAAAAAAAAAAATTGATCGCAGGGCCAAACCGCCAGACACATTTTTGGAAGAGAACCACCCAATGATTATTTCATCAAAATTTTGTTCTTATTGAGCAAATGGTTTCAGACAAGAAGATTTTTATGGGAATTTCCCAGAGGGGCCTATGTTAAATTAAGTTCGGCTGTGGTGGCCATCTTGGTCAGTGTTCTGAAATGACGGACACAATTTTGGAAGAGGACCACCCAAGAATCATTTCAGCAAAGTTTGGTTGAGATTGGCTCAGTAGTTTCAGAGGAGAAGATTTTTTTTTAATTTCATCCCCCCTTTTTTCTAATTTGCATAATCGATCAAAATCGGCAAAAGTTCAAAGTTCATAAAAAATTCCGTAATATATGTTAAAAATCTCATCATTATGCTTATACAGTTCAAATTTGGGCACTTTCTGGCTTAAAATAGAGCAGTTTTGGCCATTTGAAGAAATTTCTATTTTTAGTAATGGCAGCCATCTTGGATACAGGACGGTGCTGAGGGACATAATTTTGAAAGGGGACCACCTAAGGATCATCTCAGCAAAGTTTGGTTAAGATTGGTTCAATAGTTTCAGAGAAGATTTTTTTTTAATTTCATCCCCCTTTTTTCTAATTTGCATAATCGGTCAAAATCTGTAAAAGTTCAGTTCATAAAAAATCCCGTAATATATGTTAAAAAGCTCATCATTATGCTTATACAGTTCAAATTTGGGCACTTTCTGGCTTAAAATAGAGCAGTTTTGGCCATTTGAAGAAATTTCTATTTTTAGTAATGGCGGCCATCTTGGATACAGGACGGCGCTGACGGACACAATTTTGAAAGGGAACCACCTAAGGATCATCTCAGCAAAGTTTGGTTGAGATTGGCTCAGTAGTTTCAGAGGGGAAGAATTTTTTTAATTCCATCCCCCCTTTTTTCTAATTTGCATAATCGATCAAAATCGGCAAAAGTTCAAAGTTCATAAAAAATTCCGTAATATATGTTAAAAAGCTCATCATTATGCTTATACAGTTCAAATTTGGGCACTTTCTGGCTTAAAATAGAGCAGTCTTGGCCATTTGAAGAAATTTCTATTTTTAGTAATGGCGGCCATCTTAGATACAGGACGGTGCTGAGGGACACAATTTTGAAAGGGGACCACCTAAGGATCATCTCAGCAAAGTTTGGTTGGGATTGGCTCAGTAGTTTCAAAGGAGAAGATTTTTTTTTAATTTCATCCCCCCTTTTTTTCTAATTTGCATAATCGGTCAAACTGGGTAATTGGATTTACTTCAAAATTGCAGGGTAGGTAGATCTTGATATGCTGCACATTTTTGCAGTAAACTTAACATCTATCTCTAAATCATTTTTGAAATATAAGACGAAAAGTATTAAAATAAAAAAAAAAAATTGATGAAAAAAGGGCAATAACTCCAAGATGGGTAATCAAATTTACTTCAAAATTGCAGGGTAGGTAGGTCTTGACATGTTGAACATGTTTGCAGTTTCAACTTACCATCTGTCTCTTATAGTTTTTGAAATAAAGGACGAAAAGTATTAAAATTTTGAAAATTTGATGAAAAAAGGGAACTAACTCCAAAATGAGTAATGGGATTTACTTCAAAATTGCAGGGTGGGTAGATCTTGATATGCCGCACATTTTTGCAATTTAAAGTTAACCTTTATCTCTTATAGTTTTTGAAATATAAGACAAAAAATATTAAAATTTTACAAATTTGATGAAAAAAGGGATAACTCCAAGATGGGCAATCAGATTTACTTCAAAATTGAAGGGTAGGTAGATCTTGATGTGCTGATCATTTTTACCTCATGTCAGATTTTTGATATTATTAACGTTTTTGAGTTATTACCCAAAACCTGCAATTTTACCATATGTTCTATTTTTAGTAACAGTGGCCATGTTGGTTGGTGCACGGCATCACCGGACACAATTTTGAAACTAGACACCCTAGTGATGATTCAGACCAAGTTTGGTTTCCATTGGTCTAGTACTTTCAGAGGAGAAGATTTTTGAAAAAGTTTACGACGTACGACGACGACGGATGCCAAGTGATGGCAATAGCTCACATGACCCTTTGGGTCAGGGGAGCTAAAAATGTCACTCGCCAAACATGGCAAGCTCTATTTCATTTTGGCGAGTGTTTGAAAAAAATGGTTTCCCACACTGGTATTGCATACTTTTTCTGAAAACTTTGTGGGTTCAGAAATATTACTATGGGTTCTATGATCCGTAAGATTTAAAACTAGCTGCATCCCTGAATTTCTGTTGTTGTAATGAGCTAGCTAACAGAATAACTACTTTACCTAGATTTACAAGAGAGGACACTGCTGGTACAATTGTACTATCACTTGAGGCTATGCTAGTATCTCCATCAATGGAATGATCTTTATCTGTCAAATTTTCAAACACTTCCCTAAAAGAAAATCAAGCAGTTAATTCAAACATTGTCAAATGATATAAATTTTTAGGCAAATATCACTGAAACATGTGCATTCATACATTTTCTTTTGCAGTCCTTGAAATGAAAATTTGAATTCACTGGTCCTAATTCTTGAACTTATTCTTATATGGTTCTTTTAAAAAAAAAAAAACTGAAAAATTCACTGGTCCGAACAAAGTTTTACTGGTCTTATGTCAGAGGACAACTGCGCATCGTGAGGACTGTCAAATAATACAATGTATATATACTATGGAAATGCCAGAGGATCACTGCGCATCATGAGGACTGTCAAATGATATATATTACTATGGAAGCATTACTAAAACATGTAACTAGGATTCCCAGCGTCACATGTTGTAACCTTTATTTTTTATGTTGAATGATGTGAGATGAGAAGTGATTGCTTGTTTTGTTGATATTGGTGAAATTGTTGACCATAATTGTTTAAACGTTCTTTTCATTATTAGGATCATAACCTTTTTTTTGACAGCTATACTATTTGTAGTAAGTATTCTCACTCAACAATGCCAAAATAATTTGGGGGAGGGGGGGGGTGTATATATACTTATTTGAAAGAAGAAAGATTCCAAATTCATCCACCTAATGATGAGAAAATATATGTACAGGTATGTCACATTTTCAACAAGCTTACATAAGTGACAAAATTAAGTTAATCTTACTTGGCCACCAAAGGTTCCTCCTTCACTTCAATAGATGTTGGTGTATTTGTAGATACATGATTGGACCCTTTCTTTAAAGATAACCTTGCCTTTTTCCTCACTGGACCAGGGCTTTCAGCATCAGCCACTACCATATCAATGTCCTGAATAAAAATATAACTTAAATTACATACAGCAGATACTGGTCTACCCGATAAACTATAACTGTATATCTAAAATAAAGAAATATACAATGTAATTAGTAGGACAAGGCTAAATCTAGTACTGCATAGCACCTATATTTAGCTGTGGTTTTATTTTGGTGGATTTGACACTACATGTACATATCCCCCACTCCCCAAAGTTCGTCCGGTTAACGGTTTTTCATGCCTGCGCAGAGAGAATGCTTATGAATGTCACTGAAACTTATCAATCTTATTTACTAGATACAGTGTGAACCATTGACAACAAAAACTAATTATCATACGATGTGTATTTACGGTAAACAAAATTTGAAACTTACTGGGAATCTGGAACCAGTCTTCACCCCTCAAGTCCGTCCACCGGGTGTATCTACTGCTGATGTCATCGAAAGTTAGGCCAAGCACATTGCTTTTCTCGTTAATATTCAAAGTTAATCTTAAAACGGCAACACAATAAATTTAAAACGGAATAACTTGAAATTATTAACTTAAAACGGCAACACAATAAATTTAAAACGGAATAACTTGAAATCCAACAAAGAAACATGAAAATGCAAAAATAACAAAGTAACTATGATTTGTGTCTATTCCTGATCCTTGCAATGTATGCAATAAAAAGTTGTCCCTCTCCTTATTGCTCTCAATCCAGTGCAGTATTTCAGATGTGTCCAGTGTTTGCAGTCCTGATTACTACATTGCACCCAACTGGTTATTTCAAACCCTAGTCCAAGCCTAATTTTCTGTGGAGTAAGCTGCTTACAAACACAGCACTTTACTTCTTCTAGATACACATGTAGTATCTCATGATCATCATCATCTGTTTCAGGGTCTGTTGAATCCGAATCAATATAAATATAGCTGGTGCCTGGTTTTTGTGACTGATTCTCCTTTCCTTTCTGGCTTTTCTTTTTAGAATTGCATGTATCATCTTGAGTTGATTTCTGTTTCTTCTCCCAGGTTTGCTGTCTTTTGGTTTCTTTTTCCTCTGATATTCAACATGTTGTTTCACTTGTTCTGCAACTGCTGTTTCTGTTATCGATCTACCAGATACAATTTTACCTAAAGTATTTTTTTCCTTCTTATTGGTTTCAGATTTTATTTCTTTCAGTTTGATTATCTTCTCATTGAAGAAGTCGGGAGCTAGCACTTGAGAATCCTCTACAAGATCATGATTTTCATCTTCCATCACTGTCACTGGCTCTAAAACAGTAGTATCATCATTGTCATCAATGTTCATTTTAGTTTCATTGTTATCATCATTAGGTTTAAAGACTTTGGATGGCTTTAACAAATCCCTGTTAATGACAGTCATGGTAAGGGGGTAAATGCCAGTCTTTCTGAAAGCAGACTGTAGGTTTTCCGGTGAAAGTGCTCTCTGATAAGCTTTGCAACCCAATTCACAAACATTGTACCTGGTTATAATGGAATGATTTTGACGCATCGTTTTATGACATTCGTTATCATATATACACTGCAAAGGTCCGTAACACCCAACATCAAGTGGCTGCAAAATATGTGACGTATGAGCAGGTAAAATATGTAAAATAATGCTGCCCATTCTATGATATCCACAGCAACATGTGACTTATGTCCATCAAGAAGCAAAAGTATTGGGTCATCATTTCTGCCTGGTATGAAGTTGAGGAAATGGTTTGACATATACTGTTTGACCAGCCAGTTTCAGAAACAGTACCTGCAGCACCTCGCGTTGCACCATTTATCAAATCATCCATCATTCTCTTACCCTTAAATACAAAATAAGGAGGTACAGCAAATCCAGAGGCATTCCCACAACCAATCACAGTAGTTGTACTGGATTTCCCTGAGGTAACTGCTGAAGTGGTATGCCATTCAATCCCAGCGACAACATTGGAGGGTTTGTGATTTGAGGTTAATCCCTTTTCGTTAACATTAAAAATGAGATGTGGCTTATTTTGCAGACCATACTTATTGATGTCTTCCTCCAGACTTTCAAAATATTTTTCAACATTCTCAATTGTTCCACATTTAGCACAGGCAATATTCAAACTACGTGGTTTAAGAACCTTCAGCTCAGGCCATCTGTTCATAAAACCTTCAAACCATCTCAGTGTAAGGACATCAGTCCTACATGTAGGTTTTCTGTTAATGGTATGTGCGTAGTCAGTTGCTATATCGGTGACATCATGCCTCGTATATCCATACCCATATCATATAATGCCATAGTTTTGACAAGTTGCACAATTTCCTCCTTCTCCTCTAAGCTAAATATTGGGGCTCGACCAGTAGTGACACATTCAGTGTTAACCTTTCCAGTGAGTCTATCACGTAAAGTTTGTCTAGGAATATTAAATTGTAATGCTGCATTCCTCTGAGATATCTCCTTCTTAAGCACAGCAAGGTAGACATTAGTCAAAGCAGTTTGACTATAAAGGCGGTACTTCTAATCATGTCTGAGGTGACTAGATTTTGCCTAAAAAAAATTGTTTTTCCTCTAATTTTTTGCTTAAAATTAAAAAAAAAAGGATATGGGATACATGTCGGAAAGATTTGATTTTGATTTGATTTTTGGTGTTTTAATGCTACTTTCAGCAATATTTCAGCTATATCATGGCGACCAGTTTTAGTGGTGGAAGAAGCCGGAGTACCCGTAGAGAACCACTGACCATGGGCAAGCAACTAGTAAACTTTATCACTTGCGGCTGCGAGTCGAGTGCACCCTTTACAAAGCCGGACGCGAACCCACGTCAGAAAGATATCAGCCCACATCTTGCATGCAGTATTAAATGAAATAGCAGTAAATTAAACCATGTGTAAAATTTACAATAAGTGTAAATTTAACTGTGTGAAGCGCATCAGACATGCTGGAGGCCAAAATCTTGGAAGGTAAGAATAATTTTTTAGTAAAGCTAACATTGCTATGCAAACAAATTTATTATCCATTGTTCTTTTTTAATTATTAAGTTTCTTTTTCATATAAAAAAAAATAATGTTTAGCTAAACTTAATAAGTGACTTCTCAGCTTCATTTTGAGCCATTGTTTTTTAAATTTGGTCAAGAAACAAAAAAGATACAACAGAAAATGTGTTGGATTTTGATACTAAATCAAGCACCTGTTCATCTATGGCTTCCGTTTCATTAATTTCCCAGGATTTTCGCCATTTTTGCAGAAAAATTCATAAGGATCATTACATTTTTGAGAACAATTTTATCGATATGTTTGGCCTAATACACACACATTGTAACACAAGTCATTTGCATAGGAATGTAAATAATCTCGGAGTCAACAGGTAAGCTTTTGTTGCAGTTTATCTTGATTTAAAATAGATTCAAAGATTGTGCTGAAAAGGTATTAGTGAAATGGTTGTTTTTTAAGTCTATTTTTACTTTTGATAATGTTTTACCTGTTTAAACCTCATGTTTTGGCTATGACAATTCACGTTGTCCTGGACTAAAAATAACACGCCGGGACACTGTCAACTGACGTCAGACGATTTCCGCATGCACTCAAAACGTAAACAAAAATGGTGGACGAACTTGCGGTGTGGACGCACTTGGGGAGTTGGAGGATATACAGTGTGGGAAACCATTTTTTTCAAACACTCGCCAAAATGGCGAGTGGACTGAAACAAGTACTCGCCAAAATGAAATAGAGCTCACCATGTTTGGCGAGTAACATTTTTTTTTACACTCGCCAACAAATACCAAATAAATAATACAGTAATGTTCAACAATTTATTTTGCAGATTTTGACAAGTCATCAACTTCTTCAAGAAGGATCAACACTCTTAAGAGCTGTATTGATTTCTTCTTCCTCAATTTCGATGTCTTCGTTTTTTTATGTTTCAATGCGCAGTATAAAACATGCATGTCAAACCCGGTTCTGACACATATTTAACTTTATGTGTTTGCGTAGGTTTTCGCTACGAATTCGTTTGAAATATTTCAAAACCAAATTATTTTATTTGCATTAATTTTAAGAGTCATCACATCTATTTGTAATGAAACAATATTTCATTTAATTGTGAAATCGACCTTGGCAAAATTATGCGGGGTCAGGATTGTATACTTAATTTTTCTGTTCACAGAAATGAAGTGTCATGGCGGAATGATTTCCAATTGAATACAATGATTAATAAAATGTTGGATAAATGACACGTAGTTAACAGAACATTTAACTGTTTGGGAGCTATGATATTTCAAAGCTGTAACCAGTTATCGTGGCAAGCGTTTTCATGTTCCTATTTGCCTTACAACTGTTACTCGCCAGACCAGCGAGTATAAAGTGGATCTTACTCGCCACCTGAAATTTCCACTCGCCTTTGGTGAGTTGGCAAGCGGTCGTTTCCCACACTGATATATAATAATATAAAGAAAAATTAATGTAGTATACTCGGCGACACATCATTGAATAACATGTCATGATGGAAGCAACTACAAAAATGTAGTAGAACAGGAACGGCTTACCCTACCAGCTCAACTGATTTCACTTTGCTACCTTTTATGGCTTTAATTGTTTAAACTTTATCGACTTCAAAAATGTCAATCTATTCCATCATAATTGTACATACTCTTGATGATTTTCTGCTGTTCACCCACCATGCGCTGGAGTTTCAACACTCGTAGACGAGTTCACTCCAGTCTCCATACCGGGAAGAAGAAGAATAGAAGAATTGACAAGACATTGGCCATAATATCTCACAATAAACAAATTGGGCCTTTAGATCTTCAATTCTTGAGTCGCTTAAATTCAAAAAATGAGGCATTTGTGCCTCCTGACAGCAGAGGCTGATGTTAGTGTGTATTAGCAAGGACGTATATATCTTATATACGTCCTTGGTATTAGTAAGATAAAATTGCAAGTTGTATTTTTGGGGTCGATAAACGAGTGTTAGTATGACTATCTCATGTGTCGCTCGTTTCTCAGGTCGCACCTATTCTTAATATATTAATTTGTGATTACTTTGTATACTGGATCGATTGTGAATTTTTACTCTTGGATACACAATTCAAACAAAATTATGTGATGGTTAATCGTTTGAATTTACCGGAAATGACCGCTAAAATAAAATCATTGAGACAGAAAGGTTTCGCATTGTTGTGTAATGAATAATATATATTTCATCTAACAAATTCTAATAATGCTAAATTGTTATTATTCGCTAAAAATATATAATTTTTTCTACTATTAGCATACTCGTGCTATTTATTTTTATACGAAACTCCTTTAGGTTAACTATCGGTCTAAGCTGGTCCCCTGCCCTTAATGAAACAGCGCCCGTATAAATTTAGTTTGTTGAACCAGTCTAATATTTGCCTGGGTGGACACAGTAGGGAAATCACCTAGAAATTCTGTACAGTTTACACGTTGATGCCAATTGTGTGACATTGCCATTGGTAAGGCTGTTAATAGTGTGTCAGGGGACATTATTAAGATAACTTTCAGAAGTCACTGACGATGGATGTCATGATTTTTTTCACACTGAATGCATACATGTTAACCTCTGGGAACTGCTAGGGGGGAGATCTCCCCCCTACCAACTCTTCTAAGGGGGAGATTTTGTGCGTCGCCTTTAAACGCACAAAATTGTACCTTGTAGTTGCATACATGTGATAAGAGTTGCTATGCTACAACTGGAGATTTGGTCTCGTAACTGGAGATTTGTTATCGAGGTATTTGATGCATGTTTTTATTGTTAATTGATGTTTTCTTTTTTGTTTGTTTCAGTATTGAACCAACTGCATCCCATTTCAATATATATTGTTTACATTTCTGTCTTATTAGTAGTGTTTCATATGATGAATGAAGGATAAAAACTGTATTTATAATTTATTCATAATCAAAGCAATAACAGTCATGGGCCGATAATTTGCGTATATGACAGGAATTAATTTGACATTGCTGTCAAAATGACCGTTTGTTTCAAAATAAGTTCCCATAAAGACCAACACATGCTACGTATGCATCGGACACGTGATCGAGTATTCTCCAATTTGTCCACAATTTATTTTAATTAAAGCTAAAGTGAAATGCCAGATCAAAACTCTTTTATTTTATCATTTATCGTTCCTCCATGCTTTGATGAAGTTCAAGGACATTGACAAAATTAAATTTGCAATCTCAGAAACGCTTTAATGAACGGAAATATCAATATTTGAAATATAAGAACAAGAATCACTCTGGACCGGACACGTAAAAAATAATCGGATATCAATTTGGCACCAAATTTAAACTTGTCTTTTGTGCAAAGTACGATAGAGGACTTGATTTAGGTTTTTGGGAAATATTGAAACCTTTGAAATGGACAAATATTGCAAGTTTTTCCTGATTAAGACAAATGGTTGCAAAGATCCACTAAAATTTGTATTTCTCTGTGAACAGGGCTCCCACTACTTTGAAATCAGAGGGAGAAGTGACTTCTCTTTCAGGTGCTGACAAAAGAGAAGTGAGAGACAACAGGGAGAAGTCGTGAGAGTACAGGGAGAAGTCAAAATATTTCTCTAATTGTACCACTTTTCACATTTGTGGGGCATTATCGTGGCATTCGTATGTTATAATGCACAGGGGCTAGGTGCGTCGAAAAAAAAAAATAAAAAAAATAAAAATACTATATAATACTACAAGGGGGCGAACTCACTTGCTCCCATTTTTTTAAGTCGTCGTGTTAAATTGATCGTAACTTCGGAACGCCTTAATATTTTCAAAAAATGTTTCCACCAGTCGAAAGTCAAGTAATTTTCCTTTCCAAAGAGACCCCAATTGTTAGTGTAGGCCTCCGAACTGCTGAGATATCATACACGAACCAAAACAAAACGGCGTGAAAATCCGAAGTCGTACAAACGCTGGGATGACCATTTCCCATCTGTGTACAAACTTTCTCATGCGTAAACGAGTCATTTTGACTAGCTAAATACTTTCATCCATTCAAATTATGATAAAATTTCTTACCTTACGTCAATTTATATGTCCTTTAAGTCTGTTTTTGAAAGAAATCCCATTTGCATCCTTGACAAACGCCATAGACGTGAAAATTGAGAGAGTTCTAACGGGCTTTTTGATTGGCTGAACAATCTGTTTGATCGCCCTCCAACGTGAGCCCTGGTGAATTTAAATAAAATAATTTGCTTTACAATGTATTTATATAAAAAAAAAATTCTACAAAATGTTTACTTGAAAGCAGACTTGTTTGTAACCTATTTAGGGTAGCTTTCTCTTAAGTCTTTGACTCATTCCTCATTGGGGAATTTGATTTTAATTTCTATCTATTTTCACTTAAGTTTAACTTTTTTTTTGGAAAGAGATGGGGACCTCTGAAAACCTGTCTGGTTGTCAATTCCAAATATCATAATAAGTATGCAAGTTTGAAACAAATGAATATTAAATTAAGCTCCAGCTGCATCTTAATGAATCTTATGAACCTAATGAACCTAAAACTTATAGGTCATTTAATGATATATTAAGGTGTGGTTTACACCTTAATATATCATTAAATGACCTATAAGTTTTAGGCAAATTAGGACACAATTGACCTATTTGAATAAGTGCCTTTCAGGACAAAAGGCCTGAGGAATTTATATGAGTTAGGTCATTTGACCGTAGTATAATAAAATCCAGCTGAAACCCTGCGAAACTCTTATATAAATCGCTTCACCAATCATTTTTCTATTCATTCATAACCATCTTACCCTCAGAAAGTGGTGTTACACTCGAGTACAGCATGATTTTCACATAGACCCTATCATTTCGCCATGTCAGTTTATTTTTCAACCATTTGTCACGTGACTTCGAGAAAACTACGATTACCGCAATGTATCATGGGAGATGATTTGCATATATGATCTAACCTTGTCCAAAATGAGAGGAGGGAACGTAACACATGCTCTTTCCGAAGCCTGTGGGTAACACTGCCATTGAATCTTTTCTTTCCAACACATTTTGTATTATTTCCTTCTGCTCTGATTTGAGCTGTAAATGATAACCAAATAGGTTCCAAGAATTTTTTAAGCTCCCTTTTAAATATGGAAGAAGAACATATATTTTCTGAGCTTGACATTAAAAGAAATAGCAAAGGAAATTAAAAATCTAAAGAATAATAAAGCATGTGGTTTTGATCTTATATTGAATGAAATGATCAAAACTAGTCAATTATACTTATTAGAGAGCTTACAAAAAATATTTAATACAGTACTTAGTACAGGTGTTTATCCTAAAATATGGGCTAAGGGATACATAGTTCCAATATTTAAAAATGGGTCCAAAGACGATCCCAGCAATTACCGAGGAATTACAGTTGGTAACTGTTTGGGGAAACTATTTGGAAAAATCATGAACACCAGATTAGAAAAGTTTCTCAGCAGCAGAAATATAATTTCTCTAGAGCAAATAGGTTTCTGTAAGGAAAAAAGAACAAGTGACCATCATTTTGTTTTAAAAACACTCATACACAACAAAACTCAAAAAAACTATACTTGTTTCATTGATCTGAAAAAAGCTTTTGATACTGTTAATCATAATGGTTTATTTTATAAATTGAGAAAGATTGGTGTAAGCGATCTTTTCTATAATGTATTGAAAAGTATGTACAAATCCACAGAACTTTCTATGAGAATAGATATGGAGAATTTGTCATCAAATATAGGTGTAAGACAAGGAGACAATACTTCCCACTTTATTTAAAATCTTTATTAATGATTTGGTGAAAGTTTTTAATGATTCATGTGAACCAGTTAGTTTGAATTGTTTAAAGTTAAATTGTTTGATGTATGCCGATGATTTAGTCTTAATGTCAGAGACAGCTGAAGGCCTGCAGAATAGTTTAAATATTTTAATATATTCATATTGTTGTGATTGGGGTTTACATATTGATATTGAAAAAACAAAATCACTGGTTTTTAATAATACTTGTAGATTAGAGAAGGATATTTTCAGAATCAATAACATCCCAATAGATAGAACCAGAGTTTACAAATATTTAGGGATATTGTTTAGTATAAATGGTAATTTTACTGATGCCAGAATAGATTTACATAGTAGAGGTTTAAAGGCTTCTTTCAAACTTATAATTAAGAAGAGTTTTAGTGAATTAAAACCTAATGTTAAAACACTTTTACATATTTTTGATCACACAGTGAACCCAATTTTATTGTATGGGAGTGAAGTTTGGGAGCAAGAAAATTAAACAAAGAAAAAGAATTATTGTATTACAAAGAATGTAAAAACATAAAGCAAGAAAACCTACATAGTAAATTTTGTAAATTTGCATTGAAGTGTGGTAAAAGATCTACTAATGTTGCTGTTCTAGGTGAGTTGGGTAGATATCTTTTATTAATAGAGGTGTTTTTTACTGTTATAAAATATCTAAGCCGTATAATAAAAACAGAGGACACATTGTTGTTAGAGGCTTTTAGTGTATCAAAATCACTTCATCTCAAAATAAATACAGCTGATACTCAAATGTTAATAATCTGTTGCAGTTTCTTGATATAGACATTAAGATGCTAGAAAAAAAATTAATCAGAGTTGAAAAGACATATTTATAGAAAATTAAAATTAAAATATGATAACTTGTAGAGATCAGAAATAAATGATTCTATGGGAAAAATGTTTCAAAACGCTTCTTCTCTGAAACCACTTGGACAATTGAAACCAAACTGCCCAGGAATGATCATTGGAAGGTCCTCTATAAAGTTTCTGTTTTTTATGCCGATCGTAAATCCAAGATGGCCACCACCGCAGGACATAGATTAACATTGGACCTATGGGAAAATGTTCAAATGCCTTCTTTTCAGAAACTACAAATATGATTAAAGCCAAACTGTACATGAATGTTCATTGGATGGTCCTCTACAAACTTTAGGTTTTTTGTTCCGATATGAAATTCAAAATGGCGGCTACGGCAGGACTTAGTTTAACATTGGACCCTATGGGAAAAATGTTTCAAAACGCTTCTTCTCTGAAACCACTTGGACAATTGAAACCAAACTGCCCAGGAATGATCATTGGAAGGTCTTCTATAAAGTTTGTGTTTTCTATGTTGATCGGAAATCCAAGATGGCTGCCACCGCAAGACATAGATTAACATTGGGCCCTATGGGAAAATGTTCAAATACCTTCTTCTCAGAAACTACAAATCAGACTGAATCCAAACTAGACAGGAATGTTTATTGGATGGTCCTCTACAAACTTTAGGTTTTTTGTTCCGATATAAAATGGAAGATGGCAGCTACAGCAGGACTTAATTTAACATTGGACCCTATGGGAAAAGTGTCTCAAAACGCTTCCTCTCTGAAACCACTTGGACAATTGAAACCAAACTGCCCAAGAATGATCATTGGATTGTCCTCTACAAAATTTGGGTTTTTTATGCCGATCGGAAATCCAAGATGGCCACCACTGCAGGAAATAGATTAACATTGGACCCTATGGGAAAATGTTCAAATGCCTTCTTTTCAGAAACTACAAATATGATTAAAGCCAAACTGAACATGAATGTTCATTTGATGGTCCTCTACAAACTGTAGGTTTTTTGTTCCGATATGAAATTCAAAATGGCGGCTACGGCAGGACTTAGTTTAACATTGGACCCTATGGGAAAAATGTTTCAAAACGCTTCTTCTCTGAAACCACTTGGACAATTGAAACCAAACTGCCGAGGAATAATCATTGGAAGGTCCTCTTAAAAGTTTTTTTTTTTTATGCCGATCCGAAATCCAAGATGGCTGCCACCACAGGTCATAGTATTAACACAGGACCATATGGGAAAATACAGAAATATTTTCTTCTCTGAAGCTATTGCACTGATTGAACCTAAATTGTGCATCAATCATTAGAAGGTCCTTTACAAACTTTGTGTTTTTTATGTTGATCAGAATTCCAAGATGACTACCACTGCAGGACATAGTTTTTACATAGGACCAATTGGTTCTTTTTATAACCAGGTGAACGATACAGGCTCTTGAGAGCCTCTGGTTTACTTATATAATTCATATGAAACTATTTTCAAAATATTATCTTGAATTCTAATATGATGTCCTTCAAACGCTTTGAGTCCAAAACCGTGTTAAAAATAATATTTATCTATGACCGATTATGTCATAGATAGACATGTCTAGTGTTTATAAAGCGGCTGTTCCATGATACTCCCAAGTCCCTTGTAAAAGATGCCCAATGATGCAATACACAAAATAAATAAACATGAGTGTTCAACTTAAAAATGAAGTGTTTAAAATGAGGAGATTAGAGTATAGTATTTGTATTTTTATCTCCATTCTAATGCAATACTGAACATTAAAATGTATTCTTGAATATGCCTGGGTCTAACAACCACACAAATTAAAATTCCACGAAATGTCGTTGACGACTTTGGAACATAAACAACATGACGTCATATGAAAACTTCCAGTGTAAAACGTATGGGCTTCGTGTACGCCTCCTCGTCAAAGCGGAATTTCCCCTTTCTTTTGAATTAGTGTTCATGAATTACAACACTTAGAAACTTCAAAACTTATTTACCATCGGTATTAAAACACCTTTCCGGTTGTCATTTCAAAATTCTTTGGAAAAAACGAAATATTATTGTAACATTTCAGTCGGTTTAATTAACAGAACAGCCAAAAACACTGGATGACCTAGGCTGCTTCGATTTAAAATTTTTCCGTAATTGTCCTATTGGAATCTAAATAATTACCGGTAGCCATATATTTATATTGTTTTTACCACGGGTTGTCACTTTATGCCTTCATTTTACCCCTCGCTAACGCTCGTGGTAAATTATTCTTTGTGTTTTTTATGTTGATCAGAATTCCAAGATGACTACCACTGCAGGACATAGTTTTTACATAGGACCAATTGGTTCTTTTTATAACCAGGTGAACGATACAGGCTCTTGAGACCCTCTGGTTTACTTATATAATTCATATGAAACTATTTTCAAAATATTATCTTGAAGTAAACTCCTCTCCGATTTTTATAGTTTTATCATTTTTATGAGCCAGCCGCAAGGCAATGGTTTGTTTGTTTGTTTGATGGTGTTTAATGCCACTTTCAACAATATTTCAATTATATCCTGGCGGTTAGTTTTATTGGTGGAGAAAATCGGAGGACCCGGAGAAAACCACGGACCTGTCGCAAGTCACTGACAAACTTTATCACATAATGTGGTACACCTCGCCCTGATCGAGATTCGAACTCACAACATCAGTGGTGATTGGCACTGATTGCATAAGTAGTTGTAAATCCAACTATCACAGCCACGACGGTCCCTCTGCCAGGCAATTGTGACATTAAGTTTTACCAATGTAAATCTTTGTGTAGATCCTGCATTTGGTTTCCGTTCAGTAACTTAATTTCCCCATAAACAAATTAAATAATTTGAAATTTATAGAAAAGCTCAGGGACAATAAAAGAAAGTTTGATTTCTGACTTTATGCAAGTTTTTCTGTTCTGGATTTAGGCCCCTTGATTTATTGAAAAAAATATTAATTTTGGATTCCGCTCAATTCCACCATTGCAACGCCCCGAGCTAGGATTGAACCCATATATTCTACACCGAGGGCAATCACTTTACCAATTGAACTAAAGGAGATCTCCGCTACATATAGCTAGCAGATGATATTTAAATCTAGGATATGTGAATGGCCTGTTAACCTATAACTAATTTCAATTTATAGTTAGTACATTTTGTGTAATATCTAATAATAATATATTGTTTATTTTAGATATTCAAAGGAATAACGTAAATTATAAAATACAAGATGTACCAAGATACTGAGTGTGGCTTAGGCTCTGATGATCCATTCAGTCAAAGTTCATTCGGAGAGCAGGCAGTTAGGATGGGTATATATATATATATATAATAGTAATTTCTAAGAAGAGTTTGAAGATACCAAAGAGGTAATCAGAATCCGTAAATCGAAGGAGGACAGACAACACAATGGCCAAAAGAAAAGGCACCAAAGGGCAGACAACGATCTACAAAACATTACACATAAAACAAAAGATCGAGTAACATGAACCCCAATATGTTTTCCTAAATGCTTCTTGAAAAAACTAGCTATGCCTTGAAAAATTGACCCTGCCTAAGTTTTACCATAAATAAACATACATGATGATGAAAACCCCCCCAAAAAAAAACAAATTTGACTTTCAGATATTTTTTTGGCATATTTGAGACAGATTTTCTTTGCTAAAAATATAGAAAATCTGCTTGCAGAACTCGTAAGTCCCAACTATATATTAAGTCAATACATTATGAACGATTTATATTTCATTCCATCTTATATTTCTATTTGTTGTGAGGGGCCCGGGTGGCTCAATGAGTTAGTTCGTTGTAGAGCCCGGGTGGCTCAATGAGTTAGGTCGTTGTAGGGCCCGGGTGGCTCAATGAGTTAGGTCATTGTAGGGTCCAGGTGGCTCAATGAGTTAGGTCGTTGTAGGTGCCCGGGTGGCTCAATGAGTTAGGTCGTTGTAGGGCCCGGGTGGCTCAATGAATTAGGTCGTTGTAGGGCCCGGGTGGCTCAATGAGTTAGGTCGTTGAAGGGCCCGGGTGGCTCAATGAGTTAGGTCGTTGTAGGGCCCGGGTGGCTCAATGAGTTAGGTCGTTGTAGGGCCCGGGTGGCTCAATGAGTTAGGTCGTTGTAGGGCCCGGGTGGCTCAATGAGTTAGGTCGTTTTACGGCCCGGGTGGCTCAATGAGTTAGGTCGTTGTAGGGCCCGGGTGGCTCAATGAGTTAGGTCGTTGTAGGGCCCGGGTGGCTCAATGAGTTAGGTCGTTGTAGGGCCCGGGTGGCTCAATGAGTTAGGTCGTTGTAGGGCCCGGGTGGCTCAATGAACTAGGTCGTTGTAGGGCCCGGGTGGCTCAATGAGTTAGGTCGTTGTAGGGCCCGGGTGGCTCAATGAGTTAGGTCGTTGTAGGGCCCGGGTGGCTCAATGAGTTAGGTCGTTGGATCTAACAACTCATACAAGCCTATCACCAATAAGGCATGGGTTCGCGCCCAGCTTTGTAAATTACAAAAAAGGATGCACTCGACTCGTAGCCGCAAGTGATAAAGTTTACCAGTTGCTTGCTTAGGGTCGGTGGTTCTCTCCGGGGACTCCGGCTTCCTCCACCACTAAAACTGGTCACCATGATATTGCTGAAAGTGGCATTAAACACCAAAAATTTCAAATTCTATTTGTTGTGATTTTTTTGTTCTAAGAGTAATAATGGTGTTCTATAATCAGAATATGTTGCATTCTTATCTTGTAGTCTGTTTAATTGATACAAGAATTCATGGAATGTATTTGAATAACAGTAGAACTTGTGCAATCCGACACCTGAGTTTTCCGACATCCTGTGACATCTGACAAAAATGTATGGTCCCAAAGTATTTCTGTTAGCTAGAATAAAACCTGTGTTTTTCAACATCCTGTACAATCCGACACATTTACCTGGTTCCTTGGTGTGTTGGATTAGACAGGTTCCACTATATATCAATACGTTTCACTGTTTGTATTTTGTACAAATGTGCTTTCAGATCAGTACTTTTAGTGCTTTGTTTTTTTGTTTCAGGTTTCGTTAGGAAAGTATATGGCATACTGTTATGTCAGATCATTGTTACCATGGGGATCATGACCATGTTTATGTACATGTGAGTAGATAGCAATTAATGACTTATGTTGATTTATAGCTGATAAGCAATGCAGTTGTCCTCGCTTATGGTATGGTGAATGTCGGATGGGCAGCATGCATTTAAAATCTTCAAAACAGAATTAAAGTAATATGAAACGAGTTTTTGGTGAAATAAACATCTTCAAAAATATTTTTGATATGTTTACATTCCATAAAAACTAAACCATTCGTGCATGTTTGAGGACAAAAATCGCGATCATCTGTGATTAAGAACAGAAAATCATTGCATCTCGTACGTATTTTGTCAAGACAATGGCGGCTAATTAACTTTCGGATGCACCGTTCCGATGAGTGCCGATCATGAAATTTCATCACCAACGTAAACAGGTGAGCACATGTATCATTCTGGTTTTGAAAGAAGTTAGATTTCTTGCATTTCTTGCCTTGCAAAGAAATTATTTCATGTATGTTTTACCTTAAAGATTATCAACTGCAATGAATTTCATTCTGACTTAATCAGTTTATTCGAAAAACTGGACAAAAACATTGAAATCGGTAATAATGAATGACACGAGGCCCCATTTGGGGAAATCGAAACAGACCCAAGAAATCTCAGAATTTAAAATCCTCGTCGGAACTAACGTATTGCATGTACAAACTGTGTAAATTATTATTAGTATGTACATTTCAAAACCATTACGATGAAAACATTTGGAGTTGTCAGAGAAGAAAATAAAAAATCAATAGTTTTTGTAAATAAAATAAATAATCTTGCCACCCAAAGTTGGAAGAAAATTCTGGCCTATGCTTCATAGAAAATTTAAAAAAAAATCTGGCCTGATCTGAGTAAACAATGTTATAACCTGTCCTGCACTTTGTGTGGAATGAATTTTCTGTCAAATATTCTAACCTGACTAATCTTGCCAGGCCCCCTCAGAATCAAATTATTTGCCTATATATTATTATGAGATAAAGAATGTGTGCTTTCTTTCACATTCTTGTCTCTTAGGCCAAATAAATTTTAAATAGATTTGAAACAAAGTAGTATTCATTTTTAATATATAAAAAAACTAATGTTTTAACATAATTACAAGTTGCGTATGCAGTGTTCCCTTACTGGGCCCCGCGAAATTTGCTGAATTATACCAAGGATGTATATAAGATTATATATACGTCCTTGGTTATACACATAATGCCGCTAAAAGACATTTACGGCGGTTTAGATCATAGATGATGATATATATTTATTTTCCAGGTAAAGAGATCCTTGTTTAACGTTTCGCTAAGGGAAAATTATTTTTAATCGTGGATTGAATGGAAAATAATGGAATGTAAATCGAAACGAAAATGATATTACCTGTCAAGACTATAACGGAGCATGCGCACAATCTCTACCGAATGAGTTCAAATTTGAGGTCAATAGCATATGATTTGCATTATTGTCCGGATAGCAAGAATTATCGAAGACAGAATAAAATGACGTTTTCTCCTGAATTATACATCGTAGCTCTCAAAAAGTGAATGGTTTACGTTCTTTATATATTTAATCTTTACATATATATTAGAAATTTTTAGAAAACTGAAAATAATGATTTTGGCATTTCATATTACTTTAAGCACAAGTTTTATATGAACAACATAATTGAGTTTGAAAGCCGTAATCTTTTATCAAAAATTTTAAGTAATGTGTCTTGATAATGTTAAGAAGTGAAAATGTTTGAAGAGTTGCTGACGTTAGTTGGTGATTTGATGGTCACAAATGCAGTTTTTACTTGACAACGAGGTGCGGAGCCTGTAAAATGGGTATTTTGGACTGTCAAATCCCCAATTAACGCCAATGCTGTTATTTCTATTCAAATGCAAAACAAAATATTTCAATTAAGCTTAAGAAAAGATTTAGAAATTGCAACAACAAAAACCCCAAAACAATTGCTACGTAATATTGTCAATGACTTTGTCATACATATCCAAGAATTTTTTTATGAATATGCATTCAGATGTCATCATGCATATCCAAGGTTTTTATGAATATACATTCAAATGTCATGCATATCCAATGATTTATTATACCCCCCGCAACGAAGTTGTAGGGGGGTATACTGGTTTCACCATGTCCGTCTGTAGACAAATCCTATGTCGTACGATAACTTGAGTTGTGTTTCTTAGAATCTTATAAAATTTTATCAGCTGCTTACTGGTGAAGACAGGAGGATCCCTTTCTTTTTTGACGATTTTCACTTTTGCCATTCCAGAGTTATTGGACTTGATATGACGGAAAATAGAATTTTTACCCTATGTCGTATGATAACTTGAGTAGTGTTTCTCAGAATGTTTTGAAATTTTATCAGCAGCTTACCGGTGAAGAGAGGAGGATCTCTTTCATTTTTGACGATTTTCACTTTTGCCATTCCAGTGTTATTGGACTTGATATGACGGAAAATAGGATTTTTACCCTATGTCGTATGATAACTTGAGTAGTGTTTCTCAGAATGTTTTGAAATTTTATCAGCAGCTTACCGGTGAAGAGAGGAGGATCCCTTTCTTTTTTGACGATTTTCACTTTTGTCGTTCCAGAGTTATTGGACTTGATATGACGAAAAATAGGATTTTTACCCTATGTCGTATGATAACTTGAGTAGTGTTTCTCAGAATGTTTTGAAATTTTATCAGCAGCTTACCGGTGAAGAGAGGAGGATCCCTTTCTTTTTTGACGATTTTCACTTTTGCCATTCCAGAGTTATTGGACTTGATATGACAGAAAATAGGATTTTTACCCTTTGTCGTATGATAACTTGAGTAGTGTTTCTCAGAATGTTTTGAAATTTTATCAGCAGCTTATCGGTGAAGAGAGGAGGATCCCTTTCATTTTTGACGATTTTCACTTTTCAGATGTGGGGAGCGGGGGGTATATCTTAGTGAGCTGTGCTCACAGTAATACTAGTTATGAATATGTATTCAGATGTCCAAGGGTTGTTAGCATTCTACAATACTCAGAATATGTTTTGTTGTATTTAATTTGTTATATGATTTTATTATTTTAGAGAGCCAGTAAGAGAGTATTCAAAACAAAATCCTTGGATGTGGATTGTAGCCTTGTAAGTAGTAGCTATCAGTAAATAAAAAACAAAAAATACCACACTGTCAGAACAGTTCCAAAATCCAATAGAAAAATCGTAGATACAGGCAATATCAATAACCCTTACACACATATACATGACCGCTCTCTTTCCTGGCTTGGTTCAAATAGTGGAATCGTCGTGATTGTATGATAGTTGGATTTACAACTGCATACGCATTCAGTCCCTATCACCACTGGTGTTGTGAGTTCGAATCCTGCTCAAACGAGGTGTACTCGATACAACATTATGTAATAAACTTTGTCAGTGACTTTCGACAGATCGGTGGTTTTCTCCAGTTTCCGCCATGATATAGCCGATTGTTGAAAGTGGCAGTAAGCACCATAAACCTGATTGGATATATGAAAAATATCTATTTTAAGAATTGAATTCAATCTTTTGTAGTTTTATTGGCATGTTAAAGCATTGGCCAAAATACATTTTGTATGAAGTACAATACTGCTTTATATAAAATGTACTTTAGTTTTATTGGCATGTTAAAGCATTGGCCAAAGTACATTTTGTATGAAGTGCAATACTGCTTTATATAAAATGTACTTTAGTTTTATTGGCATGTTAAAGCATTGGCCAAAGTACATTTTGTATGAAGTACAATACTGCTTTATATAAAATGTACTTTAGTTTTATTGGCATGTTAAAGCATTGGCCAAAGTACATTTTGTATGAAGTACAATACTGCTTTATATAAAATGTACTTTGTCAACACTTTCACAACTCGATTAAACTTTTAAAACGCATTCAATACATATAATTACATTTTTATATTATTAAATACAATTAAAATTATTATTTGTTTTAATATTCAACATTTTCAACTTTTGTTATTCTGTGTGGTAATTTGTTTTCATGACGTTGGAAAATAGTTTCAGGAAGAGCATATAATTAAATAGTTGTGCACTTCATTGACTGATGAGATTTCAACAACCTTTTGACCAATCACATCTAAATAAAATGAACATATAACGTAATTAATTTCAGATGATCCATTCATGAAAACTGAAATATTTTGTTTTGTGCCCAGAATGAAAGATTTATTTTCATATCAACCTTCTCTGCAAGCATGAACAGAACTAAAAATATGTTTGATGATCAACCTTCTTTTTTCTTTTTTATTTATCAACTTTACAAATGTTTGACTAAACACCCATTCTTATATCTGATTCAAAGAATTGCATACAAAGTTGTACGGTGAGACCTTTCTGAACTGAACCCTGAATAAACGGAAATCATGTAAATCCCAATTTAAAATAAAGTCCCAATGTATAATTTTTTTTTTTTTATTTAACCTGTGTAAACAGAACACTTGTCTATTCTGAACAAAAAAGCTAGACTTTCATCTAACACTATCTTTCATATCTTTACAGTTGTTTGACCTTTGTGATACTGATTGTGTTGGCGTGCTGTGAATGGGGTCAGGAGAACGTTCTAACTATCTTTTGTATCTTTACAGTTGTTTGACCTTTGTGATACTGATCGTGTTGGCGTGCTGTGAAGGGGTCAGGAGAACATTCTAACTATCTTTTGTATCTTTACAGTTGTTTGACCTTTGTGATACTGATCGTGTTGGCATGCTGTGAAGGAGTCAGGAGAACGTTCCCACTGAACATGATCTTCTTAGGATTATTTGTATGTTACTTTGTCTTGTTAATTCATAGTCAAGCATGTCTGTAAGTAAATAGTCACATGTATGTAAGTAAACAGTCACGTGTCTGCTTATCTTTTGGCACTGTAGATGACCAATCTGGAAATTGGTTGTTCTGGTTGTAATGTTGTTTGGAGAAGGAACACAAGATTTGAAAAGTACAGGAGGTAACAAAGGTAGAATAAGTACAGTCAAACCTGGTCTTTCAATAAGGGACGATACAAGGTACCCCCTGGTTTTAAAGACTATTATACCAGATATTCATAAAAATGTTTAAATTTTAATGCAAAGTACCGCCTGTAAATAGTGAAGTACTGGTACATTTAAAAATATTGAAAGCCCTACTTAAAGGACACCTATGTAACAAATCACTGTCTAAAAAGGGCAGTCTCATTTTCCCCACTAATGAAAAGTGCATATAATTTTAACTTGTATTTAAAGGGCAACTGCTCATAAAGGCTATATTGTCAGGTTCCCTTGAGTGGCCTTTATATACAGGTTCCCTTGAGTGGCCTTTATATACATGTTTGACTGTACTATACAAGTCTATGATAAAGCAGATGTCATATTTCTGTTTTGAAATAGTGTGGCAGTTGGATATACAACTACCTACGCAATCAGTGTCTATCACCACTAATACCACTCATGTCGAGGTGTACTCAATGCAACATTATGTGATAAAGTTTGTCAGTGACTTGTGACAGATTGGTGGTTTTCTCTGGGTCCTCCAGTTTCCTCCACCAATAAAACTTGCCTCCACGATATAACTGAAATATTGTTGAAAGTGGCATTGAACACCATATCCCTAAGCCCCCATGAGACTTTGAAAATGAACAAATGATTGGATAACATGAAGTCCTATAAAAATCTTTGTGAAAAAAAATAATTGTCGTGGATAATTTAATCTGACGTTCACATTGTTGAAAGTGCCATTAAGCACAAATAATTTATTCTAACCCAGTGTTCTTCCGAAGCACCTGAGTTCACCCCCTGTTTTTAGTGGGGTTCATGTTACTCGATCTGTAGTTTTCTGTGTAGTATTTTGTAGATCCTTTTTTGTCCGTTTTCTTTTAGCCATTGTCATGTCTCACTCTTCAATTTGCAGCTTCCGATTGCCCTTTTGGTGTCTTCAAACTTTTCTTGTTGTTTATACAGCAGATTGTAAACACTAAACAGCCCTCACGATCAATACCGGTCCTCCGGCCCCAAGATCAGTAAAACTTTGTTTGGACCAGTAAATTTTTCAGTATTTATTTAGAAATATGTTAAAATTAATTCTAGAATTTGATTCGGACCAGTAAATCCAACTTTTTATTTCAAGGACTGTGTAAATAGTATAGAAACAAGTTATAATGTATATTTTGTGTGTGTTTTTTCAGACTTTATGTGAAGCATTTTTACTAGGCACTGTGGCAGCGTAAGTATATTTTCTGGAAGTTATATTGTCATTGCACAGACTCCAACTTTACATCTTGAGAACAAATTACTCTGAAATCTAGTCCAAATGCTTACATATTGTTGTAAATTCAACCCATCTAAACTCCTACTTCTGAAACATTGTTGGTACTAAATTCAATCTTTCAATAACAACTGGTCAATTTGCTTTTTCTGGATGGCAGCAATCTTTTAAGTCACCCTTTTCCAAAGTATTTTATCAGGTTTCAATTTTCTTTAGCTATATCATGGCGAGAACAAATTCAATTCAATTGAGATGATAAAGATGTCCACTTTGTACTAGACCAACACGTTTAGTTGATGAGATGATAAAGATGTCCACTTTGTACTAGACCAACACGTTTAGTTGATGAGATGATAAAGATGTCCACTTTGTACTAGACCAACACGTTTAGTTGATGAGATGATAAAGATGTCCACTTTGTACTAGACCAACACGTTTAGTTGATGAGATGATAAAGATGTCCACTTTGTACTAGACCAACACATTTAGTTGGATTTTTATAGTACTAGCTCACTGAATGTCAGACACATTATCCTGATTCCGAGCCAACCAGTCTTTGCTCTTTCTCCTTAATGCTGCATGCTTAGCGGAGAAGCAACAAATTATACCAATTTTGTACTTTTTGAATTGACTTGAAACCACGGTCTACCACACTCTAGGCGAGCATGTTATCCATTCTGCGAGTAATAAAACTTGATGCGAATGCAGTAAAAATTATGAAATGCCCTCGCTCATCAATTGAAAGGGAAAAAAGACATCACAGTCTTCGGTTTTTTTACAGAAATACTGACCTAAGTACCAGGTAATTAATTATTTGACCTATTATCCAACTGTATATTTCAGACACTATGACGCAGACGCTGTTCTAATTGCTGTGGGAATAACTGCGGTATGTACTGGGTACTTTCTTTTCTAAAAGGTCACATGAGGTTCTACCATCATGTGATGTTTGTTGTCAGTACATTGTTTTTGTTGACGTCTCACATTTTAATATTTCCTTTTGAAACCAACAGGCCAAATTAAACCAATATTATGTGTTCCCCTACCATCAGCATGCCCATTCACGTACTACAGTACGTGTTTCACGTAGAATAAAAATCATGCACGTATAATTGAAAGAACCCTACGTGCGTGCATGTAGAGAACCCGTTGTGAGCACTGTATAAAAATTTCCTTTTGTTTACAATTCACTTCAAAGTACGTATAATAGAGTTGTTCTGATTACTTAATTTCGGTAATATTATTCAATCAGAGCGTTCCTTGCATATTTTAAGTGAGATAATATGATTTATAGATCGCCCAATTCTATTGGCTCCTTAGTTTTTAATTGTCCAATCATAAGAACTGCTACTGTTAAAACCCGTAATCAGAGTTGGCAAAAATCGTCGGACCAGCAGAATAACGGTCGGTCCGATAAATTAATGAACCCTGTCTGTCCCAATGTCCGTCACGAAAATATTACTTTGTGATCGTCCAGTTGACGATTGAAATTTATTCACTCCCAGTTTCCACTGCCAATGGCATTAAATTCCGTTTTCAGTTTTATTAAAATGTCAGACAGAGACTTGAAATTTGTTTTTTTATTCTGTCAGACCGACACGTTCCTATTTGTAATCGAAACTCCTATACGTAAATGTAAACATCTTTTTAGTAGGAACAAGCACCTGCAAAACGTGGAACATTAAAACTGAAATATATTACTAAGCACAGAAATAAGCTGACTTCCACACTCCCCAAGTATCAAAGATTGTTTGTGTTTAATTAAATATGTTTTGAGATGCTTATATATTGAAGATGACAACAGATTCATATTCTTAACTGAAATTAAAAATGTAGGTAAACCGGAAACTGACATTGATGTATAATATTCGGAACGTGATCGGACCATTAGATACGGATTGTTGGCCATATCTGCCTTATCTTTTTAGATAAAAATATGTATACAGAAAAACATTTAATTGAGTTGTTTAATGATCATGACTATATATACAATGTAGGTAATCTTGCATTCAGTTCTGTATAAAAAAACAAAATTTTACAGGTTATATACAATATTACAAAACAATGGTGGGACAGACACAAAGCCCATGGGTCAGACAGAACTCCAGTTCCTGTCTGACCCAATGTCAGACAGAAAAAAAAAGTTTCGCCAACTCTGCGTAATATTTACAAAAAACAGCATGGTGCACGACCTTGCGTGGAGAAAATGCAGTTAATTTTCTTTGTACCCCCAAATGAAGAGTTAGAGGGTACATTGCACCCCCAAAAATTTGGATGTACCCCCAAAAATGAAGGTAAAAGGGTACATGTACCCCCAGATGAAAAAACCTGTGGGCATGCTGACCATAATTATATCCTATAGCTCCGTCCTGTACCTATTGTTGGTAATCCTATGGTCTGCAGTCATGACCTATGGGTCAACTGAAACACCTACATTGGTTTTGGACTTGTCCAGTTATTGATCCGGCATTTAGAAGTTGTTATAGCAACATAACATTACTCAAATGTTTGTTTGGTCGGTAGGTCCAAAAATTTTGTTTATTATAAAATCATGTTTTTTTGTTTACTATCTAAATAAATAAGGTATCAATGGTTTTTGTCATTTGAGCAATTTTTTAATTCCTGACCCTATTTTGTTTTGTTTACACGAAATCCGAAACAAACATTTTCATTAATTTTTGGGGACAAATCAAAATAGTTTCCCATTGTGAATCAAACAGTGAATTTCCTGAAATACGTATATACAAACAAAGAAAAGAACAATGAATTGATTATATAGTTTGTAATGTTGTTTTTTTTTCTCAGGCATTTGACTGTCAGCCTCTGAGGTTTTATTGGGGGTTTTTTCTCAGGCATTTGATTGTCAGCCTCTGAGGTTTTATTGTGGTTTTTTTCTCAGGCATTTGACTGTCAGCCTCTGAGGTTTTATTGTGGTTTTTTTCTCAGGCATTTGACTGTCAGCCTCTGAGGTTTTATTGGGTTTTTTTTCTCAGGCATTTGACTGTCAGCCTCTGAGGTTTTATTGTGGTTTTTTTCTCAGGCATTTGACTGTTAGCTTCTGAGGTTTTATTGTGGTTTTTTTCTCAGGCATTTGACTGTCAACCTCTGAGGTTTTATTGTGGGTTTTTTCTAAGGCATTTGACTGTCAGCCTCTGAGGTTTTATTGTGGGTTTTTTCTCAGGCATTTGACTGTCAGCCTCTGAGGTTTTATTGTGGTTTTTTTCTCAGGCATTTGACTGTTAGCTTCTGAGGTTTTATTGTGGTTTTTTTCTCAGGCATTTGACTGTCAACCTCTGAGGTTTTATTGTGGTTTTTTTCTAAGGCATTTGACTGTCAGCCTCTGAGGTTTTATTGTGGTTTTTTTCTCAGGCATTTGACTGTCAGCCTCTGAGGTTTTATTGTGGTTTTTTTCTCAGGCATTTGACTGTCAGCCTCTGAGGTTTTATTGTGGGTTTTTTTTCTCAGGCATTTGACTGTCAGCCTCTGAGGTTTTATTGTGGGTTTTTTTTCTCAGGCATTTGACTGTTAGCTTCTGAGGTTTTATTGTGGTTTTTTTCTCAGGTATTGACTGTCAGCCTCTGAGGTTTTATTGTGGTTTTTTTCTCAGGCATTTGACTGTCAGCCTCTGAGGTTTTATTGTGTTTTTTTTCTCAGGCATTTGACTGTCAGCCTCTGAGGTTTTATTGGGTTTTTTTTCTCAGGCATTTGACTGTCAGCCTCTGAGGTTTTATTGTGTTTTTTTTTTCTCAGGCATTTGACTGTCAGCCTCTGAGGTTTTATTGTGGTTTTTTTCTCAGGCATTTGACTGTCAGCCTCTGAGGTTTTATTGGGTTTTTTATTTGATTATTAATATGAACGTTTTTTTAATCTTTCAGGTTGTTGTTTTCGCACTGACGATTTTTGCTTTCCAGACAAAAGTACGTATGAAAAAAGAAGATTTTTTAGAAGCTAAAATATTTATATTATGGTAGTTTGATTTTCAACTACATATACAATCAGTGCCTATCACCACTAACGTGAGTACGAATCCCACTCAGGCGAGGTGTACTTGATACAACATTATGTGATAAAGTTTGTCAATGACTTGCGGCAGGTCGATGGTTTCCTCCACCAATAAAACTGACCGCCACAATATAGCTAAAAATGGTTGAAAGTGGCGTAAAACACCATAACCCTATTTTTTATATTTGTATTTATTGTTGGTTTTTGTGTGAGGTTAACAGACCTTTAGACTGTTACACAATGCTAAGAGTTAGACGACAGTTTTGTTTGAAGATCTTATAAAAATACTTTAGGCTATTGTATTGTTAATTACATTGTCAGAATCAGAGTTTATTTATAAAACTTATAAAAATTGATTTAGATGGCTTCGATAAATGAATTACCATTCACTTCGTATGAAAATATCAAAAGCTGAATGATGTTTGAAAAGTATCGTTCTACATATTGCATTTAAATAGAAGTGATTGTTATTTAATGCCAAATGATCAATTTTTCAGTAAATATCATACAGAGAAACTACATCGGTGGTGTGATGGTTAGCAGGTCAAACCAAAGCCTATAAAATTGGTATTTATTGCTTCTCTGCTAAGGATGAAGCTTTAAGGAGTAAGAGCTCAGAATCAGAATAATGTCTACCTGCTGTTTCATTGAGCTAGTACAACAAAGATCTTCTTTCTATTTGTTTTCAGTGGGACTTCACTATGATGGGTGGAATGCTGTTTGTATTAGTCATAGTTTTGTTCTGTTTTGGAATAGCGGCTGCTATCATCCAGAGCAAAGTAAGTAATTGTATACTGTCAGAAACTTAGTATTTACATAATGGTACACTTTTATGTACAATGTTTTAACAACAAATCTGCAAATTTAGAAAATACATGTAATACAAGGGGGCCATTGTGGATTTACAACTACAGTCAAACCTGTATTAAAAGTCACCTTTGGGACAAAGAAAAAGTGACCTTATAAGACAGGTGACCTCTTAAAAGAGGTTCAATTCATATGCAATATTCTATGATAGGACAAGAAAAAGGTGACCTTTTAATACAGATGACTGTTTAACAGAGGTGACCGCATGGACAGGTTTGACTGTACCTGTGCAATCGGTGCTTATCACCACTAACGTTGTGAGTTCAAGTCCCGATCAGGTAAGGTGTACTCGATACAACATTATGTGATAAAGTTTGTTAGTGACATTCAGCAGGTCAGTGGTCTTTTCCGAGTACTCTGGTTTCTTCCACCAATAAAACTGACCGCCACGATATAGCTGAAATATTGTTCAAAGTGGCATTAAACACCATAAACCCCCCATATGTAATTCAAAATATATACTGGGAATTCATGATTTTTAGTAGTTTATCAATTTTTGTGCATTTCATTGATCACATCAAACCACAAAATTAAGAAAATAAGTAAGTTTTCATTTATTTAATTAATTTTATTGATAGAATTATATTAAATTTGCTGAAAATTTGTAATTAAGGGAAAGAAAAGTTTGCCAGAGGATTAATTTTCTTCCTGTTTCTTTAGCTCGTAAAACTATATTTTCATATTTGCCGACAATGTATTATACATATTTTGTCTTATGTATGAAGTAGAAACTAATATTAATAATGATTATTTATATTATAGAGCCTGGTGTATGCCTCCATTGGAGCTCTAATTTTCTTTATTTATGTTATAAATCCTGAGCCTGGTGTATGCCTCCATTGGAGTTCTAATTTTCTTTATTTATGTTATAGATCCTGAGCCTGGTGTATGCCTCCATTGGAGCTCTAATTTTCTTTATTTATGTTATAGAGCCTGGTGTATGCCTCCATTGGAGCTCTAATTTTCTTTATTTATGTTATAGATCCTGAGCCTGGTGTATGCCTCCATTGGAGCTCTAATTTTCTTTATTTATGTTATAGATCCTGAGCCTGGTGTATGCCTCCATTGGAGCTCTAATTTTCTTTATTTATGTTATAGATCCTGAGCCTGGTGTATGCCTCCATTGGAGCTCTAATTTTCTTTATTTATGTTATAGATCCTGAGCCTGGTGTATACCTCCATTGGAGCTCTAATTTTCTTTATTTATGTTATAGATCCTGAGCCTGGTGTATGCCTCCATTGGAGCTCTAATTTTCTTTATTTATGTTATAGATCCTGAGCCTGGTGTATGCCTCCATTGGAGCTCTA
The DNA here is from genome assembly GCA_963383655.1 of Bathymodiolus septemdierum. Classification (NCBI taxonomy): domain Eukaryota; kingdom Metazoa; phylum Mollusca; class Bivalvia; order Mytilida; family Modiolidae; genus Bathymodiolus; species Bathymodiolus septemdierum. The sequence continues at coordinate 56,277,423 of OY726529.1, read as the reverse complement.
ATTTTCTTTATTTATGTTATAGATCCTGAGCCTGGTGTATGCCTCCATTGGAGCTCTAATTTTCTTTATTTATGTTATAGAGCCTGGTGTATGCCTCCATTGGAGCTCTAATTTTCTTTATTTATGTTATAGATCCTGAGCCTGGTGTATGCCTCCATTGGAGCTCTAATTTTCTTTATTTATGTTATAGATCCTGAGCCTGGTGTATGCCTCCATTGGAGCTCTAATTTTCTTTATTTATGTTATAGAGCCTGGTGTATGCCTCCATTGGAGCTCTAATTTTCTTTATTTATGTTATAGATCCTGAGCCTGGTGTATGCCTCCATTGGAGCTCTAATTTTCTTTATTTATGTTATAGAGCCTGGTGTATACCTCCATTGGAGCTCTAATTTTCTTTATTTATGTTATAGATCCTGAGTCTGGTGTATGCCTCCATTGGAGCTCTAATTTTCTTTATTTATGTTATAGAGCCTGGTGTATGCCTCCATTGGAGCTCTAATTTTCTTTATTTATGTTATAGATCCTGAGCCTGGTGTATGCCTCCATTGGAGCTCTAATTTTCTTTATTTATGTTATAGATCCTGAGCCTGGTGTATGCCTCCATTGGAGCTCTAATTTTCTTTATTTATGTTATAGATCCTGAGCCTGGTGTATGCCTCCATTGGAGCTCTAATTTTCTTTATTTATGTTATAGATCCTGAGCCTGGTGTATACCTCCATTGGAGCTCTAATTTTCTTTATTTATGTTATAGATCCTGAGCCTGGTGTATGCCTCCATTGGAGCTCTAATTTTCTTTATTTATGTTATAGATCCTGAGCCTGGTGTATGCCTCCATTGGAGCTCTAATTTTCTTTATTTATGTTATAGATCCTGAGCCTGGTGTATGCCTCCATTGGAGCTCTAATTTTCTTTATTTATGTTATAGAGCCTGGTGTATGCCTCCATTGGAGCTCTAATTTTCTTTATTTATGTTATAGATCCTGAGCCTGGTGTATGCCTCCATTGGAGCTCTAATTTTCTTTATTTATGTTATAGAGCCTGGTGTATGCCTCCATTGGAGCTCTAATTTTCTTTATTTATGTTATAGATCCTGAGCCTGGTGTATGCCTCCATTGGAGCTCTAATTTTCTTTATTTATGTTATAGATCCTGAGCCTGGTGTATGCCTCCATTGGAGCTCTAATTTTCTTTATTTATGTTATAGATCCTGAGCCTGGTGTATGCCTCCATTGGAGTTCTAATTTTCTTTATTTATGTTATAGATCCTGAGCCTGGTGTATGCCTCCATTGGAGCTCTAATTTTCTTTATTTATGTTATAGAGCCTGGTGTATGCCTCCATTGGAGCTCTAATTTTCTTTATTTATGTTATAGATCCTGAGCCTGGTGTATGCCTCCATTGGAGCTCTAATTTTCTTTATTTATGTTATAGATCCTGAGCCTGGTGTATGCCTCCATTGGAGCTCTAATTTTCTTTATTTATGTTATAGATCCTGAGCCTGGTGTATGCCTCCATTGGAGCTCTAATTTTCTTTATTTATGTTATAGATCCTGAGCCTGGTGTATACCTCCATTGGAGCTCTAATTTTCTTTATTTATGTTATAGAGCCTGGTGTATGCCTCCATTGGAGCTCTAATTTTCTTTATTTATGTTATAGATCCTGAGCCTGGTGTATGCCTCCATTGGAGCTCTAATTTTCTTTATTTATGTTATAGATCCTGAGCCTGGTGTATGCCTCCATTGGAGCTCTAATTTTCTTTATTTATGTTATAGAGCCTGGTGTATGCCTCCATTGGAGCTCTAATTTTCTTTATTTATGTTATAGATCCTGAGCCTGGTGTATGCCTCCATTGGAGCTCTAATTTTCTTTATTTATGTTATAGATCCTGAGCCTGGTGTATGCCTCCATTGGAGTTCTAATTTTCTTTATTTATGTTATAGATCCTGAGCCTGGTGTATGCCTCCATTGGAGCTCTAATTTTCTTTATTTATGTTATAGAGCCTGGTGTATGCCTCCATTGGAGCTCTAATTTTCTTTATTTATGTTATAGATCCTGAGCCTGGTGTATGCCTCCATTGGAGCTCTAATTTTCTTTATTTATGTTATAGATCCTGAGCCTGGTGTATGCCTCCATTGGAGCTCTAATTTTCTTTATTTATGTTATAGATCCTGAGCCTGGTGTATGCCTCCATTGGAGCTCTAATTTTCTTTATTTATGTTATAGATCCTGAGCCTGGTGTATGCCTCCATTGGAGCTCTAATTTTCTTTATTTATGTTATAGAGCCTGGTGTATGCCTCCATTGGAGCTCTAATTTTCTTTATTTATGTTATAGATCCTGAGCCTGGTGTATGCCTCCATTGGAGCTCTAATTTTCTTTATTTATGTTATAGATCCTGAGCCTGGTGTATGCCTCCATTGGAGCTCTAATTTTCTTTATTTATGTTATAGATCCTGAGCCTGGTGTATGCCTCCATTGGAGCTCTAATTTTCTTTATTTATGTTATAGAGCCTGGTGTATTCCTCCATTGGAGCTCTAATTTTCTTTATTTATGTTATAGATCCTGAGCCTGGTGTATGCCTCCATTGGAGCTCTAATTTTCTTTATTTATGTTATAGATCCTGAGCCTGGTGTATGCCTCCATTGGAGCTCTAATTTTCTTTATTTATGTTATAGATCCTGAGCCTGGTGTATGCCTCCATTGGAGCTCTAATTTTCTTTATTTATGTTATAGAGCCTGGTGTATGCCTCCATTGGAGCTCTAATTTTCTTTATTTATGTTATAGAGCCTGGTGTATGCCTCCATTGGAGCTCTAATTTTCTTTATTTATGTTATAGATCCTGAGCCTGGTGTATGCCTCCATTGGAGCTCTAATTTTCTTTATTTATTTTATAGATCCTGAGCCTGGTGTATGCCTCCATTGGAGCTCTAATTTTCTTTTTTTATGTTATAGATCCTGAGCCTGGTGTATGCCTCCATTGGAGCTCTAATTTTCTTTATTTATGTTATAGAGCCTGGTGTATGCCTCCATTGGAGCTCTAATTTTCTTTATTTATGTTATAGAGCCTGGTGTATGCCTCCATTGGAGCTCTAATTTTCTTTTTTTATGTTATAGATCCTGAGCCTGGTGTATGCCTCCATTGGAGTTCTAATTTTCTTTATTTATGTTATAGATCCTGAGCCTGGTGTATGCCTCCATTGGAGCTCTAATCTTCTCTGCTGTAAGTAATAGTCTTATTTAAAGTATTTTGTCCTTGAAATGCACTAAATGGCTAAAACAGGTAATATTTTGATGAGATGAGATGATGATGTCTGCTTTGTACTAGACTAACAAGCTTAGTTGGATTTTTATAGTCGTGCTAGTGGTAGCTCACTGAACCAGCAGTCTAAGAGTACACATGTTGCTCCACTCAGACACATTATCATGATGAAAATGGCATCAAGCACTCTCTGGTTACTTCAGTTTCCTCTGCTAATATAGTGTTGAAAGTGGCATTAAACACCAATAAAACTGACATAGTATTGAAAGTAGCATTAAACACCAATAAAACTGACATAGTGTTGAAAGTGGCATTAAGCACCAATAAAATGACTTAGTATTGAAAGTGACATTAAACACCAATAAAACTGACATAGTATTGAAAGTGGCATTAAACACCAATAAAATGACATAGTGTTCAAAGTGACATTAAACACCAATAAAACTGACAGTGTTAAAAGTGGCATTAAACACCAATAAAATGACATAGTATTGAAAGTGGCATTAAACACCAATAAAACTGACATAGTGTTGAAAGTGGCATTAAGCACCAATAAAATGACTTAGTATTGAAAGTGACATTAAACACCAATAAAACTGACATAGTGTTCAAAGTGACATTAAACACCAATAAAACTGACAGTGTTAAAAGTGGCATTAAACACCAATAAAACTGACATAGTATTGAAAGTGGCATTAAACACCAATAAAATGACATAGTGTTAAAAGTGGCATTAAACACCAATAAAATGACATAGTGTTAAAAGTGGCATTAAAGGCTGATGTAGTTTTGAAAGTGGCATTAAAAGCTGACAAAGTGTTGAAAGTTGCAAAGAAAAAAAAATGTTACAGTGTGGAAAACCAATTTTTTCAAACACTCGCCAAAATGGCGAGTGGACTGAAACAAGTACTCGCCAAAATGAAATAGAGCTCGCCATGTTTGGCGAGTGACATTTTTTTTAAACTCGCCAACAAATACCAAATAAACAATACAGTTATGTTCAACAATTTATTTTGCAGATTTTGACAAGTCATTAACTTGGTCAAGAAGGATCAACACTCTCTTAAGAGCTGCGTTGATCTCTTCTTCCTCACTTTCGTTGTCTTCATCTTCATCAACTGGCTCATCATCAATGTCGCGGTATAAAACATGTATGTCAAACCCGGTTCCGACACATGTTTTCGCGTAGGTTTTCGCTACAAATTTGTTTGAAATATTTCAAAACCAAATTATTTTATTTGCATTAATTTTAAAAGTCATCACATCTATTTGTAATGAAACAATATTTCATTTAATCGTGAAATCGACCTTGGCAAAATTATGAGGGGTCGGGATTGTATACTTAATTTTTCTGTTTACAGAAATGAATTGTCATGGCGGAATGTTTTCTTATCGAGTACAATGATTAATAAAATGTTGGATAAATGACACAATTAACAGAAAATTTAACTGTTTGGGAGCTATGATATTTTAAAGCTGTAAACCAGTTATTGTGGCGAGCGTTTTCAAGTTCCTACTCGCCAGACCGGCGAGTATAAAATGAATCTTACTACCCACCTGAAATTTCCACTCGCGTTTGGCGAGTTGGCGAGCGGTCGTTTCCCACACTGATGTTAGTATGGTTGTTGACCTATATTTTATATTAATGGTGCCCAGTTTTATTGTTTTATTCTACAAGATGATTTTGACTTATTTTTCAGTATATTGTATTTGACACACAGCTAATGTTAGGAGGGAAGCACAAGTACTCTCTCTCTCCAGAAGAATACATCTTTGCAGCCCTTAACCTCTACTTGGACATTGTCAATCTGTTTTTGTTCATTTTAACCATTGTCGGGGCAGCCAGAGACTAACTTATGTGTAGTCGATATTTGAGGCCAGCATAGATGAAAGAGAAGGTCTAAATAAGTATTATGTTTTGTCTGATAATGTTTAAACTATCAAATGAATTTCCATAAAACCTTGCTATGTAATGTTTAATTCTTATGGTAGATAGTGTTTCAATGAAGTGATACAGTAAAAAAAATATAGCAACCTCCACAATATAACTGAAATATTGTTGAAAGTGGCGTTAAACACCATAAACCAAATCTAATCAGAAAAATATTTCTCCAGATATAGAAACTAGCATCAGTCAATGACAGTACTATCTGCGAATTGAAATTAACACATTTTTTTTTCAATCATCGTTAATATGAAATTTTTTGGTTTTGGTAGAAATGAAAATTTTTCCATCTGATGAGCAGATTTCCTCTTTTTTTTTGTGCCAAATATTTTTAAATAGAATGTGGCAAACTTTGTCAAAACAGCAGGAAAATGAACTTTCCTCTTTTGTTTTTGTCAGTGTGTGTTCATGCCACGATATAGCTGATATAATGCTAATGTTGGAGTTAAACACCAATTAATCAATCTATTTTTATCAGTGATCACTTTCGTCTCTGTTTTTGATCATTTAGGACATCATTCATTGCATGATCAGATTTGATTTGAATAACATAAATATGTTTTCAAAGACAAATAAAATGCATTTAACAATGAATGAAAATGTACAAAAAACAGGAAGAAAATAGGAAATTTTGTAAAAAAAAAATTATCTATCACATATTTCAACGTCAGTGTGTCTTCAAAGTCGAAATTAAGAAATTTTTAGGTACTGAAACTTTAATTTTCAGAAATAAATATTCTAGATAATGGCCTGTGATCACAGATATTTAAATCCATTGTTCGAAAGTTGTGTAAATTTCTTAGTAATAAGAAAGCTATCTATATATAGATTGTGCTTTGCTTTGTGAAATTATTCCTAAAATGCAACATAATATGATTTAATGTTTTTCTGTAAAGATTAGAGTTATTTCCCTTGCTTCATTTTTTTTTTTTTTTTTTCATCTTTCAAAAATTATTTGGGGAGAAATTGTTGATATTATTATATGAATAATTTTGGTGGATAATGTCTAAATGCTTTCTCCAATATTAGGAATGCCATGATATGGCTGAGATATTGCTAAGGTTGGCATTGAACACCAATCAATCAAATCAACCAATATTAGGCATGCTAATTGTGTATTTTCCAACTAATAAAGGTTATTCTGTATTTGTTTGACCCAATACATATATATGATACATGTTTACTCTCAAATATACTTTTGATAATAAATTAAATAATTCGTCATTGTCTCAAAAATGCTTTGTACATTAAACAGGTATAAATAGACACCATACAACAAAGTGAACAACTAACTAATGTCAAAATAAATTAACCATAGTTGAAATATATATGCATTTTTTTTTTGTATGTATTCAACCCAAAAGTTTAAAAAATATGAAAAACAAAAAAACACCACACTGTTGATAACAATTTCAAAAACCAATAGCAAAATCATAGAAAGAGGCAAAATGTAGGCACCCTAATTATATACATAATTGTTCTGTTTCTGTGGAAAGGAAATTTGCGGGAAATTCTTATGCAGAAATTTAGTCACCATGGTGATTAAGAACATTATGTAAAGTTAATGAACTGGTAAAACATGCTAAGAATAGCAGAACAAATAGTAGGAAAAAAGTGAACTATTCCATCCATTGAAGATAAAACTGAATTCTTAGAAATTATTGCTTTAACCCTAGCTGCTGTATAAACAAATTCTCTATATCTGGAGGGAAAAAAAATTGTTTTAATAATATTTATTTTCAAAAGAAATCTGATTTATTAAGATATCATGACAAAAATAATTTATTATTAAAAAGTCTTTCCCCAGACATGACAACATGATATTACTTGTACTTAATTCTCTTGATTCTGAAAATTTGAGATGTGTTTTGCCCTAAAACAGGGGTTACTGGTCTGCTCATCCTCCATTTTTCAAGGTCGTCACTACCTCAATGTTGCCATAATATGCTGCTATGTGTAGATGTGTCTTACCCTAAAATAGGGATTACTGGTCTGCTTCATCCTCCATATGTCATGGCCTTCACCACCTCAGTGTTGCCATTCTCTGCTGCAATGTGTAGATGTATCTTGCCCTAAACCAGGGGTTACTGGTCTGCTCATACTCCATTTTTCAAGGTGTTCACCACCTCAATGTTGCCATACTCTGCTGCATGGTATAGATGTGTCTTGCCCTAAAACAGGGGTTACTGGTCTGATCATCCTCCATTTTTCAAGGTGTTCACCACCTCAATGTTGCCATACTCTGCTGCATGGTATAGATGTGTCTTGTCCTAAAACAGGGGTTACTGGTCTGCTCATCCTCCATTTTTCAAGGTGTTCACCACCTCAGTGTAGCCATACTCTGCTGCATGGTATAGATGTGTCTTTCCCTAAAGCAGGGGTTACTGGTCTGCTCATCCTCTCTTATTCGAAGCCTTCACCACCTCAGTATAGCCATACTATTCTGCATGGTGAAGTGGTGTCTTGCCCTAAAACAGGGGTTACTGGTCTGCTGATCCTCCATTTTTCAAGATCTTCACCACCTTAGTGTTGCCATACTATGCTGCATGATGAAGTGGTGTCTTACCCTAAAACAGGGGTTACTGGTCTGCTGATCCTCCATTTTTCAAGGTATTCACCACCTCAGTGTAGCCATACTATGCTGCATGGTGAAGTGGTGTCTTACCCTAAAACAGGGGTTACTGGTCTGCTGATACTCCATTTTTCAAGGTGTTCACCACCTCAGTGTAGCCATACTATGCTGCATGGTGAGGTGGTGTCTTACCCTAAAACAGGGGTTACTAGTGACTTTATTGAAGACTGGTCTGCACCTCCTTGAGGCCTTCAACATCTCAATCTTCCCATACTCTCCTGCATTGTGTAGATGTGTCTTACCCTAAAACAATGGTCACTGCCTGATTTATTACAGTTAAGTTCCATCCTTCAACAATCCTTGTTCCCACATAAAGGATCAAGTATATTTTGTTTTCATTTTTATTCCATGTGGCAATGGTTACTGCCTGACCCATTGAAGAAAGGTTCAAAGGTCTGGTTCTCCTCTCTTTATCAATGCCTCATTTGTCTCAATGTTGCCAGTCCTTGCTGCCCAGTGTAGATGTGTCCTGCCCTAAAACAATAGTTTTGACAGATTCATTGAAGACAGGTAGGTTCCAGCCTTCAGTAGAATCTCTGTCATATCTGTGTTTCTTGTTCTCACATTAGGGATCAAATATGTTTGTCTTCATTTTATTCCCTGTGGCAGTAGTTACTGCCTGATCCTGTAAAGACAGGTAGGTTCCAGCCTTCAATAGAATCTTTGTCATATCTGTGTTTCTTGTTCTCACATTAGGGATCAAATATTTTTGTCTTCCTTAAAATTCCCTGTGGCAGTGGTTACTGCCTGATCCTGTAAAGACAGGTAGGTTCCAGCCTTCACTAGAATCTTTGTCATATCTGTGTTTCTTGTTCTCACATTAGGGATCAAATATGTTTGTCTTCATTTTATTCCCTGTGACAGTGGTTACTGCCTGATCCTGTAAAGACAGGTAGGTTCCAGCCTTCACTAGAATCTCTGTCATATCTGTATGACGTGCTCTTGCATTAGGGATCAAATATGTTTGTCTTCATTTTATTCCCTGTGGCAGTAGTTACTGCCTGATCCTGTAAAGACAGGTAGGTTCCAGCCTTCAATAGAATCTCTGTCATCTCTGTGTATCTTGTTCTCACATTAGGGATCAAATATTTTTGTCTTCCTTAAAATTCCCTGTGGCAGTAGTTACTGCCTGATCCTGTAAAGACAGGTAGGTTCCAGCCTTCAATAGAATCTCTGTCATCTCTGTGTATCTTGTTCTCACATTAGGGATCAAATATTTTTGTCTTCCTTAAAATTCCCTGTGGCAGTGGTTACTGCCTGATCCTGTGAAGACAGGTAGGTTCCAGCCTTCACTAGAATCTCTGTCATATCTGTATGACTTGCTCTCGCATTAGGGATCAAATATGTTTGTCTTCATTTTATTCCCTGTGGCAGTGGTTACTGCCTGATCCTGTAAAGACAGGTAGGTTCCAGCCTTCACTAGAATCTCTGTCATATCTGTATGACTTGCTCTCGCATTAGGGATCAAATATGTTTGTCTTCATTTTATTCCCTGTGGCAGTAGTTACTGCCTGATCCTGTGAAGACAGGTAGGTTCCAGCCTTCACTAGAATCTCTGTCATATCTGTTGCTTGTTCTCACATTAGGGATCAAATATTTTTGTCTTCCTTAAAATTCCCTGTGGCAGTGGTTACTGCCTGATCCTGTAAAGACAGGTAGGTTCCAGCCTTCAATAGAATCTCTGTCATCTCTGTATGACTTGCTCTCGCATTAGGGATCAAATATGTTTGTCTTCATTTTATTCCCTGTGGCAGTGGTTACTGCCTGATCCTGTAAAGACAGGTAGGTTCCAGCCTTCACTAGAATCTCTGTCATATCTGTTGTTTGTTCTCACATTAGGGATCAAATATTTTTGTCTTCCTTAAAATTCCCTGTGGCAGTAGTTACTGCCTGATCCTGTAAAGACAGGTAGGTTCCAGCCTTCACTAGAATCTCTGTCATATCTGTATGACTTGCTCTTGCATTAGGGATCAAATATGTTTGTCTTCATTTTATTCCCTGTGGCAGTGGTTACTGCCTGATCCTGTAAAGACAGGTAGGTTCCAGCCTTCACTAGAATCTCTGTCATATCTGTATGACTTGCTCTTGCATTAGGGATCAAATATGTTTGTCTTCATTTTATTCCCTGTGGCAGTAGTTACTGCCTGATCCTGTGAAGACAGGTAGGTTCCAGCCTTCACTAGAATCTCTGTCATATCTGTTGCTTGTTCTCACATTAGGGATCAAATATTTTTGTCTTCCTTAAAATTCCCTGTGGCAGTGGTTACTGCCTGATCCTGTAAAGACAGGTAGGTTCCAGCCTTCAATAGAATCTCTGTCATCTCTGTATGACTTGCTCTCGCATTAGGGATCAAATATGTTTGTCTTCATTTTATTCCCTGTGGCAGTGGTTACTGCCTGATCCTGTAAAGACAGGTAGGTTCCAGCCTTCACTAGAATCTCTGTCATATCTGTTGTTTGTTCTCACATTAGGGATCAAATATTTTTGTCTTCCTTAAAATTCCCTGTGGCAGTAGTTACTGCCTGATCCTGTAAAGACAGGTAGGTTCCAGCCTTCACTAGAATCTCTGTCATATCTGTATGACTTGCTCTTGCATTAGGGATCAAATATGTTTGTCTTCATTTTATTCCCTGTGGCAGTGGTTACTGCCTGATCCTGTAAAGACAGGTAGGTTCCAGCCTTCACTAGAATCTCTGTCATATCTGTATGACTTGCTCTTGCATTAGGGATCAAATATGTTTGTCTTCATTTTATTCCCTGTGGCAGTGGTTACTGCCTGATCCTGTAAAGACAGGTAGGTTCCAGCCTTCACTAGAATCTCTGTCATATCTTTGTTGCTTGTTCTCACATTAGGGATCAAATATTTTTGTCTTCCTTAAAATTCCCTGTGGCAGTGGTTACTGCCTGATCCTGTAAAGACAGGTAGGTTCCAGCCTTCACTAGAATCTCTGTCATATCTTTGTTGCTTGTTCTCACATTAGGGATCAAATACTGTTGTCTTCCTTAAAATTCCCTGTGGCAGTGGTTACTGTCTGATCCTTTGACAGGTTGGTTCCTCTCTTTGTCAAGGCTTTGGGTATCTCAATGTTGCCATACATTGCTGTCCAGTGAAGATGTGTCATGCCCTAATACAATGATTACTGCCTGATCCATTGAAGATTGGTCACAGCTCCTCACTTTATTATCATATCTGTTGTTTTCATTCCTCCGCATGAGTGATCAAATCTTTTTGCCTGTTTTTTCTCCTCTGTAGCAATGGTTACTACCTCGCCCAATGTACAGCTTAACTATATCAATACCTTTGTTACTTCTAGTCCCTTGCTCTCTGCTCTCAATGGAGGGGAGGGGGGGTATATGAACATAAAATGTTTTAAACCCATAAAACTAGTTAAACCCCATTACTTTTTATTGAAGTGCCAGTACCAAGCCAAAAGAGTGAACAGTCATGTATATTTGTGTTAGGAGTAATGATTTTGGAATTGTTTCGACGTTTTTTGTTTTCATTTTACAACTTAAACCATTAGAGGCAGTTTTTTTTTTCTAAGTTTGTTGTTAGGTTTTGGTTTTCACTCAAAACTAGAAATTCAGAATTTTATGCAAAATTAAAAGTAAACAACATGTTATATAATTGTCCATTAATATTTATTATGCAATACATGCACTAAAATAAGAAAATTGATAAAAAATAAAGTAAAAAAAAAAAATCCATTCATGCTAAAAGAAAAAATAATTTGACAATTAAAGTGATTGAAACTGAGTGAATATTATATGAATAAGGGACAAATTTATAGCTGTCATTATTGTATAATAGTAGTCCCCCTCTTATAAAGTGACCTCTTCAGCAATGAAAAAATGGGCTGAAAAGAAGGGTGGTGTCTCTGGAGGGGGACAATTTAGTAGTAATTTAAGGTGGTACCATACACTTCAGGTAAAATTTGATCTGCTTATTTAATTTTCTTATTTTTTTGGCAGTGTGTTTGAATATATCCACTGCAATAAATATCAAAATTTTAATAAATTCCAACCAACAGACTCAGAGCTATAACTTCACTAGCCACATAGCAGTTTTTCTCTCTGTGGTTTTGATCACCGAGATGCTTGAAATATGCATACAAACATCATATGATCAAAACGTTCAACTGATTTTAAAGAGTTATCTCCCTGTAGTGTTAGGTACCACCTTAAGTGCATCTGAAATCTGGTCTGATAAGAGGAGTACTACTGTATAAGTCATCTTTGGTCCTATATGTAGAATGATCTTAATTTGGTTATCAGATATATCTTGTCAGGTTACTAAAAAAAAAAAAAAAAAACCTAGCTTTGTTTTGCCAAAAAAAAAAAAGACTTATGTTACCGGTGTCATATGGTATTTTGACCCCCTGAAAAATCGACCCCGGGGTCAATATACCATATGGTTAACAGAAATATTAATGTGTTATTTTGTTATAGTCAATGTTAGTCATGCTTATTAATTAAAAGGGAGATAACTCATATTTTCAGAAACCAATGCATCATGGAAAGGCAACTGTTGTATACCAGTATGCTAATTGTTGTAACATCATTGGTCAGTGCCTCACCATTTACAGCTTTGTAAACCAGAATGATGACATTTTTGGTGAATTGTCCCAGGATGCACTAGTTTCTGAAATGGAGAATTGTTGCCTCTAAATATGAAAAAATGTAGTCCTATGTTATTGCAATATGTTATTTGGTATTTTTTGCAACACATTTTTACATTTTGCCTCTAAATATGAGAAAAAAAAGTCCTATTTTATTACAATATGTTATTTAGTGATTTTTTGTAAAAAAAAAAAAAAACATTTTTGCATGTATCAGTACTTTTGGGTGAATTTAAAGAAATGTCTTAAAAAATTGTATTTTCTTAATTATAGTTAAGACTTCCATCAAACTTTCGTTTATTGTTTTTTTGTTTTTTTAATATGCAGTAAACCCTCATTATACTGCCAACCTTTTGTACCGAGATATGTTTGTTAATAAACGAGAGCTACAATATATCGAGGGAGAAATTTACAAATAAACTAAACTACATGATTTTTGAAAATTTGGACTTCAGTTTGAACAATATTTATTCAAAGAAAAACATAAATGATGTCTAATATACTTCAATTACAGAATGTGGATTCAGAAACAAGCTGAAAGCTTATGTTAATCCGTCTCCAAAAATTTTGACTTTGAAATTTGATGAAATAAATTAGGGTGGAGGTAATACTGTACATGTATTTGATTTATCTTCAGTTTTATACATGTTTTTATTTTGACAATAACGTAATGTTGATGTGATGTGCTCTAGACACTGTGACAGTCCATATATTTTGTAGTACTGGTACTGATATGACTTCATCCATTTGAATGGATTGCTCAGTCTGTGCTAAAAACCACTTTCACTAGTAAGAATTGATTCAGGCCAGTAAAAATTGGTTCAGGCCAGTAGAAATTGGTTCAGGCCAGTAAAAATTGGTTTGTGCTAGTAAAAATTGGTTCAAGCTAGTAAAAATTGGTTCGGGCTAGTAAAAATTGCATAAAATTTGCTTAACCAAATTTTCTAAAATGCTGTTGGGACTAGTTTGTCAAAATTTTATTGTCACAGACTGATTGATTTATTTTAAAGGAACATTTCAAAGCAATTAATTGATTAACATGTCAAGTTCAACAGCATGTTATTTAAAGGAATTATCTAAGTTTGAATGGAAGATTAATTATAATTTATATCATGTGATGTTATAAACTTTTACTGGCCAACATTGAGGACATTAATTATGTCTGTCTGTGATGTCTGTTAGACAATACATTAGTTCTAGTATCTTAGTAATGATAAATAGTGTAGAGAACTTTAACTATGATAAAAGTAAAATTTGCTTCAGTCTAGGGTTTGTTTCCAAAGTCAAATGTCCAAAAAGTTCATAGCTGAAATATTGCTAAAGTTGGCGTTAAGCACCAACCAATCAATCAATCAACCAAAAAGTTTTATTAGATGTTTGAAACTACATGTATATTGATGTTTTTATGTTCAGTGTTCCCTCAAACTAGTATTGTAACACAGCACATTACTATTGCTTTATGGAATATAAATCATTCTTTGTTTATTTACTAGTCACTTAGTTATTATTGTTGTTTACGCAGGCATATTAAAGTTATTATTGTTGTTTGCGCAGGCATATTAAAGTTATTATTGTTGTTTGCGCAGGCATATTAAAGTTATTATTGTTGTTTACGCAGGCATATTAAAGCACTTGTTAAAAGTTTTATTCCAGGATTTGTCAATTTCATTATGCACACATTTGTTGTTAATAAATATTTTTACATGTCATATGCATTTGTGATTAAAGTTTTTTTGTTTGTTCTGTATTCATGAAGATGAATATCATTATTTAGTGCATTGTAACCAATTTTCAAGAAGAATTTTATTGACAACTATCAGACACATACCGTGTAACATGAGGTACATGACATGAAACAATGAAACAATGTTATGAAATTCAAACGTATTGCCAATCAATGTTCAGTCCAAAGTTTCCAAACTCAAAAAATTGTGTTGAGTCATCAGAAATTTAATACACAGTCAGTCATCCAGGCATTATAGTCGAAAAACTTTGGAGCATGAGTTTCATAAAAATTTTGGAGCATGAGTTTCACAAAAATTTTGGAGTATGAGTTTCATAAAAAAAAATTGAAGCATGAGTTTCATAAAAAAAAATTGGAACATGAGTTTCATAAAAATTTTGGAGCATGAGTTTCATACTCATACTCCAAGGCCTGCTCCTGGTGAGAATCTATCTGTAATATCCATATTTTGTAATTTTTGTATGTATTGTTACTATATATATGTACTGTTGTAGTTAAATATACCTGATTGCATATATCTACATTTTATATAATAATGTCTTATGAGAATGAAGATTGATGGGTAAAAAAGGTTAAAGGTCAAATTGGTATAGGTTAAAAGGTCAAATTTGTATAGGTTAGAATATCTTGTATGTACAAAATCAGTTAAAAGTACATGTACATGTATGCTTAAATTAAAAATAAAATGGGAGACTTGACTTGACTGACTTCTGAAATAAATTAAATTCTTAAATTAATAATACTTTGCACAAAGGATTATATTATTAACCCAAGAAAGTGCTTCTGCTTATTTCTGATGGGATCTTTTAATGTTATGATTATTCTTATTAATAATATTATGGGTATTGAAATCGAAACATGACAGCATAGATAAAAAAATTATTGAAAAAAAATAAATTCAGAAACATTTTAATTTTTGAAATAAAATAAAATGACAATTATTAGTACATGTATATATGAATTCTTAGTAAAAATCCAATTATCAATATTTTTCACATATTTATGAATGAAAAGCAGACACAAAGATTTCATGATATATAAATCCTGATGTGGTATTTCATTGTTGTTATAATATTTCACAATCATTTTCATAAAAACACCACGATATAACTGAAATATTGCTAAGGTTGGTGTTAAATACCAATCAATCAATCAATCAATTATACAATTATGTAGGATGGTATTGAAATTATTGTTAAAATTTATGTTTTTGTTAAAAAAAAATTGATTTTATGCATATAATAATACATGTAGTAGAATGAATAAGTTCTTAACGAGTCAATAAACGGCAACCATTTTTTAATTTATTTTGTGTAATAGGCATGACTGAAGTTAGCAAGGTATTCTGCAATTGTATAGTAAAAATTTTACACAATACAAAATACAAGTGCTTAAAATTAGCTATACTTGTTAAATATGTAAAAATTAACTGTACTTGGTACTCCATGTTAACCATGGTCTATTTTGGTGAAAGCATGGATGAAAGGTCAGATATATAGCTTATTATCAATGCAACTATTGGTAAAGAATATAAATCTACACAAACAATAGTCTCCATCAATTGGTGTAATGTTCTATCAAAAGTCTGGCTTTCACAACTTAATGACTAGTTGATGATGGATTGGGATCATTGTAAATAAAATAAAACATTCCATAATTTTCAGATCAATTGATAAAAAACTGATATAAGTTTTCTAGTGTTGTGAAAAAGTTGGTATCTACCTTTAAGTTTCTTCAATTCCATTATTTTGTAATACAGAGTTATCTTCTCAAATCCATGGAATGTCTCCCTTGTTTCTAGTGTTGTAAAAAAGTTGGGGTCTACTTTTAAGTTTCTTCAATTCCATTATTTTGTAATACAGAGTTATCTTCCCAAATGTGTGGGTTGTCTCCCTTTTAGATGGTTATTTTCTTACAAAATTCAGCAGACATGTTGCAGGTCATCTTTCAATAATATGCATCCCATGTTTCTTTTAGTCATCCTTTCATACCCCAACAACAAAAAACAAATATATTTTTTGAAGAACTTGGAGACTATCCATTGAATGTAATTGTTGGAAAAAATGTTCTGTAAATGGGAAGACAACTATTTATTTTAAAAATTCACACAACTTTTTGATTAGAAAATTCACACAACTTTGTGTTTTAGAAAATTCCCCCACCTCAATATAACTGAAATAGTGTTGAAAGTGGCATTAAACACCATAAAACCATAGAAAACTCACTCAACTTTACATTTAGTCGGTTTAAGAGCACTGTAGGGCTCATGTTGATTTGTTGTCTATGTATATATATATATACCGACTCTAAATAAGATTTACTTACTTACTATTTAGAAAATTCAATTTCAATTTCAAATATTTCATTCAATAAAGTACACATATATTGTACAAAAAAAATCAAAAGAATTACCCACCACCCATATGTAATTGTTCTCCAGCAATAAGTATGAAGATCAGAATACTTCTTATAAAAAAGATAAGGAATATACTGAGGTTGTCCAGATAGACATTATGGGTACAAGTTTTAACAATTGAAATTTGGAAAATAACCATATTTCAACTAAAAGATAAGATTTATTTTAAAGTATTACATGGTTTAATACTTAATTAAGTATCAGCCAATGTTAATAACAATGCTTTAAATTCACAAAGATGTATAATAATAAAGATACTTAAAAGTCAAATTTCTTGGTTTCATGAATAAAATTGTGACCAGCATCAATGATTTCAATATTAGCAACCACCACGATAAAACTGCAATATTGTTGAAAGTGGTGTTAAACACCATAACCCTCACCCTCAATATTAGCATCAACTGATAATTCATTAGTAAGGTTTAAACATTAAGAATATAAGTATATCTTTTTAATTAGAAAACAAACGTCTTTGTTGTATAAAATATGGACATAAATAGAAATAATGAGAATTATCCTCAGTGTCATTCTCACTCTCACACTACATTTAGAATATCAGTAAATCTTTTTAAATAGAAAACAAATGTCTTTGTTGTGTATAATATGGACATACATAGAAATAATGAAAATTATCCTCGGTGTCGTTCCCACACTTGCACTGTCTGATAGGTGTGTCAGAATTTATGATGGTTCAAATTACTTGCCAAATTTCTTAATTGGCAATGCAATTTAGAAAAATAGGAAACAGGGGTAAAATGTTTGACCACTGTACCGCAAAGAAAAAAACTTCTTCCTTAAAATCTTGGATGAACGATGAATATTAACAGGCACGGAAACAAACTTTAAAGCTTCAGTCAGTTTTAGAGGTCCTTTTAAATCGTCCATCAGTTTTAACGGGCCTTTAAATTGTCCATCACCATTAGTTTTAGCTGGCTTTTAAATCGTCCATCAGTTTTAGCAGACCTTTAAATCGTCAGTCAGTTTTAGCGGGCCTTTAAATCGTCAGTCAGTTTTAGCAGGCCTTTAAATCGTCTATCAGTTTTAGCGGGCCTTGTAATCAAAATATTTTGTCAATTGTGTTCACTAGTCAGTCTTTTGTATTTGATATTATAATGTTATAATTATCATTTCATTACTTCTTTATTTGGAACATATCAATTTGTTAAGCTAAATATAGAACCATCAAAATATTATTTCCATAAATTATCATATTTTTTTCCAATACAAAATACATGTACAGTCAAACCTGTATCTAAGGGCCATTCAAGGGAACTTGAAAATGTGCCCTTTATGGACAGTTGCCCTTTAGATATAGGTTAAAATTTATGCATTATTCATTAATGGGGAAAATGAGGCTGCCCTTTATAGACAGTGATTTGTTATATAGAGGTGCCCTTTATAGACAGTGATTTGTTATATAGAGGCTTAAGGCAGGTTTGACTTATTACTTGGTATGTTTAAAGAGTATGTGTTAGTTATTTTGTTATTATACACGATATATGTATATATACCATGTTGTTATACAATAAAAAAATGAATCATGTGACTTAATTATACTGATTTGAAACACCATCAGTGGTATAATGGTTGGTGTGCTCGCCTTGAGTGCGGTAGATTTTGGGTTCAATCCCTGGTTGAATCATACGAAAGACTATGAAATTAGTATTTGTTTCTTCTCCGCTAAGCATGCAATATTAGGGAGAAAGGTAAAGACTGGTTGGCTGGGAATCAGGGTAATGTGTTGGAATGGAACAGAATGTTGTTTCAATGAGCTAGCTCTATAAAGATCCAAGTAGCCATGTTAAGTACAAAGCAAACCTCATCATCATCTCAACACATGTAATTTGTTCTCGCCATGATATAGCTCAAATTGTTCATTTAGCATTAAACAACAATCACTCACTTACCGACAGTGGTCATTTTTGTTTTTCAATTTATTACTGATTTCACCAAAGTTACTTAGTTTAAACATTGATGATCAACAATTCCACCAATATCAACAATAACCTCTCACTAAATACAAGATAGACCACGACTTAGCAAATCCAGATCCTGGCTTGGGACATAGATTGTTGATTCATCTTTTACTTTATCAATTTTTCAGCTACAGTAAGTAGACATAATTATTTTTAACTTCAAATTTATCCCTATATATTTCATATGGAACCATTTTTTTTTAATTACAGTTAAACCTGCCCATGTGGTCACCTCTATTAATCAGCCACCTGTATTAAATGGTCACCTTTTTCTTCTTCTGTCATAGAACATTTCATTTGAATTGAACCTCTTTTAAGAGGTCACCTGTCTTATGAGGCCATTTTTTCTTTGTCCCAAAGGTGACCTCTTAATACAGGTTTGACTATGCAAACGTCATCTCTTGCCCTATTTTGCTGAAATTGAAGGTTACAAATGATAATTCAGGTCAGGTATAACATTTGCAGTTGTTTTTATGATTAGGTGATATATCTCCTACTGAGAACATGACAGGTCCCACTAGTGGGGCAGGAACTACTTAGCCTTACAGAGTTCCCTCCCATCTTTAGTGTGGTACCCGTTTCTCAAGGTTATATATCTCCTACTGAGGGAACATGACAGGTCCCACTAGTGGAGCAGGAACTACTTAGCCTTACAGAGTTCCCCTCCCCCCCCCCCCCCCCCCCCATCTTTAGTGTGGGCCCTGCTTCTCAAGGTAACATGACAGGTGCCACTAGTGGAGCAGGAACTACTTAGCATTACAGAGCTCCAGAGTTCCCTCCCATCTTTAGTGTGGTACCTGTTTCTCAAGGTAACATGACAGGTGCCACTAGTGGAGCAGGAACTACTCAGCCTTACAGAGCTCCAGAGTTCCCTCCCCTCTTTAGTGTGGTACCTGTTTTTCAAGGTAACACGAGAGGTGCCACTAGTGGAGCAGGAACTACTTAGCCTTACAGAGCTCCAGAGTTCCCTCCCATCTTTCGTGTGGTACCTGTTGACAGGTCCCACTAGTGGAGCAGGAACTACTTAGCCTTACAGAGCTCCAGAGTTCCCTCCCCTTTTTAGTGTGATACCTGTTGACAGGTCCCACTAGTGGAGCAGGAACTACTTAGCCTTACAGATCTCCAGAGTTTCCTCCCATTTTTAGTGTGGCACCTGCTACTCAATCTTTAGTTACAGAGCTACAGAGTTCCCTCCCCTCTTTAGTGTGGTACCTGTTACTCAATCTTTAGTTACAGAGGTCCAGAGTTCCCTCCCCTCTTTAGTGTGGCACCTGCTACTCAATCTTTAGTTACAGAGCTACAGAGTTCCCTCCCCTCTTTAGTGTGGTACCTGTTACTCAATCTTTAGTTATAGAGCTCCAGAGTTCCCTCCCTTCTTTAGTGTGGTACCTGTTACTCAATCTTTAGTTACAGAGCTCCATAGTTCCCTCTCCTCTTTAGTGTGGTACCTGTTACTCAATCTTTAGCTACAGAGCTCCAGAGTTCCCTCCCCTCTTTAGTGTGGTACCTGTTAGTCAATCTCTAGTTACAGAGCTCCAGAGTTACCTCCCCTCTTTAGTGTGGTACCTGTTAGTCAATCTTTAGTTACAGAGGTCCAGAGTTCCCTCCCCTCTTTAGTGTGGTACCTGTTAGTCAACCTCTAGTTACAGAGCTCCAGATTTCCCTCCCCTCTTTAGTGTGGTACCTGTTACTCAATCTTTAGTTACAGAGCTCCAGAGTTCCCTCCCCTCTTTTGTGTGGTACCTGCTAGTCAACCTCTAGTTACAGAGCTCCAGATTTCCCTCCCCTCTTTAGTGTGGTACCTGTTACTCAATCTTTAGTTACAGAGCTCCAGAGTTCCCTCCCCTCTTTAGTGTGGCACCTGTTATCAGAGCTCCAGAGTTCCCTCCCCTCTTTAGTGTGGCACCAGTTATCAGAGCTCCAGAGTTCCCTCCCCTCTTTAGTGTGGCACCTGTTATCAGAGCTCCAGAGTTCCCTCCCCTCTTTAATGTGGCACCTGTTATCAGAGCTCCAGAGTTCCCTCCCCTCTTTAATGTGGCACCTGTTATCAGAGCTCCAGATTTCCCTCCTCTCTTTAGTGTGGTACCTGTTATCAGAGCTCCAGAGTTCCCTCCCCTCTTTAGTGTGGTACCTGTTATCAGAGCTCCAGAGTTCCCTCCCCTCTTTAGTGTGGTACCTGTTATCAGAGCTCCAGATTTCCCTCCTCTCTTTAGTGTGGTACCTGTTATCAGAGCTCCAGATTTCCCTCCCCTCTTTAGTGTGGTACCTGTTATCAGAGCTCCAGAGTTCCCTCCCCTCTTTAATGTGGCACCTGTTATCAGAGCTCCAGATTTCCCTCCTCTCTTTAGTGTGATACCTGTTATCAGAGCTCCAGATTTCCCTCCTCTCTTTAGTGTGGTACCTGTTATCAGAGCTCCATAGTTCCCTCTCCTCTTTAGTGTGGTACCTGTTACTCAATCTTTAGTTACAGAGCTCCAGAGTTCCCTCCCCTCTTTAATGTGGTACCTGTTATCAGAGCTCCAGAGTTCCCTCCTCTCTTTAGTGTGGTACCTGTTATCAGAGCTCCAGATTTCCCTCCTCTCTTTAGTGTGGTACCTGTTATCAGAGCTCCAGAGTTCCCTCCCCTCTTTAGTGTGGTACCTGTTATCAGAGCTCCAGAGTTCCCTCCCCTCTTTAGTGTGGTACCTGTTATCAGAGCTCCAGAGTTCCCTCCCCTCTTTAATGTGGCACCTGTTATCAGAGCTCCAGAGTTCCCTCCCCTCTTTAATGTGGCACCTGTTATCAGAGCTCCAGATTTCCCTCCTCTCTTTAGTGTGGTACCCGTTATCAGAGCTCCAGATTTCCCTCCTCTCTTTAGTGTGGTACCTGTTATCAGAGCTCCAGAGTTCCCTCCCCTCTTTAGTGTGGTACCTGTTATCAGAGCTCCAGAGTTCCCTCCCCTCTTTAGTGTGGTACCTGTTATCAGAGCTCCAGAGTTACCTCCCCTCTTTAATGTGGTACCTGTTATCAGAGCTCCAGAGTTCCCTCCCCTCTTTAGTGTGGTACCTGTTATCAGAGCTCCAGAGTTCCCTCCCCTCTTTAGTGTGGTACCTGTTATCAGAGCTCCAGAGTTCCCTCCCCTCTTTAGTGTGGTACCTGTTATCAGAGCTCCAGAGTTACCTCCCCTCTTTAATGTGGTACCTGTTATCAGAGCTCCAGAGTTCCCTCCCCTCTTTAATGTGGCACCTGTTATCAGAGCTCCAGATTTCCCTCCTCTCTTTAGTGTGGTACCTGTTATCAGAGCTCCAGAGTTCCCTCCCCTCTTTAATGTGGCACCTGTTATCAGAGCTCCAGATTTCCCTCCTCTCTTTAGTGTGGTACCTGTTATCAGAGCTCCAGAGTTCCCTCCCCTCTTTAGTGTGGTACCTGTTATCAGAGCTCCAGAGTTCCCTCCCCTCTTTAGTGTGGTACCTGTTATCAGAGCTCCAGAGTTACCTCCCCTCTTTAATGTGGTACCTGTTATCAGAGCTCCAGAGTTCCCTCCCCTCTTTAGTGTGGTACCTGTTATCAGAGCTCCAGAGTTCCCTCCCCTCTTTAATGTGGCACCTGTTATCAGAGCTCCAGATTTCCCTCCTCTCTTTAGTGTGGTACCTGTTATCAGAGCTCCAGAGTTACCTCCCCTCTTTAGTGTGGTACCTGTTTCTCAATCTTTAGTTACAGAGCTCCAGAGTTACCTCCCCTCTTTAGTGTGGTACCTGTTTCTCAATCTTTAGTTACAGAGCTCCAGAGTTACCTCCCCTCTTTAGTGTGGTACCTGTTTCTCAATCTTTAGTTACAGAGCTCCAGAGTTCCCTCCCCTCTTTAATGTGGCACCTGTTATCAGAGCTCCAGATTTCCCTCCTCTCTTTAGTGTGGTACCTGTTATCAGAGCTCCAGAGTTACCTCCCCTCTTTAGTGTGGTACCTGTTTCTCAATCTTTAGTTACAGAGCTCCAGAGTTACCTCCCCTCTTTAGTGTGGTACCTGTTATCAGAGCTCCAGAGTTCCCTCCCCTCTTTAATGTGGCACCTGTTATCAGAGCTCCAGATTTCCCTCCTCTCTTTAGTGTGGTACCTGTTATCAGAGCTCCAGAGTTCCCTCCCCTCTTTAATGTGGCACCTGTTATCAGAGCTCCAGATTTCCCTCCTCTCTTTAGTGTGGTACCTGTTATCAGAGCTCCAGAGTTACCTCCCCTCTTTAGTGTGGTACCTGTTTCTCAATCTTTAGTTACAGAGCTCCAGAGTTACCTCCCCTCTTTAGTGTGGTACCTGTTTCTCAATCTTTAGTTATAGAGCTCCAGAGTTACCTCCCCTCTTTAGTGTGGTACCTGTTACTCAATCTTTAGTTACAGAGCTCCAGAGTTACCTCCCCTCTTTAGTGTGGTACCTGTTACTCAATCTTTAGTTACAGAGCTCCAGAGTTCCCTCCCCTCTTTAGAGTGGTACCTGTTTCTCAATCTTTAGTTACAGAGCTCCAGAGTTCCCTCCCCTCTTTAGTGTGGTACCTGTTTCTCAATCTTTAGTTACAGAGCTCCAGAGTTCCCTCCCCTCTTTAGTGTGGTACCTGTTTCTCAATCTTTGGTTACAGAGCTCCAGAGTTACCTCCCCTCTTTAGTGTGGTATCTGTTACTCAATCTTTAGTTACAGAGCTCCAGAGTTCCCTCCCCTCTTTAGTGTGGTACCTGTTTCTCAATCTTTAGTTACAGAGCTCCAGAGTTACCTCCCCTCTTTAGTGTGGTACCTGTTTCTCAATCTTTAGTTACAGAGCTCCAGAGTTCCCTCCCCTCTTTAGTGTGGTACCTGTTTCTCAATCTTTAGTTACAGAACTCCAGAGTTACCTCCCCTCTTTAGTGTGGTATCTGTTACTCAATCTTTAGTTACAGAGCTCCAGAGTTCCCTCCCCTCTTTAGTGTGGTACCTGTTTCTCAATCTTTAGTTACAGAGCTCCAGAGTTACCTCCCCTCTTTAGTGTGGTACCTGTTTCTCAATCTTTAGTTACAGAGCTCCAGAGTTACCTCCCCTCTTTAGTGTGGTACCTGTTTCTCAATCTTTAGTTACAGAGCTCCAGAGTTCCCTCCCCTCTTTAGTGTGGTACCTGTTTCTCAATCTTTAGTTACAGAGCTCCAGAGTTACCTCCCCTCTTTAGTGTGGTATCTGTTACTCAATCTTTAGTTACAGAGCTCCAGAGTTCCCTCCCCTCTTTAGTGTGGTACCTGTTTCTCAATCTTTAGTTACAGAGCTCCAGAGTTACCTCCCCTCTTTAGTGTGGTACCTGTTTCTCAATCTTTAGTTACAGAGCTCCAGAGTTACCTCCCCTCTTTAGTGTGGTACCTGTTTCTCAATCTTTAGTTACAGAGCTCCAGAGTTACCTCCCCTCTTTAGTGTGGTACCTGTTTCTCAATCTTTAGTTACAGAGCTCCAGAGTTACCTCCCCTCTTTAGTGTGGTACCTGTTATCAGAGCTCCAGAGTTACCTCCCCTCTTTAGTGTGGTACCTGTTATCAGAGCTCCAGAGTTACCTCCCCTCTTTAGTGTTTCTCAATCTTTAGTTTTCAGTGTAGTATTTTGTCAACCATTGTTTGTCTTTTTGACTTTTTATTCATTGTGTCATAAATAATAAAGATCATATCTGATATATATTTTACCAGTGTTAATACAGGGATGAAACGAAGGTTTGAAATGAAAATTCTACAGAATATGTGACCAATAGTAAACAATTTATCTGAAAACGTGTGCCGTTAACTTTTATAAGAAAAACATGCTACATAGTTTAAATACTATATATCTTTGTTTAAATGTACGAGTTTATCAATATTTTAATAGATTTCTGGTTTCTGTTTATTGTTATTGAAGGAACACTTCCTGGTCTAAATCAAAATCTATTCATTCAAAATGGCATAATTAAACCAGAAAGACAGGGTGTTTGTTAATATCTTCTTTATTTTCATTAGGTATTATAATTATTTTGATGATAGACTTAATCTCCATTTTATGCAAGTGCGACAGGTCAGTGGTTTTCTCCGGGTACTCAGATTTCCTCCACAAATAAAACTGACCGCCATGATATAGCTGAAATATTGTTGAAAGTGGCATTAAACACCATAAACCAACCAACCAACCATTTCATGCACAAATCTAGTGTTTATAAAGAAAAAATAATTAACATAGAATCGGAGTAATTAATGTTTGCTCAATATAGTAGAAATCTGATTTTGATAAATGATATGATCAACTTAGAGACTATCTAATTCTCTCCAATGACTAAACAATTAAACCATGACAACTTCAACGCAATGGCTATCTGTTCCCTCAATGGAGAAACTATTAAGTCAAGCTAAGGTAATCATACTGGATACCTAAACTGTACAAGCAGAAGCTAAAAGACAGACACAAAGAAACAGGGCACACAAGACATAGACAAAAAAACAACAAAAACACAACATAATATATGTTGGACACCCCTATGCGTAAGCAAACACAACTAACGTAAACGAGGCACGATCTGTGTTTATTTCTCCAAACTGGTAATCTGCCCAGTAGTTCGTCGTGTGTTTCCATTAGAATCTCTAATTTAACTTCACAAATAGATATCGAGTGGAGTAGACTGTGTTGTTTCATGGGCTACTCGGAGATCGCTTCATGGTGTGAGTTTCCACCGTATTGAAGGCCATGCGGTGACTTTGTTGACCGTCGCTTCCTGGAGAGGGGATTTGGTATCAATCAAATATATTTCTTCTTTTCTATGAATCTCAGAAATTTACATAGCACACAAGAAGCAGGAAAGTGGTGAGCCTTTTGATATGAAATCCTGATTATTTTTTTCTTCCATAGCCAAATCTTTCCGTAAATTTTAAAGATTTTTCAATCCGCCATTGGCATTTTGTGGATTGTTGTCTCATGTAAAAAAAAGTCGCTTCGTGAATGTTTGTTTCGTTTTTGTTTATTTATTTATTATTCTTTTGGTTTCGTTTCGTTTCTGTTGTGTCTCGTTTGGTTTCGTTTGGTTTCGCTTCCGCTTTATCTTGTTTCGTTTCGTTTCGTTTCTGCTTGTTTCGTTTCGTTTTGTTTCTACTTCGTGTCTTGTTTTATGATCACTCCCTTTCCATTGCTTATTAAAAATATATTTGTTTGTTTATTCCTGGACGATAATGTACTTTCATATGTACTCGTTGCATATTGACATGGGATATTAAATAATATTCTGCGTAATCACGTTCGGCTGTTTTGAATTTTTATTTTTAGATTATATTCGGTGTTCATCATATATGCGGTTTAGTTATTATCATGTACTTTAAATAATTACAAATAATATGATATTTGGAAATTCACAAGACGTGTTGACCTAATAGAGGTACAGTTAGAATCAAATCAGTTTTATCAATGTGCAATCATGTTGTATATTATTATGTAATACAACGATAATACCCGTATGTTAACTTTCGATAACCTTTAAATATTATCAAGCCCCCGTCAATGAACTTTTAAAAAGGATATTGCACTTACATGCTACTCGTATTTTGTATCCCGGTTATCCACCATTTTGTATAAATACGATACACATCAGTAGCGATGACTTTGTGAAGTACGTTATAATAATATCATAATGATATGTTTGTATTTTTTTGAAAATTTTGGGAATTTCCACTAAATAGAAGAAAAACGTCAATCCTTTATGTTTGCATCTATTAACAAATTGATATCACAACTTAAAAATCGTCGATCCCAATAAGATTATATTTCAAAAAGCGAAAAGGTGAGAAACAAATATATATTATAGTTTGTTTCCATGATATATTTTCTATTTTATTTACTTTTAATTAAATACCAGTATTGGCATTTGTAAATCTAAATCATAACTCATTAACACTATATTCGAAAGCTTATTGTGCATTTGAAACCCCCAAAAATGCACATCGGTTTTATATTTAGTTGACAGTAGCCGAACGACCAAATATCGGTAGTGATAACAAATAACAATCGAGACGGTGAAGACGAAGTCAATGGAACTGGGCACCTTATGTAGAAAAATAAATTAGTCAGTGGATAAAAAAAAGGTAAAACTTAAGGCTCACTTGAACCTGTATAGCTCACCTGGTTATTCATCGATATTACATGCATATTAAAATGAATTTTGATTACATTTAGCTTAATTTTCAAAAATATCACCACTTTTATAGGAAAAACTGGATAATATGTTAAACAACTCATTACCATATACATACTATTACGATTTTTACTCATCCCAATAAAAGGAATGTTGAAGAAATAGCTTTTTTAAGCAAATTGCTATTATTAGCTGCCATCTTTGATGGGGAGCGGGACTGCCGGACACATTGATGATGTCGAAAGTAGATATTACCATGACTTGGGTGGTTAAACAACATTGAATAAAAAATGTTAAAACAAGATTTAAAACATCGATACGAATTTTATACCTGTGTTATTGCAATAAATTAACAAAGCAGGATTTGCGTGGAAAAATACCCGTGCGAATTCAATATGATTATAAACCCGGATTTAGATAAAAGTGTAGATTAACGTATAAATGACATTATTTTTTATGCAAAAATTCAATAATATATATGTATATAATTATATATGTTTAAAATTTTGTCAAAATTTTCGTCGGAATACTTCGCCCCTTTAAAAGTTAAGAGGTAGCTCCCTATGTCACGTCTAATCTAAAGTATGGGCATCGGTGCTCTTGAAAAGACTTTAAAAAACAAGAAAAATAGGTATATATGTATTTGACTTCACAATTCTGCAATATCTTTTTTCTTTTCACTGGGACTAAAATAAAAATGAAAAAAATACCACACATTTTGATTTAAAAAGATTAATTATAGTTCATCTACTCTTGTATTCCGAATATCGTAAATAAATAACGAGGAACCGAACAACACAGTAATTCACGAATGTTCTCCGGAAGGGTTAAACATTCCTGCTCCACGAGTGACCTACAACTTTTAAACTACACAAACATCATGTGATATGATAATCGTATTAGACACCAGTATACGGAAATAAATGCAAATAACAGTATTAAAACATGAACTCCCAACAAAGTAATTGAGAGGCAAGACGAACATCGTTCATTGTAGTGTACATCACAACGCGGAACTAAGCATGTGAAAACATGGATCTGACAAACCCTACTAATACATGTAATAACCAGGGTCCTCCAGAAGGATAGCCAGTTCCTGTTTCACTAATGACACCCCTCATGTTACTCTTTTAGCTACACATCAGTCTTGAATGAGAAAAGGACGGGATTTTGTTAGGGTTATGGTGTTTAATGCCACTTTCAATACTATTTCAGCTATATCGTGGCGGTCAGTTTTATTGGTGGATGAAACCGGAGTACCCGGACGCTAGTCACTGACCATCTTTATCTCAATATGTTGCATCGAGTACACCTCTCCATGAGCGGGATTCGACCTCACTACTTTAATGGCGATATGCACTGATTTCACAGGTAGTTGTAAATCCACGGCTGCCCCAGTGACTACGACAAATGAAAGAATAGTTTGAAGATACCAAAGAGGTAATCAGAATCCGTAAATCGAAGGAGAGACAACACAATGGTCAAAAGAAAAAAGGAGAAAATTACAAACAACGATCTACAAAACACTACACAGACAACAAACTATCGAGCAGCACGAACCACATTAAGAACCGGCGTGAACTTAGGTGCTCCAGAAAGGTAAGTAGTTCCTGCTTCACTAGGGGCAACCGTCGTGCTACTCTAGTTACACACCTGGTGATAAGTCATAAATGAGGAAAAGACAAAGAAGTCCTCACGACAAGTGGAACATATCGGTGGTCATTTGTGACACATACAATTTTTATCGGTTAAAACCAGGTCATGTTGTTGACTGTAAATCTTGCGAAGTGATGATTTCAACTTAACCATTAGGAACCCTTGGTTCAGTAGCTTCCTTGTTAGCAGCAACACTCTTTCAAGGAAATCATGATAGCAACCATAAGCTCTGGAATATCGAATCAACTGAGAGATATATACTCCATATGCAGGTGCTGCTGGAATGTTGCTACATATAAATTGAAAATTCACAATGGGAAAATTGAAATCATCACTTTTGTAGTACAGATTCGCCCTATCCATCCCTCATTGTCAATGGCGAGGTCTATGTCAAGATATGAAGCAGACATATCTGCATCTGTGATATCCTTTATTTTAAGCTCAATTGGATAGATGCGATAAAAAAAATCACGAAATTTAGAATTATTAAGTGAAAGGACATTATCTATATAGTGGAACGTGAAATTAAAGGATCGGACTAGTTTCTTTTCTTTTTTCTTGAGAAGCCCTTTATGAAGTTCCTGTATTTTATTAATAAAAAAACTCAGGCATTTTGATGATATCATTTTCAGGAAACTTTTTGATAGAAACAGGGTGGTCTTTTTTAACAAAATAAAATTTGTCCCTTCTTGAGACAAATCACGTTGGTCATTCTTTGTTTTTATTTCAATAAAACTCAATAGGACTAATTCTTTTAATCTATTGTTCGTATGTTTGCTTAAGAGATTAATGTCATAGTTATTTTCTTGTTTAACCAGCAATAACTGAAATGATGGTCATGATCTTATTACGTCGTATATATATAACCATCAGAAGAGTTTGAAGATACCAAAGGGGAAATAAGAATCCGTAGATCAAAGCACAGAAAACACAATGGCCAAAAGAACCAGAAGCTCCCAGGAGCCTGTAATCTCTCACCTGGATCAAAGCTGCTATAAAAAACAACGCAACTACACTGTGGCGGCCATCTCGGTGAGAGAGCGCGACTGCCGGACACAATTTTGGAAAAGGACCATCCAATGACTATTCCATCAAAGTTTGGTTCTAATTAAGCTACTGGTTCCAGACAAGATGGTTTTTATGTGAATTTCCCATAGGGTCCTATGTTAAACTAAGCTCAGCTGTGCAGCCATCTTGGTCAGAGGGCGGAACCACCACACACAATGTTGGAAGAGGACCATCTAATGACTAGTTTATCAAAATTTAGTTCTTATTGAGCAAATGGTTTCAGACAAGAAGATTTTTATGGGAATTTCCTATAGGGTCCTATGTTAAATTAAGTTCGGCTGTGGCAGCCATCTTGGTCGGAGGTCTGAAATACCGGACACAATTTTGGAAGGGGACCACCCAAGGATCATTTCAGCAAAGTTTGGTTCAGATTGGCTCAATAGTTTCAGAGGAGAAGATTTTTTAAAATATCCATCCTCCCTTTTTTCTATTCTTAGCTTGGTGGTCATCTTGGTTGGAAGTCAGGATCACCGGACACAAATTTGGAAGGGGGCCATCCAAGGACCATTCCACCAATGTATGGTTGCAATTCGAATAGTGGTTTCTGAGGAGAAGATTTTTATGTGAATTTCCCATAGATACCTATGTTAAGCTAAGTTCGGCTGTGCGGGCCATCTTGGTCGAAGGGCCGAACCGCCGGACACATTTTTGGTAGCGAACCATCCAATGACTATTTCATCAAAATTTAGTTCTTATTGGGCAAATGGTTTCAGACAAGAAGATTTTGATGGGAATTTCCCATAGGGTTCTATGTTAAATTTAGTTCGGCTGTGGCAGCCATCTTGGTCGCAGGTCTGAAATGCCGGACACAATTTTGGAAAGGGACGACCCAAGGATCATTTCAGCAAAGTTTGGTTGAGATTGATTGACTCAGTAGTTTCAGAGGAGAAGATTTTTTTAAATTTAATCCCCCTTTTTCTTATTTTTAACTTGGTGGCCATCTTTGATGGAAGTCAGGATCACAGGACACAATTTTAGAAGGCTGTCATCCAAGGACCATTCCACCAAAGTTTGGCTGCAATTGGTCTAGTGGTTTCTGAGAAGATTTTTATGCGAATTTCCCATAGATACCTATGTTAAGCTAAGTTCGGCTGTAGGGCCCATCTTGGTCGAAGGGCCGAACCGCCAGATACATTTTTGCAAGAGAACCATCCAATGACTATTTCATCAAAATTTAGTTCTTATTGAGCAAATGGTTTCAGACAAGAAGATTTTTATGGGAATTTCTCATAGGGTCCTATGTTAAATTAAGTTCGGCTGTGGCGGCCATCTTGGTCGGAGGTCTGAAATGCTGGACACAATTTTGGAAGGGGACCACCCAATGATCATTTCAGCAAAGTTTGGTTGAGATTGGCTTAGTAGTTTCAGAGGAGAAGATTTTTTTTAATTTTCATCCCTCCTTTTTCCTACTTTTAGCTTGATGACCATCTTGGTTGGAAATCGGGATCACCAGACACAATTTTGGAAGGGGGACACCCAAGGAACATTCCACTAAAGTTTGGTTGCAATTGGTCCAGTGGTTTCTGAGGAGAAGATTAAAATGTGAAATGTTGACGTATGGACGACGGACGAAAAGTGATGGCAATAGCTCACATGGTCTAAAGGAGTCCAGGTGAGCTAAAAACGGAATATACGATAAACCACTCCTCGCCATGTAGCTGCAGTTAAATTTTGAGCTCATTTTGACGTATACTTAATCAGCAATTGACAATTGAAGAAATTTCTGTGTTTAGCAAGAGCAGCCATCTTGAATGGAGGGCAGGGCTGTCATACATAATATTGAAAGGGACCCACCCAGGGATCACGTCTGCCAGGTTTGGTTTAATTTGGTTCAGCGGTTTCAGAGGAGAAGATTTAAATGTGATCTTTTAATAAAATATGCCTAATTTGCATAATCGGTATAAAACGGATGACAGAATTTGTTTTTACAGAAAAATCCAGAATATATGTTACGCTACTCCTTGCCATGTAGCTGCAGTTAAAATTTGAGCTAATTTTGAATTATGCTAAAGCAGCAATGAAGAATTGAAGAAATTTCTATTTCTAGTAACAGCAGCCATCTTCAATAGAGGGTGGGGCTGTCGGACACAATTTTGAAAGGGACCCACCCAGGGACCATCCCTGCCAGGTTTGGTTTGATTTGGTTCAGCGGTTTCAGAGAAGATTTAAATGTGATCTTTTATCAAAATATGCTTAATTTAAATAATCGGTATAAATCGGCTGAAAGAAAAATTTCACAGAAAAACCCGGACGGACGGACGACGGACGACAGACGACGGATGAAAAGTGATGGCAATAGCTCACATGGCCTAAAGGCCAGGTGAGCTAAAAAAAAAAAAAGGACAAAACACTACACAGCAAACTACAGATAGAGCAACACGAATCCCACTAAAAACCAGGGTGAATTCAGGTGTTCCGGAAGGCTAAACAGTTCCGGAACCACTAGTGGTACTCGTCGTGTTACTCTAGCTACAAACCCGTTGATAAATCACGAATGAGGAAAGGACCGGTATGTGCTTACGACAAGTAGAACAGATCTGTGTAGTTGCCTGTCGTTTGAAGAAAATCTAAGATTCACACTAGTAGTACAGGATTTTTCTGAAGGACATTTGCGAAGTTCTAGAGCATACCTAATAAAGATTATTTCAGAATTATATTATTTTATATATATGATCATTATGTGTTAAAGTTTGTCAGTGACTTGCGGCAGGTAGGTGGTTTTCTCCGCGTACTCGGGTTTCCGACACCAATAAAACTGATCGCCACGATATAGCTGAAATATTGTTGAAAGTGGTGTTAAACACCATAAACCTAACCCTAATCATATATATATATATATATATATATATATCAGTGTTTCTTGTAGAAGGAGAATTTGTTTCCTCTTATTTCCAATTAATGACAAAGGATAAAGGATGAAAGATGTGTTATTGCTGAGTATATCTTTTTGACAGTAAAATTGCTGAAAATACTCCATTGAATTGTTAATCTTCGACAAATTCTATTTGCCTACAGTAGGTGCTATTCTTCCATAAAACTTGGGTCTCTTCCCCGGTTTTGTTGAGGTTGTTTTGTCCGTAACTTTGTTCTTTTTATTGTTGTTTTTCCCCCCACTTTTGTGTTGGCTGTTTTATTTTTGTATCCTGGTCGTTCTCCCTTTTCTCCCCTCAGCTGATAAGTACTCTGTGTTCGTCTGTTTGCTTAACAAATGTACTCATTATTTTCTTGTTTATCCAACAGTTATTGAAATAATGATCAAGAACTTATATTTCGCTCCATGTATGTAAATATCAAAATCAGAACGGAAATAATATGAAACCTTTCAGGTGTTTTAAAATTGGTAATAAAATGTTTGCGCAAATCATTTTAGGGTTATATATATCTATAAATTATTCATGAAAACAACTGAAAAGATGGAAAATAATGTATTAATTAAAGTAGAATCATTTTATAACATTAATAACAAAATAGTAGAACAAATTTGAATTTTAAATTTTTGACAGAAACTTAGAACATAGGTATACAACATGTAATAAGTAAAGGTAAGTTGGTAAAGTTCGTTATTATAAATTAGAATCAAAATGTAACTTATTTTTGAGTTACAAATAATGCAAGATCAATGTCTAAACACATCTCCTCCTAACGACATATTCGGACACCAATTCTTAAGTGGAAACAACGCCTCCATATGCGGATTCTACAACACCAATACCTCCAGAAGTAGTAATAGTAACATGCTCTCTTCTGGATTCCACCCTCTGAAAAAATATGTAAACCATTAACATGCTATCTTATAGTCTCAATTATATATTCTTGTTATGCTCAATACTCAAATCCTATAAAGCAAGCAAATGTGGCTTATGTCAAGTCCTAAATATCCATCGGCCTTTGGCATTGTACTACGAGGGTTCCAGATTTGACATAAAGATTGTTTTATTTTGTTGTGTTGATTATTGTGTTGACCACTGATGTTTAGCTTTTGTTTTCAAATAGATCTAAGATATATTCGTGATTTCCCTCTTTGAACACCATTAGTTTTATCAGCGTTTTCTTGATTAGGGGGGAACATTCACACTGTGAAACCCAAAACTGTCATTAAATAGTGCGATTAAATATCACACGACGTGACTTTGAATATGTTACGCTACTACAGGTGTTCGAACAAGCAGTAATAATGGTGACACATACTTACCAATGATTAAAAAATAAGCTAAATTAAAGATAATACGGTTTACGTGTACGTGTTCCAGTTCCCATACAAAAATGAGAGAGATATTTAACCAATAAGATATGAGTATATCGTTATTGTACAGAGAAACAGGAATTCATACACTATGGTTTTATGAAAACAGTGCATATGTATTATACACACTTTGCAAGACCTTAGGAAATGTTTTCCTTTCATAATTTAAATAGGACTCGGAAAGAAATACGAGCACCCGAATAAATCAAAGACAAAGAAAACTGTTGTTGAGTTAGCAGGCAAATAAGATTAGTTCAATGTTAAACGAATTTGAGAATGACCGGTTGAAGCGTAGAGTATGATTTTTATGTACAAACACATTTAAGGACAAAATCTTTTCTACTCTTTAAATGAAAATAGAATTATGTTGTAATTAAAGCCAATACAATAAAACAAATCTTGTAACAATACCTGCTGGACAGTCGACTGTTTTAACATATAAAACTTCTAAATCTCCACATTCGGCTTTAATATCATCTGGTACATCTGTAGGAACTGTGGCTTCATAGCACTCTTTAGGGGCTGCCTGTAGCAAAAATAATTGTTTCTGTTATCTCAATGAACTATAATCCATTTTCATTTCCTTGATTTATCAGTCGTTGATGTTTTATTATAATAAAGAATACAATGTATAGATATTAAAAGATGTAGACATGTGACTAACTACAATATGAAACACGTAGTACATTAACCTTTCTAAATCAAAGTGTCTTCCCTACTAAATACTTGGTGTTGTACTGTATGAGTGAACATAACGACAATGGAGTCATTAATTTAGATAATTTATTAATAGTTTTGTAATAATTCTATGCTACATATTACTTGATTGGCCAGAACACTTGACTGTTCAGAGCACTTGACCACGCAGAACACTTCATGCCCAAATACATTTTGTGTGTAGTATGTTTTATATTAAGTTGACTTGAAAATATATAATGGACATACTTGTCATAAATGGAAAAACGTGATGTGACGTGATACTATTCAAACATATTTAAGAAATTATTTACCTCATAAAACTGTACATTGCATGTTCCATTAGTCTTTACAATAGTGTAGTCCTGAAACAAATTAAATTCTAAAATATTAATTAGTCACTGATAAGCTTTATCACAATAACAAAGGTTAAAGCCAATCTATAAAATTACTATACATTTAAATCAATATTATTACTGAAATTTACAGTTCCTAAATAATGTAATTATTAATAAAACTAAGGTTCTCCTCCCTCAGTCAAAAGTGACCTTAACCGATTTTGGCTATCCTGTTTCGACCCTTTCATTTTATTGTTCCCAAAACTTTCCAATCTTTTGATTTTGAGCGTATCTGATGAAGGTTATTCAAGGAACGCGTCGTGCATACTAAATTTGATATCTACGTTTTTATTAGAACCCTTTTCATAGAATGTCAATATAATCACTCTTGTTTCTATTAATTTAATATTAATCTTCTTTGTTTACCCTAAAATTAAATGTAACTCTAAATGTCGTCCTGTGTTGCTTCAGATAAAACTAATCCTCTTTTACTGCCATTAAGTGTAACGTTACTGTGTGTATATCACTTGCTATGGAATGCCGTCACAATTTACTGTCATCAAGTGTAACGTTACTGTGTGTACATCACTTGCTATTGAATGCCGTCACAATTTACTGTTATAAAGTGTAACGTTACTGTGTGCATATCACTTGCTATGGAATACCGTCACAATTTACAAAATACGTTCTTCTGGTCTGCATCGTCTTTGATTAATCTTCTATTGTATTCTTACCTTGTCACTGTTCGTTATTTGTTCCTCCAGAATTTTACCATTTGTCTTTATAATGACAATGTCAGTTTTGTCATCAGTAACATCAGTGACGTCATACACATTCCCATCATTGTCTTTAATCGTCTCTTCAGACACCTAACAGTACCAAAAAAAAGGAAAAGTATTGAAAAAAATGATTTAGAGTAAATAATTTAATTTGATGTGAAAAAAACTGCAATCTGATTGACTGATCCGCCTGGATCAACATTGGTTATACTTGATAACCTGGGTTGGTATTGTGACATCGACAGCATATTCATTCGTTAGCGATAAATTAAATTATTTATTTAAGGAATGTGTTCAATGTTTGAACAGGTTATACGATATAACGTGGTTTGGAACAGATTAGCTGTTTATAAACCGCTTCGCGCTTTATTAAGCGTAAACTGCTCCAAACCACGGTATATCATATAATCTGTTCAAAAATTGAGCACATTTCTTAAATAAATAATTAAATTTATTTTCTATTGCTATTGTTATATAATATATAACTTAGCCCATAAAACCGTTGTTGAGATCGTTATTCACACGTGTCTTGTTATTACACATTTGTGTAAGAAGTGATTTACTCCCGTGTGTAATGTTTTTACTTTGTTAATGTTATTACTGTTTTGAGTTAGTTGTCAAAAGTCATGTGTTTATTTACGTTTTGACGTGTCCAGCATAATTTCCACGAGAGCGTGATATTCTGATGTTACTTTATGAAATCTTATGTTTTTTGACATTTGTTCCTTTTTTTAATATTATAGCCTTGCTTTTGAAACAAAGATAACAGTCATACCTAGGAACAGCAGGATTGTCGATAGGGTATTGTCATTGTATTAAAACTTACCTTAATTGCTTGGTGTAGGCTAACACAGAAAATTAGGATGAGAACCAGACTAAAACTTTGAAGCATCTTCATCTAAAAAAGATAAAGAATCATTTTTACAATTTGTGCATAAGTGTTTGGAATTTCAGTAATATGAAATAAATGTATAATATTTCATTCAGTATAATGATACAATGATGCTTAGAACATTTGACTGTAAATATTTCACTGTTTTAACCATATAGAGCTATGATGGGAGGTTTGGGTCATTAAAACTAGTTTTACTTCGCCACTTTTCATGAAAGGACATGTACTTGTGTATTAGTGGTATCCATTTTGCCTTTTTCTACGATTTTCTATTAGATTTTGGAACTCTTTCGACCGTGTGGCATTTTTTGTTTTCCATTATCTAGAACTATGTCAGAAAACAAATGGTTTTAACCCCCCCCCCCCCCCCTCCCCCCCCCCCCCCTGTTTCCACAGCACCCCCTCCCCAAGATTCCGTAACACAAACAAAAGAACAGAAAAAACAATGATCTTCTAAATATAGATCATTCCTTGCTTCATGTATCAGTGTATTTCAGTTCAAAGTACAATTTTGTCAATTGACACATCATGTTAGATCATGTAAGACAGATCCGTATGACTTTGTCTTTGTTGAACCTTATTAAAATGAATTCTTCGTTTTAATTATTGGAACAAGACAAATACTTTATAGTATCATTTCCAGTCACTGGTTTCCTATGAAGACTTGTGAATATGTTAAATGTATTCAAGATAATCTTATTTATTTTCAGCATATTTAAACAAACTTGGAGGTAATTTACGTTCTATATTTGATCATAATAATCTCATGTTGGTACATTTGTACACTTTCAATATAAGACACGTTTGAAGATAGCAAAGGGGTAATCAGAAGCCGGATATCAAAGACGGACATGCACAACAATGGCCAAAAGATAGCAAAGGGGTAATCAGAAGCCGGATATCAAAGACGGACATGCACAACAATGGCCAAAAGATAGCAAAGGGGTAATCAGAAGCCGGATATCAAAGACGGACATGCACAACAATGGCCAAAAGATAGCAAAGGGGTAATCAGAAGCCGGATATCAAAGACGGACATGCACAACAATGGCCAAAAGATAGCAAAGGGGTAATCAGAAGCCGGATATCAAAGACGGACATGCACAACAATGGCCAAAAGATACCAAAGGGGTAATCAGAAGCCGGATATCAAAGACGGACATGCACAACAATGGCCAAAAGATAGCAAAGGGGTAATCAGAAGCCGGATATCAAAGACGGACATGCACAACAATGGCCAAAAGATAGCAAAGGGGTAATCAGAAGCCGGATATCAAAGACGGACATGCACAACAATGGCCAAAAGATAGCAAAGGGGTAATCAGAAGCCGGATATCAAAGACGGACATGCACAACAATGGCCAAAAGATAGCAAAGGGGTAATCAGAAGCCGGATATCAAAGACGGACATGCACAACAATGGCCAAAAGATAGCAAAGGGGTAATCAGAAGCCGGATATCAAAGACGGACATGCACAACAATGGCCAAAAGATACCAAAGGGGTAATCAGAAGCCGGATATCAAAGACGGACATGCACAACAATGGCCAAAAGATAGCAAAGGGGTAATCAGAAGCCGGATATCAAAGACGGACATGCACAACAATGGCCAAAAGATAGCAAAGGGGTAATCAGAAGCCGGATATCAAAGACGGACATGCACAACAATGGCCAAAAGATAGCAAAGGGGTAATCAGAAGCCGGATATCAAAGACGGACATGCACAACAATGGCCAAAAGATAGCAAAGGGGTAATCAGAAGCCGGATATCAAAGACGGACATGCACAACAATGGCCAAAAGATAGCAAAGGGGTAATCAGAAGCCGGATATCAAAGACGGACATGCACAACAATGGCCAAAAGATAGCAAAGGGGTAATCAGAAGCCGGATATCAAAGACGGACATGCACAACAATGGCCAAAAGATAGCAAAGGGGTAATCAGAAGCCAGATATCAAAGACGGACATGCACAACAATGGCCAAAAGATAGCAAAGGGGTAATCAGAAGCCGGATATCAAAGACGGACATGCACAACAATGGCCAAAAGATAGCAAAGGGGTAATCAGAAGCCGGATATCAAAGACGGACATGCACAACAATGGCCAAAAGATACCAAAGGGGTAATCAGAAGCCAGATATCAAAGACGGACATGCACAACAATGGCCAAAAGATAGCAAAGGGGTAATCAGAAGCCGGATATCAAAGACGGACATGCACAACAATGGCCAAAAGATAGCAAAGGGGTAATCAGAAGCCAGATATCAAAGACGGACATGCACAACAATGGCCAAAAGATAGCAAAGGGGTAATCAGAAGCCGGATATCAAAGACGGACATGCACAACAATGGCCAAAAGATAGCAAAGGGGTAATCAGAAGCCAGATATCAAAGACGGACATGCACAACAATGGCCAAAAGATAGCAAAGGGGTAATCAGAAGCCGGATATCAAAGACGGACATGCACAACAATGGCCAAAAGATAGCAAAGGGGTAATCAGAAGCCGGATATCAAAGACGGACATGCACAACAATGGCCAAAAGATAGCAAAGGGGTAATCAGAAGCCAGATATCAAAGACGGACATGCACAACAATGGCCAAAAGATAGCAAAGGGGTAATCAGAAGCCGGATATCAAAGACGGACATGCACAACAATGGCCAAAAGATAGCAAAGGGGTAATCAGAAGCCGGATATCAAAGACGGACATGCACAACAATGGCCAAAAGATAGCAAAGGGGTAATCAGAAGCCAGATATCAAAGACGGACATGCACAACAATGGCCAAAAGATAGCAAAGGGGTAATCAGAAGCCGGATATCAAAGACGGACATGCACAACAATGGCCAAAAGATAGCAAAGGGGTAATCAGAAGCCAGATATCAAAGACGGACATGCACAACAATGGCCAAAAGATAGCAAAGGGGTAATCAGAAGCCAGATATCAAAGACGGACATGCACAACAATGGCCAAAAGATAGCAAAGGGGTAATCAGAAGCCAGATATCAAAGACGGACATGCACAACAATGGCCAAAAGATACCAAAGGGGTAATCAGAAGCCAGATATCAAAGACGGACATGCACAACAATGGCCAAAAGATAGCAAAGGGGTAATCAGAAGCCAGATATCAAAGACGAACATGCAATACAATGGCCAACAAATACCAAAGGGGTAATCAGAAGCCGGATATCAAAGACGGACATGCACAACAATGGCCAAAAGATAGCAAAGGGGTAATCAGAAGCCAGATATCAAAGACGGACATGCACAACAATGGCCAAAAGATAGCAAAGGGGTAATCAGAAGCCAGATATCAAAGACGAACATGCAATACAATGGCCAACAAATACCAAAGGGGTAATCAGAAGCCGGATATCAAAGACGACATGCAATACAATGGCCAAAAGATACCAAAGGGGTAATCAGAAGCCGGATATCAAAGACGGACATCCAATACAATGGCCAAAAGATACCAAAGGGGTAATCAGAAGCCGGATTTCAAAGAAGGACATCCAATACAATGGCCAAAAGTAAAAGGATAAAAGGACAAAAACGATCTACAAAATATGACGCTGAAAACTAAAAAAGTCTACCATCAAAGCATTTAATACTTCACGTTGACTGTATTACAAAAAATCATCACTGAAATAGCTGTACTTTCAATTTTTGCCATAGTGTCAGATATCACATGGTCAGATATAATTTCTCCCTGTTCCTTTCCAAGTTTTTCTTTATTTTTGTTTTTACTAATAAGAAAATGAAAGTATTCTGTTAAGCATGATTTTTTTCAATAACGTTCTTTAACCTACTAACCTTGTTTTCCTCTGATTTCTTCTTCTGTATACAGAACATACATTGGACCATTCCTTATATAGTCAGACACTTTTTCTTCCTCATTATAAATTGTCCAATCAGCGATTAGTAAACAGAGTACTAAAATTTTTCCCCAAAACAAATTGTTTTTACTGCGTATTTTGAATAAGTTTGCATTCTATAAATATGCAAAATACTTTTCTTAAAATATAAAATATAGAAATCTGATATTCTTGAGTGATTATGATTACAGTATTATGAAATTACTTAGAAAAATATCCGGCATCCTTAACTTTGTCGATGAATAATTTATGTACTTTTAAAGAAACATTGGAAAAGTTGCGAAATATCTTGGTACTGTTGAATATAGTCTTATTAATGAACGGTTGGTACGAAAGCAGTACGAGAGGTATAAACATTGTGAATTGGTCACTTAGTATTGTTTAATATGTGTAAATAAGGTAGCTGTAACTAATTCTTGGACTAGATAAATGCCATTATCAAAAGTGATAGAAGCCTTATTCGTCAATGCTAATATTTAGCTAACTATTGTTGGCTCATTGAGGCAGACTTACTTTTCTGAAATTATAGACCAATATACGATTTCATCTAGCAGATTCAGCTAGTAGATCCTACTAGTAATTAAATCAGTACATCTATATTTCATTCAATATTTTAATACGATTTTTAGGTTTTTCTATCAAATACTAACCACATTCAATAAGTTGAATAATTGGTATAAAAAGTATTTATAGGTTAATAAGAAGAGCTTAAAGACGCCAAAGTGGCAATCAGAATCCGCATATCGAAGAAGAACAAACAACACAATGGCCAAAGGAAAAAATACAAAAGGACAAACAACTATCTACAAAACATACATATAAAACCAAAGATCGAGAAACACTAACGCCACTAAAAACCGGGGATGAACTCAGGTGCTCCGTAAGGTTAAGCAGTTCCTGCTCCACTAGAGGCAACCGTCGTGTAATAACCTATTTTCAATTTGGAATCAATATTTGATTTAACACATTAGTGACCTGTTTACTCTGGTCATACACGAAAGTCATTCATGTATTTTGATGTTAATGACTTATTGATTTTAAATCTGTTGGAAGTATCAGTTATGTTTGTTTGTCGTAAGAGAAATAGTCTTTAACTAACATATTCAACACTCTTAGCTATTAATCATATATGTTTATGTGGTCGTTCATTTTTTTTAGATAATGTGTGGTCTTTTTGAGTAGAAGCGAATCTAGAGGGTTTTTTGTTGTTGTTTGCTTATATATATATTGTCTTTAGAGATCCAAATATCAGAGTGGGAGGAAGGAGGTGATATCTCATTTGGGAGGAGGGAAGTGGTATCTCATTTGGGAGGAGGGAGGTGGTATCTCATTTGTGAGAAGGGAGATGGTATCTCATTTCCCCGGATTACCCCGCCACATTTTTCTACAAAATATTTTACAGAAAACTAAAGATCGAGCAACAAGAACCCCCTAAAAACCGGGGAGAACTCGGATGCTCCGGAATGGTAGCAGTTCCTGCTCCACATGTGGCACCCGTTGCGTTAACTGTACGGTTTGCAAATTATATTTGCCCATTCCTGATTTGATTCTAAAATTCTACGCCTTTAGACGTTGTTTATTATATAGTATTTATTTCCCTTGTGAAGGTCATAATGAGTCCCGTTCCTTTAGACGTTGTTTATTATATAGTATTTATTTCCCTTGTGGAGGTCATAATGAGTCCCGTTCCTTTAGACGTTGTTTATTATATAGTATTTATTTCTCTTGTGGAGGTCATAATGAGTCCCGTTCCTTTAGACGTTGTTTATTATATAGTATTTATTTCCCTTGTGGAGGTCATAATGAGTCCCGTTCCTTTAGACGTTGTTTATTATATAGTATTTATTTCCCTTGTGAAGGTCATAATGAGTCCCGTTCCTTTAGACGTTGTTTATTATATAGTATTTATTTCCCTTGTGAAGGTCATAATGAGTCCCGTTCCTTTAGACGTTGTTTATTATATAGTATTTATTTCCCTTGTGAAGGTCATAATGAGTCCCGTTCCTTTAGACGTTGTTTATTATATAGTATTTATTTCCCTTGTGAAGGTCATAATGAGTCCCGTTCCTTTAGACGTTGTTTATTATATAGTATTTATTTCCCTTGTGAAGGTCATAATGAGTCCCGTTCCTTTAGACGTTGTTTATTATATAGTATTTATTTCCCTTGTGAAGGTCATAATGAGTCCCGTTCCTTTAGACGTTGTTTATTATATAGTATTTATTTCCCTTGTGAAGGTCATAATGAGTCCCGTTCCTTTAGACGTTGTTTATTATATAGTATTTATTTCCCTTGTGAAGGTCATAATGAGTCCCGTTCCTTTAGACGTTGTTTATTATATAGTATTTATTTCCCTTGTGAAGGTCATAATGAGTCCCGTTCCTTTAGACGTTGTTTATTATATAGTATTTATTTCCCTTGTGAAGGTCATAATGAGTCCCGTTCCTTTAGACGTTGTTTATTATATAGTATTTATTTCCCTTGTGAAGGTCATAATGAGTCCCGTTCCTTTAGACGTTGTTTATTATATAGTATTTATTTCCCTTGTGAAGGTCATAATGAGTCCCGTTCCTTTAGACGTTGTTTATTATATAGTATTTATTTCCCTTGTGAAGGTCATAATGAGTCCCGTTCCTTTAGACGTTGTTTATTATATAGTATTTATTTCCCTTGTGAAGGTCATAATGAGTCCCGTTCCTTTAGACGTTGTTTATTATATAGTATTTATTTCCCTTGTGAAGGTCATAATGAGTCCCGTTCCTTTAGACGTTGTTTATTATATAGTATTTATTTCCCTTGTGAAGGTCATAATGAGTCCCGTTCCTTTAGACGTTGTTTATTATATAGTATTTATTTCCCTTGTGAAGGTCATAATGAGTCCCGTTCCCTGTGAGAGCAACAAAAAGAACAAAGACTTTGAATATAATTTTTTTTTAAATTTGTAGCTATTTGAACCTTGTTACTATTCAGAGGATAATTGTATAGCAAATAAACAATTCACAAGTTGCTAAAACGTTAAAATTTGACAAGATTTTAAAGCAAATTCCTTGAACTTT
Source organism: Bathymodiolus septemdierum (assembly GCA_963383655.1). Lineage (NCBI taxonomy): Eukaryota > Metazoa > Mollusca > Bivalvia > Mytilida > Modiolidae > Bathymodiolus > Bathymodiolus septemdierum. The sequence goes on along the minus strand of OY726529.1, from coordinate 56,234,101 downwards.
GCGTGAAAGTAGACCATTTTGTCAGCCGTAAAGGGAAATAACTTCTGTAAAACGTGTAAGAAGAGTTCGAAGATACCAAAGGAGCAATCAGTATCCATATATCGAAGAACAGACAACACAATGGCCAAAAGACAAAGTACAAAAGGACAAACAACGATCTACAAAACATACACATAAAACTAAAGATCGAGTAACACGAACCCCACTAAAAATCGGGGATGAACTCAGGTGCTCCACAAGGGTAAGCAGTTCCTGCTCCACTACTGACACCCGCCATGTTATTCTAGTCACACACCCGGTGATAAGTCATGAACGAGGAAAGGACCGGGAACTGTTTACGACAAGTGCAACATATCCGTGTTCATTTGTGACACAGATATTCCATAACGTCCATGGCGACCGTAAAATGTTCGAAGTGATGACTACAACTTAACCAAGATGAACCCTTGGCTTAGTAGCTTCCTTGTTAGCAGCAACCCTCTAATTTTAGAAACAGAGTCGATAATGTGCAAATGGTCTATTGATCGGGAACTCCTTTGTAATTAATGTTCTAAAGCATGAATGTTTAATTGTAATTTGCATTGGAATTACAACTTGCACGGATCAACTTGTTTCTTCAGTATTAAAATCGAAGTACTCGGATAAAGTTTGTAAGTGGCTTGCGACAGGTCGATGGTTTTTTCTGGGTACTTCGGTTTCCTCCACCAATAAAACTGACGGCCACGATATAACTGAAATATTGTTGAAAGTGGCGTTAAACATAAAAAATATAACCCAAACTTTAATTCAGAATAGGTCTTCCAATACAAATATCAGTTCTTAAAGACCTAGTTTTCCAACTATACAATGTGTTGACCTTTTAGTTAAATCAGCTTCAGTCAGTCTAAAATTTGTTTATTGTTTGCAGGAAACACGAATTGATATTTGTATTTGATTCTTTTTTGGAAAAAGAATAGCTGTCTAGTGATCCATTGCTAATTGATCATATGAAATGAATTCAAGAGGTCTAATTTACTATTCCTACCATCTTACTACTCCTAAACACACGGAAGATTTAAATAGAAAGTTTCTGAATTATTTAATTTTACTTCTAAATATGGGCTAAAAAATCTTATGCATGGAACATAATTGTAAAAAGTATTATTTTATCCTTGGTGATTCTTTCTGATTGTTTTTATATCAAATTTTATGTAAAAGGTTTAGCTTACATTTTTCCTCACCTTATTTCTTTGAAACAATTGGAAGATTTTAAAAGAATGTTATTGTTTAATTTAATTTAACTGAATATGGTCAATTAAATCTTACACATGGGACAAGAATATGCAAAATAGAACATTACAAAAATAGTCTATTGTGAATTGTATATAGCAAATATCTTAATAATTATTTTCCTTTGTTAAAAGGATAGTAATATTTCATCATCACTATGCTAAATGAAAAATAGTTTAGCTTGTGTGATTTTTAAAGGGGAAAAATGAACAATTTTTGCAATTGTTTTGAGGCAGCTTGAAAAATGGGAAAATTATCAGAAGACATCTTACCGGAAAGCAATGGTCGTTCTATAGTGTTGAAAGCAAACTATTTCTGATTTCAAAATATAATAAAACAATTGATAAAGTCTTTAGAGGAAAAAAATATTAATAATCATAAGTAATTGTCCCATACATGTACGTACAGATTTTTTGACAGCCTTATCTTAGAATACATTTTTTTCAATCAAAATGATGGAAACCATCCTTGATCAGTTGGAATCTTGTAGATATGATGTTTGTGTTCAAAAATAATTAAAATTGGAATGATTAAAGGTGTTTCATTTTTCACCCTCAGTGGCCACTAAAAGTGCAACCTTAGCTTGCAGTAGTATATTTAAGTGTTAAAATACCATGGTACTGGCATTGTCATTGTGTGTGAATAAGTAGCAAACAAAACAGTTAAACTGTTATTGGTCACCTTGAAATAACTGATACCAATTAAAGTGGACTATAGAAGCAGGTTATCATTGTAGAAGATTTATTATAATTGTGAAATACTAACTTGGTTTAATCAGCGGTATTATTCTTAATAAAGACCATAGATATGTGTAAATAAACATGTACTCAACAGAAAGTCAACCTGAAATGAACCATAAAGATTGCTGATTTAATATTCTCTTAAACTCAAGGATGTAATATGTATCTTCAAAGAACTCAAGAACGAACAGGGAAACACCCTTTATAGTTTAGTCTTCACGCCAATTAGATATAATTAATTTTATGCTTAGTTTGTCCCGGAAACTAAAAATACAGGTATCAGGCGAATGACACGAGTAAGGAGACATCCTGGTGAATAATCCCCCTTTTTTTTTTATTAATAGTCAGATATAATATACCTTTACGCTAATGTTTCACTTTGACTATTTTAATTGATATCTGAAATACTAATTACAAACTTTATGAATAGTATAGATATAATTATAACACAAGGAAAACAGCAAAATGGTGAAACAAATGATAAAAAGTGAAAGAAAGGGTAGCATTAAAATACTTAAAGTCTAGGGTTATCATAAAAGATCGTCCAACTACTGACTAGTCATTAACATACTTAAAGTCTGGGGTTATCATAAAAGATCGTTCAACTACTGACTAGTCATTAACATACATATTGATATTTAAAATGTTGGAAGCTCAATAACATAAGGACTTGGATTAGGTTTATGGTATTTAACTCCATTTCAACAATGTTTCAGTTATTTTGCGTCGGTCAATTTTCTGGCTGGGGGAAACCGGAGTACCAAGAGAAAACCACCGACCTGCCACAAGCCACTGACTAATTTTATCACATAAAGCTCGATCGAGTACACCTCGCCATGAGCTGCACTCGAATTAAGACATTAGTGGTGATAAGCACTGATTGCATAAGTTGTTGTAAATCAAACTACCATACGATCACGATGACCCCCGCAACAGCGTAGAGCATTGGCACGCCACACTGATCTCAACATTACAGAAATAAAAGGGGATAAAAACAATTGTTTATTAATCTTTATTTTCGGAAGAAATATTTATTAATTCTGATTCTCATTATACTAACCAAGATGGAATAGCTGTGTGATAATGACCACGGATATGTTCCATTCGTCGTAGTCACAATCACCTCCTTTCCTCCTTCATGACTAATGTGCATGTACCAAGAGTAACATGACAGGTGTCAGTAGTGGTACAGGAACTGGTTATCCTTCCGGAAGACATGTGTTAGACCCTGGTTACCGCATGTATTAGTAGGTTTCGAGTCGCTCGTTTTGTCAGATACATGTATTCACGTTTTTTGTTCTGTGTTGTGATGTACGCTACGATTTTCGCGTATAAACGATATTCGGTTCGTCTTGCCTTCCATTTATCTTGTAGGGAGTTCATGTTTTAATAATGTTATTTGTATTTATTCATGTATACTGGTGTCCAACACGATTTCCATTTCATATGATGTCTGTGTCGTTGAAAAGCTACAGGACTGGCCAGGTGTCACTGTCGGAGCAGGTGATGCTTGTGTCGTTTAAAAGCTACAGGACTGGCCAGGTGTCACTGTCGGAGCAGGTGATGTTTGTGTCGTTTAAAAGCTACAGGACTGGCCAGGTGTCACTGTCGGTGCAGGTGATGCTTGTGTCGTTTAAAAGCTACAGGACTGGCCTGGTGCCACTGTCGGTGCAGGTGATGTTTGTGTCGTTTAAAAGCTACAGGACTGGCCATGTGTCACTGTCGGTGCAGGTGATGCTTGTGTCGTTTAAAAGCTATAGGACTGACCAGGTGTCGGAGCAGGAATTACTAATCATTCCGGAGCACAACTTTGAATTACTGCTTTGTTCGGTTACTCGTGGTTTATTTTAGATATTCGAAATGCAAGAGTAGTAAAACTATAATTACTCTTTTTATATCAGGATGTGTGGAAATTTTTTATTTTAAATTGATTCTAAATGGAAAAACCTACAAGAATAGTTGTAAATATAACATAATTGTTCTGTATAATACATGTATACCTATCTTTTCTGGCTTTTTAAAATCTTTTCCAGTGCATCGACCCCAATACTTTTGATTAGAGGCGACTTAGGGAATTTCCCTTTAACCTTTTAAGGAGAGCTAAGCTATTAAACGAGAAATTGTTAGAAAATAAGAAAAATATATATTATCGAATCTTTTTCTTTCGGTCATTTCATTGCACGGCCTTTTTCTGATTACCTCTTTGGTATCTTCAATCATTTCTTACTGTAATCTGACCTTTAATCCGAGTAACACGACATGTGCCGCGTGGGAACTGTTTACCATTCTGGAGCACCTGCACTCATCCCCGAATATTCGTAGGTTCTGTGTTGCTTCTCTTTATTTACTGTGCTTGTTCACGTTGGTTATTGTTTGTTTTTGTCTTTTTTTGACAATATCTGATATATATTTTACCAGTGTTAATACAGGGATGAAAATTCAACAGAATATGTGACCGATGGTAAACAATTTATCTGAAAACTTTAATAAGAAAAACATGCTACATAGTTTAAATACTATATATCTTTGTTATAAACGTACGGGTCTAAGCTTTATATGTGTCATTAATTTATTAAAATTAATGTACTAGCTGACATTTCAGAAGTTGGGATTAAATTTCTAAAATATGTAATTCTTAGATGGTAATAATACACTAAGGCACCTTTGGCTAGTTATTTTATCGATTATTATAAGTTCTGGTCAGTGTTATTTTAGAAACTACCTAAATCACTGACGAATACTGTATTATGATTCATAATTAATAAGTGTCAATTGCGGTAAAATTCAACTCGTAATGTTCAGGCACCTCGATCACGATTTTACGTATTTAAATTGATTTCACATGTTCAGGGAGTAAAGAGATTGTAAATAAGGGTAATAACAAAATTACCGAACTCCGAGCAATCTTACAAAGGGAAAGTCAAAACTAATAAGTATATAAAAAAACATAAGTTCAGTTACCTATTCATTAATTTTAACGGTTCCATGACACCGTTATCGATGTGTTTTCTCAAGAATTCCATAGTTTGTTCATTTAAAAGGCTTACCGTATTTTGATAGTAACTTGAAATAAAAAATAACCTACTTTTTCGACCAATCAAATTTCGAGAAGTGACCCATTAAGTGCCACACTTAATTATTAAGTTTTTCAAAGTGATGCAGCTGAAATAGACGTCAGGTGACTGCTTTGATTGACAACTGCTGCTAAAAAAATTAAACATTATGTACTTTCGAGACAACTTTAATATTACAAATATCTGGTGGTCAAAACAATATTCAATGAGCTTTACCAAGCATTAAACATGAAAAAAATAATGAAAAAAAATCCATTAAGAAAATATAAATTTCCATGTCCATTTTTAATATCACCTATATAATAGTATCTAAATCGTAAAAATAGCTCGATAGCAAAATGGCACAACTTGGTAAATAAATCAATATAGAGAGAAAGAAATAGTAGATTTATGATTATTTGATACCAAAAATTTTGTTGAGAAGTGTATGAAATTTTTTTGCAAAAAAGAGGGGTAATGTAGGTCATGACCCCATGTACCTGTGCTTTAACGATCACAATTTTCCTTATGTTGTCAGGCACTTCAATTTTAAATATTCCTTCGGCTTCGCACACACGCGTTTCATTTTTAATGCAGCTGTTGTGTGGAGAGGTCAAGTAGTGAGACAAAGATATATTTTCGCTTTCGTCATTCAACACGTCCTCCATCATGCGTGGTAAAATCCGTGCCGCGCACTTTCCAGCAAACGTCTACGGTGTGAGGTAAGAAATGTCTGGAACATTGAACCAATGAAAAAGTAGGTTACATTCTAAGTCAGTTAGAGTATATTAAGTGAAATTTTATTGGTTAAGAAGGGGGTCGCATCGCTTCGCTCGCTCCGCCCCTTCTTAACCATTAAAATTTCACTTAATATACTTTAACTATAACTAAGAGTAAATTAGGTTGTTGAATATTGAAATATACATGTAATAAGTATTTTTATTAAGTGGCGCTTAGGGACTATTTTCCGTTAAAATGACGTCACACAAAAACGCTATAGCTAGGTTCTTCGATAGGGAATTTTATTGTTTTATTATTAACTTTCACTATTTTACTGAAGAAACGGCAAACTTTCGCCGATTTATAAAACTAGATGCATATTCTATGCCGTGAGCCAGGAATATAATTGTTAGTAATAAGTGATAAGCGATTTTCAGTTCTGTGAGCCGCGCAATGGTTTTGCCGGAGGGTATAAATACAGCGTCGATTTGACGTTTCGGCATCTCTAATCTGACTGTCGTCAAGAACGCATCACACAGATAAACCATAACTGAGTCTAATTTACCAGGTACAAGATGCATTTCGATACAGAATTAACGTTCTCTGAGCCAAATATATTAATAACTCCATTACTATTAAGTAACATTTTGGAATAAGATTATTTGAGTCAAAGTCGATATCAAGGAGCTGATAATCTGTTACAAATATTTACAATTCTACTAGCAAGAGGTCACCATGTTTATCTAACTGACTAGGAACCAGTCCAATGTTTACAAACTTCCAGCATTTAAGATACGATATTCCGCCACATTAACAACCTAATACAGAACTTTATTATATAGCAGCATTTATATTATTAACATTAAAGCGATAACAATGCTAAATTATTTTACAATCTATCTAGTAGGGTTTCGGTAGGCCAGCATCCAACAGGGTTATTTTTTATGTATTAAGAATAGTCATTGTTACCCTGGATTGAATCAAATAAATGGAATGCAGAATCTGAACATAATAAATATATTTTCATGTATACGCTTGATTGTAAATATGCTGGAGCTGGACAACTACACAACAAAACAAGAGCACAGGGGAACACCTTATAAACTTATCACAGGATAAAAGGACATGTAGATTACCTTAGTCCGTCGATAACAATATATTTGCTTAAATGTACGAGTCTATCAATATTTTAATAGATTTCTGGTTTCTGTTCATCGTTATTGAAGGAACACTTCCTGGTCTAAATCAAAATTTATTCATTCAAAATGGCATAATTAAACCACAAAGACAGGGTGTTTGTTAATATCTTCTGTATTTTCATTAGTATTATAATTATTTTGATGATAGATTTAATCTTCATTTTATGCAAGTGCGACAGGTCAGTGGTTTTCTCCGGGTACTCCGATTTCCTCCACAAATAAAACTGACCGCCATGAAATAGCTGATATATTGTTGAAAGTGGCAGTAAACATCATAAACCAAGCAACCAATCAATCATTTCATGCAACAATCTAGTGTTTATAAAGAAAAAATAATTAACATAGAATCGGAGTAATTAATGTTTGCTTAATATACTAGAAATCTGATTTTGATAAATGATATGATCAACTTAGAGACTATCTAATTATCCACAATGACCAAACAATTACACCACGACAACTTCAACGCAATGGCTATCTGTTCCCCCAATGGAGAAACTATTAAGTCAAGCTAAGGTAATTATACTGGATACCTAAACTGTACAAGCAGAAGCTAAAAGACAGACACAAAGAAACAGGGCACACAAGACATAGACAAAAAAACAACAAAAACACAACATAATATATGTTGGACACCACTATGCGTAAACAAACACAACTAACGTAAACGAGGCACGACCCCCCCTCCCCTCCCCCTCTCCACAAACAACAGGAGAAATTAGTCCAAAGATAGTTCTACTGCACCAAATATACAAAATATGTTATACAAGAAGAGTAATAAAGCAGAAACGAAACGAAACGAAACAAAAAAATCATCATGACGATTCACCAGTATGACAAGTGGCTGTGCAAAACAGTTCACGATCTGTGTTTATTTCTCCAAACTGGTAATCTGCCCAGTAGTCCGTGTGTTTCCATTAGAATCTCTAATTTAACTTCACAAATAGATATCGAGTGGAGTAGACTGTGTTGTTTCATGGGCTACTCGGAGATCGCTTCATGGTGTGAGTTTCCACCGTATTGAAGACCATGCGGTGACTTTGTTGACCGTCGCTTCCTGGAGGGGATTTGGTATCAATCAAATATATTTCTTCTTTTCTATGAATCTCAGAAATTTACATAGCACACAAGAAGCAGGAAAGTGATGAGCCTTTTGATATGAAATCCTGATTATTGTTTTCTTCCATAGCCAAATCTTTCCGTAAATTTTAATGATTTTTCAATCCGCCATTGGCATTTTGTGGATTGTTGTCTCATGTAAAAAAAAAGTCGTTTCGTTAATGTTTGCTTCGTTTTTTTCATTTATTTATTATTCTTTTGGTTTTGTTTCGTTTCTGTTGTGTCTCGTTTGATTTCGTTTCCGCTTTATCTTGTTTCGTTTCTGTTGTGTCTCGTTTCGTTTCGTTTCGTTTCGTTTCTGCTTGTTTCGTTTCGTTTCGTTTCTGCTTCGTTTCTTGTTTTACAATCACTCCCTTTCCATTGCTTATTAAAAATATATTTGTTTGTTAATCCTGGACGAAAATGTACTCTCATAATTACTCGTTGCATACTGACATGGGATATTAAATAATATTCTGCGTAATCACGTTCGGCTGTTTTGAATTTTTATTTTTAGATTATATTCGGTGTTCATCATATATGCGGTTTAGTTATTATCATATACTTTAAATAATTACAAATAATATGATATTTGGAAATTCACAAGACGTGTTGACCTAATAGAGGTACAGTTTAGAATCAAATCAGTTTTATCAATGTGCAATCATGTTGTATATTATTATGTAATACGACGATAATACCCGTATGTTAACTTTCGATAACCTTTAAATATTATCAAGCCCCCGTCAATGAACTTTTACAAAGGATATTGCACTTACATGCTACTCGTATTTTGTATCCCGGTTATCCACCAATTTGTATAAATACGATACATATCAGTAACGATGACTTTGTGAAGTACGTTATAATAATATCATAATGATATGTTTGTATTTTTTTGAAAATTTAGGGAATTTCCACTAAATAAAAGAAAAAAGTTAATCCTTTATGTTTCCATCTATTAGCAAATTGATATCACAACTTAAAAATCGTCGATCCCAATAAAATTATATTTCAAAAAGCGAAAAGGTGAGAAACAAATATATATTATAGTTTGTTTCCATGATATATTTTCTATTTTATTTACTTTTAATTAAATACCAGTATTGGCATTTGTAAATCTAAATCATAACTCATTAACACTATATTCGAAAGCTTATTGTGCATTTGAAACCCCCAAAAATGCACATCGGTTTTATATTTAGTTGACAGTAGCCGAACGACCAAATATCGGTAGTGATAACAAATAACAATCGAGACGGTGAAGACGAAGTCAATGGAACTTGCACCTTATGTAGAAAAATAAATTAGTCAGTGGATAAAAAAAAGCAAAACTTAAGGCTCACTTGAACCTGTATAGCTCACCTGGTTATTCATCGATATTACATGTATATTAAAATGAATTTTGATTACATTTAGCTTAATTTTCAAAAATATCACCACTTTTATAGGAAAAACTGGATAATATGTTAAACAACTCATTACCATATACATACTATTACGATTTTTACTCATCCCAATAAAAGGAATGTTGAAGAAATGGCTATTTTAAGCAAATTGCTATTATTAGCTGCCATCTTTGATGGGGAGCGGGACTGCCGGACACATCGATGATGTCGAAAGTAGATATTACCATGACTTGGGTGGTTAAACAGCATTGAATAAAAAATGTTAAAACAAGATTTAAAACATCGATACGAATTTTATACCTGTGTTATTGCAATAAATTAACAAAGCAGGATTTGCGTGAAAAAATACCCGTGCGAATTCAATATGTTTACAAACCCGGATTTAGATAAAAGTGTGGATTAACGCATAAATGACGGAAAATGCCCCCCCCCCCTTTTTTTTGTGTCCTTACTCCGGTATTTTTTTTCTCTCCATGAACTCCTTTCTCAAACCCCATTCTCCCTATTTTCTTTTACCCTGTTCCGTTTTAGATTGAACGTGAGGTAAAGGAAGAAAAGATGTGCTTATACAGTATATCACCAAATTTACCAAAGTCACAATGTTAGTTTCAAAAATCTGGAGTTGGTAAAATCAAACTCGGCTAACGGGATTATAAGAACCCCGGACTGACTTGCATGTCGTGTAAAGGAAGTGTTTTACGATCATGCGCATTGCCCTTTTGTAAACATTTACTGTAGGGCTTCATAGAATAGTTAGTTTTTGCCGTCTTCCGGCTCGAAACAATACTATAAGATTGATTGATTTTTTATTGTTGGTGTTTTAACGCCACTTTCAACAATATTTCAGCTATATCATGGTGACCAGTTTTAGTGGCGGAGGAAGCCGGAATACCCGGAGAGAACCACCGACCATGAGCAAGCAACTGGTAAACTTTATCACTTGCGGCTGCGAGTCGAGTGCACCCTTTTCTGTAATTTACAAAACCGGGCGCGAACCCACGCCGTATTGGTGATAGGCTTGTATGAGTTGTTAGATCCAACGACCTAACTCATTGAGCAACCCCAATACTATAAGACAACAATACTCTGAGGACCAATACTTCCGATCACTTCCTGCAATTTTCATCTTTTCGTCACAAAAATATGCCTCGCCTCGTCTAACGAAAGGATGATGAATGCTATCGTCTTTTCATCCCACAGATTTGCGTTTTTGTTTTTTTTGTTACTGTAGGACATTGAAAATGAATTAGACATTTACTGTTTGTTCTCCTTTTCGCCTCGAAAATAATAAACCTCAAATTTCTTTTCGTTATAAGCCAAAGGTCGTAAAGGTATCTTTAAAAGGCGTATAAATACGTTTCATAGAATTCATTTATTGGTGAGAATATTATATAATTTTTTGTCATGCAGACTATAGCCGTTCTCTTTCATTTATTTCATTCTCCGGTTGCGTTGCCCTTTCATCCAATCCAGGAAAACGGCGTGAAAGACTCCACGACGTTTTACCTATTAAAATACACTGTAGGGTAATTTGGCGCCGAAATTGACGATGTCTAGGCTTGTCATGAAAAATGTACGGTTTTTGTTCTGTAGCTAAACAACAAGCACATGTACCCCCTTACTTTTTGTTAAAATTCTAAATAAAATCATTGCGAGAATATCATGACAAAATATTAAGAAAATATCAATTGTCATTTTTTTTCTACATGCAAATTTATTCATGAAGAAACCACTAAATAATCCATATTCCACAAATAAGTAGAATTTTTGGACTACTTAATCTATTATTGGCAATGTACATGTTCATCATCTTTGAACGAAATTATCATAGGAAGCTATTGCAAAAAACCGGATGCAATTATCTTTTACCGTTTTGAAATTGTGATATTTTCTTTACCGCTATAAAAATCCGTATTTAAAAAATTTGTCGAAAATTGGTCGAAATTCGATCGTAAATATCTCGAAAACTAAGTCATGAAGATATATTTTTCTTTGCATATTTGGAAAGAGCATGTCGAAATTGACCAAATCACGAATTTTCATGAAAAAATCAATTGGCAATCCCTACTGTATCGTATTCCCTTAACAAAATATTCCCATTTTGTCGAGAATACGCTAAATAAACAGTAATATTTGAGAAAAGTAGAAAACTAAAAAATCAGACAACATTTCATTACTTTCTAAATTAAATGTAAGTGTAATCCACAACAAAATAAACATTGCAAACTTGTGTCCCATACGTAAGATGTTGGAATTACACTAATTATATAGTCCTATATGTGACAAAAAAATATCAAGTCTTTCTGGTAAGAATGTGTCAAATGCTACAATTTTAATTCTGAATACTATACAATGTGTTGACTACTTAGTTAAATCAGCTTAGTCAGTCTAAAATTTGTTTATTTTTTGCAAGAAACAAGAATTGGTATTTGTATTTGCTTCTTTTTTGAAAAAAGAATAGCTGTCTGGTGATCCAATGCTGATTGTTTCATAAAAAAATAAGCTTAAAGTAATATGAAATGCCAAAATCATTATTTTCAGTTTTCTAAAAATTTCTGATATATGTAAAGATTAAATATATAAAGAACGTAAACCATTCACTTTTTGAGAGCTACGATGTATAATTCAGGAGAAAACGTCATTTTATTCTGTCTTCGATAATTCTTGCTACCCGGACAATATTTGCAAATCATATGCTATTGACCTCAGATTTGAACTCATTCGGTAGAGATTGTGCGCATGCTCCGTTATAGTCTTGACAGGTAACATCATTTTCGTTTCGATTTACATTCCATTATTTTCCATTCAGTCCACGATTAAAAATAATTTTCCCTTAGCGAAACGTTAAACAAGGATCTCTTTACCTGGAAAATAAATATATATCACTATCTATGATCTAAACCGCCGTAAATGTCTTAACGGCATTATGTGTATAATCAAGGACTTCTATAGAATCTTATATACGTCCTTGGTATAATTCAGCAAATTTCGCGGGGCCCAGTAAGGGGACACTGCATACGCATTTTGTAATTATGTTAAAACATTAGGTTTTTTTTATATTAAAAATGAATACTACTTTGTTTCAAATCTATTTAAAATTTATTTGGCCTAAGAGACAAAAATGTGAAAGAAAGCACACATTCTTTATCTCGTAATAATATATAGGTAAATAATTTGATTCTGAGGGGGCCTGGCAAGATTAGTCAGGTTAGAATATTTGACAGAAAATTCATTCGTGCAGGACAGGTTTTAACATTGTTCACTCAGTTCAGGCCAGATTATTTTTTTTTTATTTTCTATGAAGCAAAGGCCAGAATTTTTTTCCAACTTTGGGTGGCAAGATTATTTATTTTATTTACAAAAATTGCCAGACCGGTTTCGTTTCGTTTCGTTCGGTTTCGTTTCGTTTTGTTTGATTTCGTTTCGTTTCGTTCGGTTTCGTTTCGTTTCGCACTTTACAAGTACCCTCTTATGACAGTGGGTTTAGTAAAGATGAAATCTTAGAACTAATTGTATTTAATTAAAAGTTCATCCCCAGTATAGCATATTAAAAACTGTTTGCCTTGGATCTTCATACCCTGCCACGTTTCACATATTTTCAGTCTTCAAACTGTCACAACTTTTGAACCAATTATCTGATCACACTGAAATTCGAACTTGATCTGTATTTTATGGTATCAAACAGCACACAATTTGAAATCCGTTCTCAAGTTATCTCTGGAAACCATTGGGGCGGACAAAGGGATGGACGGACACATACACATCAAACCAAACGAGGGGTATCACATAATACCTCATCACCACTTAGTGTGGAGGGGTATTCTAAACCATCGGCTGAATTAGAAATAAATGTTGATGTAAAATATGTCGGCGAAGACGAACGAACTGACGGATAAAAGGGAGAGTTGGCACGGTTTGGGGGAAATGGGAAAGAGGTAAAGATTTCGGGAAATGAGTAACATGTGGCAAATATTGAAGGATAAGGGAATTGAAAAGGCAAAAAAGAATTGTTAAATGTAATTGAGAATTGAAAAAAATGGTCCAAATTGTATGGAATTTGGAATGGGAATTGCTTAAAAATGTGGAAATTAGGAAATCTATATACGCCCGTATCACAACCACTCGATTCGTGGACCCCCTTTTCGAGAATTTCGCCTATATATCAAGAAAAATCACATATTTTCTCCTCTTTTCAATAAAACTATGTTTATATGATATGAAATACCATTAAGGTCGACTTTGTGAAGTCTCTGAAAACTGCGCCGTATACTAGGAAATATCATTTTTCAGACACTGCACAAAATCCACATTGATAGTGTGGTATTTTGTATCAAATAAGCATTATTTTATCGAACAGAAAAGAGGTAAAACAAAATATGTGATTTTTCTTGTTCTAGGCAAACTTCTTAAAAGGTGGATCCCGTGGTGGAGTGTTTGTGGATCGGTATCCACCTCCCCCTCATTAAAGACGGTTTCTTTGCTTTACACCACCTGTTTATAAAGAGGAAAGTACATGTAGGTATATTTGCATTTAGACATATTCTTACCGAACTGTAATCGTAAATTGCAGTTTTGTCCATGGCTACAACATTAGCTGTGTTTTGGATTTCAAAGGTGTGTAAACACGTCACTGCCTTGGGATTCAGAATAAAACTGAAGTGCCGAAGATGTACGTGACTTAAAAAGCTAAAAAAAATCGTTCAAAGGGCGTGCGAAATTGCAAAGTCGCTGAACAACTTTTTCAGTTTCATTCTTCAAAGGAAATTACCGCCTTTGGTTGTTTTCTCTCGGCGACAGTAAAGATACAGCGGGGTAGCTTCAAAAAGCTTTTGAACAGTTTGTGAGGCCCTGCGTAAGGGGTAGCCAGGGATCGTATACTCACTAATATAATCACATGTTTTGTCACAGTAATCATTAATTTTTCCCTAAACGCGATACTCAAATAATCAGAAATGACTTTGGCCAGTTTGGGAATCAGATAATCAGGAAAAATTTCCCCTGTAAATAAAATTATCACTTTTAAATTGCCAAATAATCTATTAATCAAAAACCCTATCCACAGGCTCGTTTGTCGGTGCCTTTCAGTGTTCAGTTTTAAGTTTTGATTTTCAGTGCAGTGATATTTCTTCTTTTTTTTTTCGCACAAAACGCGTTTCTTTATTAAACTCTTATAAATTTGGATATTCAATATATTATAAACCCTCTTAGTCTTCATGCCATATTGAATTTTTCATTTTTTTTCCGTTACATTTCGTTTTGAAAAAAAATCGTTTCGTTTCGTTTGATTTCGTTTCGTTTCGATCGGTTTCGTTTCGTTTCGTTTGATTTCGTTTCGCACTTTACAGGTACCCGTCTGTACATGCGATACGTTACTTCCGACGAGGACTTTAAATTCTGAGATTTCTTGGTTCTGTTTCGATTTCCCCAAATGGGGCCCCGTGTCATTCATTATTACCGATTTCAATGTTTTTGTCCAGTTTTTCGAATAAACTGATTAAGTCAGAATGAAATTCATTGCAGTTGATTATCTTTAAAGTCAAACATACATGAAATAATTTCTTTGCAAGGCAAGAAATGCAAGAAATTTAACTTCTTTCAAAACCAGAATGATACATGTGCTCACCTGTTTACGTTGGGGATGAAATTTCATGATCGGCAATCATCGGAACGGTGCATCCGAAAGTTAATTAACCACCATTGTCTTGACAAAACACGTACGAGATGGAATGATTTTCTGTTCTTAATCACAGATGATCGCGATTTTCGTCCTCAAACATGCACCGTAATGGTTTAGTTTTTAGGGAATGTAAACATATCAAGAATATTTTTGAAAATGTTTATTTCACCAAAAACTCGTTTCATATTACTTTAAAATGTCTAATATATTATTTCTACCACCTTACTACTCTGAAACACTTGGAAGATTTAAATATGATGTTTCTGGATTATTTAATTTTACTTCTAAATACAGTTGGTATTTTAAGGAATACAATGTTTACATTTAGCAATGTTGGCGGCAAATGTTGGAAACATGTGTTTAAAACTTGCATGCGTAAACAATCTAAAACATGCATGTCTAAACATGCACGTTAAAACTTGCTGTGTAAACGGCCCTTAAAGGTCCTTAAAATAAAAATACACTTAAATTTTCACTTAAATCTAAGGTACCTATTGAGGTATCTTAAATATGTAAAATGCAGCGATTTCGAACCAATTAACAACGAAATATTTTCAATATCGTTGATATTCATATTTAAATGAATATCGGATGGGTATATTGTTCGAAATAATTTTTATGGGGTCTAATTATTAATTAATTCATATCTCAACAGAAGGTATACGTAACTTTTCCGGGGCAGTTTACTTGATTTATTACGTCAAAAATATCAATATTCGTTGTTCGAACCATATATTTATGTCATATGTTTACCCCTTCTTATTACGCATATGTAAAAAAAAAAGAGGGGGGGGGGGGGTAATAAAACATACAACTTTTGTTTGACAACATGTAATGAGGCTTGTTTAGGGTAGATGGGGATATTGGCTGTTGGGTCTTTTAATTAATGGGATATTGGATATCTGTGTAAATAATCAATTACGGGGATATGGAGTATTCAAATTGAATTTTAGGGATATCTTAAATTATTTTATGCTTTTAATTACAGGGATATTTGTGTCAAAACTTCAGGGGATACGAGATATGTGTACCCCCTCTAAATAAGCCTCTGTAATTGTCTCGTCTTAAAGGGAGCTTGTGAATTATGAATTCCAGTGTCGAAAGAAACCTCAGTTTTTGCGGTATCACATAATTGTTCCATTTTTCTGTATTTCTTTAATGTCTCTTTTTACGGAATTCCCGGCATTTACTATGTTTGTAATTTCCTGCCATGCCCTATTTTTGCCGCCAGAAGTTATCGACGAGGAAAACTTTGCTTTCAAAATAACTTTTCTCTTCTCCAACAATACAACTTTTTCTCTATCTGTACAATTTGGCTTCCGTTAAGACATTTTTTATTTTCAACAGTCACGAATAGTAACATTCAAACACACCCGACCTTGAATGATTATCTGCACAAAATAATAAAAGCGAGCATTATCTATCTATTGAAAAATTAAAGCGAAATTATCAAGGATGAGTAAATGTAATATTAAACGATAAATGGAGAAGAGTTCCGATAATTTCCACTTAAGGTTTTCTTAGTTAAGTCCAAACTTAAGTAGTTATGTGCATACTACTTAATAGTATCACTTAATTAAGGGATTCCTTAGTGAAATCTTAGCTTAAGAAATACTTAGGTTAAGATGTTTTATGCATACGGGCCCTGGTTGTTCTATAGAGTTGAAAGCAAGCTAGTTCTGATTTCAAAATATAATAAAACAATTGATAAAGTCTTTAGAGGAAACAAAATAATAATCATAAGTGATTGTTCCATACGTACAGATTTTTTGACAGCATTAACTTTAAATATATTTTTTCAATCAAAATGATGGAAACTATCCCTGATCAGTTGGAATCTTGTAGGTATGATGTTTGTGTTCAAAAACAATTAAAATTTGAAAGGATTAAAGGTGTTTCATTTTTCACCCTAAGTGGCCACTAAAAGTGCAACCTTAGATTGCAGTAGTCCATTCAGTAATAGAAATGATTTCAATGTTGGATTTTTTTCTTAAGATCCCCAATCAAAATCTAAGTGCTCTTGCACGAGAAATGATTCAACTATGAAAGAAATGCGATTGCATGCCGAAAATCATATATTTGAATTCATTGTTCCAACAAATTCAGTCATAAAGTACTTGGAAGGTTGTCCACCATCAAATTGGCAGCTAGAGTCAGCAAAGCTTGTCGAGAATATCACAGAAGCAACAACCTTTTTGTTGACATCAATCCCACCTTTCAAACATTTAACTTTTAAAGATACAAACATGAATACGAAAGAAGATGAAAATGAAACAAATGTTGATGAAACTACGACCACTGATAAAATGAAAAGGACTTACTTCTACGTGAAGAAAACAGAATATGTCAGTATATTGGTCTGTAAATTTCAAAGAAAAAATCAGAATCTAGGCCTTCATTTCAACTTTGTATAAAGACCATTATGAGCCAGTTTTTTCACATGAAAGTAGACGTATATTGTCTAGAGTATTAACATTTTTACCATGATTTTCGGGACTGAGAAGGGGTGCGTATTATGTGCAAGTGCGTATAATCAACTGCCAAATATGGTATATCTTTTGAAAGCAGAGTACTAACAATATTTATTTAATAGCGTTTTAAATAAAGTTACATTCAAGCTTTGTCAATTTCTGGTATTGTTCCGAAGTTATTTGTATATAGTATTATTTTTTGTTATAACCTGGGATGATCTAAATTTCAGGGTTTAGCTACTGAATTTGTTTTACAAACAAGCAATCGAGAGCATATTCCCGATTTTTTTTTAAAGAATTGTACATATTTTTGCAACTTTTATGGTACGAGTTATTATATGACAGGCAAAATGCATATGGTACCATGTCTAGCAAGAGCAATGAAGAGGACAGCAAATTTCAGTCTAATTTTCTCATATTATGTAGATATTTGAACCTTGTAAAAAAATCGGAGGATAATTTTATAGCAGTTTCACAAGTTTAGTTGTTGCAACATTTAAATTTTGAACAGATGGTGATGAAAAATATAAAGTATTTCCGTTGCACTTTTCATGAAAATGACAGTTTCGCCTGCATTAAAGGGAAATAACTCATGAAATAAGTCTAAATTTAGGATCAAAGTCGGAAATAGGACAATTTTCATATTAGTTGCTGAATTTTTATTGGAATGTACTGTATGTAAAGTGACTTACAATTGAAAGAATCTGCTTTAAGATATATACAAATATAATGATATCAAGCTAAGAGAATGCCAATTTTCAAAATGATGCGTCTAAGATACTATTGTGAAGGGGGACGATATACTACTACTTTCAACAATATTTTAGTTATACCGTGGCAGTCAGTTTTATTGGTGGAGGTCGACCCGGGAAAAACCACCTACCTGTCACAAGTCACTGAGAAACTTTTTCGCATGTTATGCACCTCGCCCTGATCGAGATTCGAACTCACAACATTAGTGGTGATAGGCACTGATTACATAGGTAGTTGTAAATCTAACCACCATACGATCACGGCCACGACGGCCCCAACAAGTATAGGTGTATCAGTTCTCCGACTAATTCTAGTCATATTAATATGTCCAATGACAACAATATATCTGAATAATTTCTGAACAATAGTTAGGGACGGACCATTTAACTTCCAGGGGGGATTATGGTTTTTTTTCTAAAACAATATTCTGATTTCCAATGTTTTTGAAAAGAATATTCTGATTCTGGTAGAGGAAAAAAGAATAATGTGATTCAGAGTTTTTGTCATATAACCTAATGTTAAATTCTGGAAAAAAAATTCGGGCTTTACGCGACAAAAATAATAAATATTCTAACTCTCGTGTTGTCCGAAGAAAAATTTCTGAACGAAGCAAAAAACCATACCTATATAAAGATTGCTCATTTCGTCCCGATCCATTAACAAAGGTGGCCGCCACAGGCAATTCGTGTTTCTGTTTTGTCGATTTCTAATAATCTTCTCCTCTGAAACCACTTTGCCAAATGATCCGAAACTTGGTACGAAGCATCAATGGAAGGTCCTCTATAAAGAATGATCATTTCGTCCCGATCTGTTAACAAACATGGCCGCCACAGGCGATTCTTGTTTCTGATTGGCAGATTTTTTAAATTCTTCTCCTCTGAAACTGTTTGGCCAAATGAACCGAAACTTGGTAGGAAGCACCTATGGAAGATCCTCTATTAAGATTGCTCATTTCGTCCCGATCTGTTAACAAACATGGCCGCCACAGACAATGCTTGTTTCTGATTGGTCGATTTCTAAAACATCTTCTCCTCTGAAATCACTTTTCCAAATGAACCGAAGCTTGGGAGGTCCTCTGTAAAGATTGCTCATTTCCTCCCGATCCATCAACAAATATGGCCGCCACAGGCAATTCTTGTTTCTGATTGGTCGATTTCTAAAAATCTTCTCCTCTGAAACCGCCTTGCCAAATGAACCGAAACTTGGTAGGAAACGTCTATGGAAAGTCCTCTATAAAGTTTGCTCATTTTGTCCTGATCCATTAACAAACATGGCCGCCACAGAATTTTTTTCTTCCTGATTGGTCGATTTCTAAAAATCTTTTACTCTGAAACAGCTTGGGCAAATGGACCGAAACGTAGTAGGAATCATCTATGGAAGGTCCTCTATTGGAATCGCTCATTCCGTTTTGATCCGTTAACAAACATGGCCGTCATAAGCAATTCTTATTTCTTATTGGTCGATTTCTAAAACAGTTCTTCCTCTGAATCCGTTTGGCCAAATGATATGAAATTTGGTAGGAAACATCTATGGAAGGACCTCTTTAGAGATTGCTCATTTCGTTTAGATCCATTAACAAACATGGCCGCCACAGGCAATTCTTGTTCTAGATTGGTTGATTTTTAAAAATCTTCTTCTCTGAAACAGCTTTGACAAAATTAACCGAAATTTGGTGGGAAGCACCTATGGAAGGTTCGGTATTAAATTTCCTCAAAGATGAAAGGTGAGCGACACAGGATCAGCTCACTGAGCCTCTAGTTTGTAGTTACGTCGTATAACTATAAAGAGGTAGTTGTAGTTACATCGTCTAAAGGTCTATAGGTGGTTTCAGTTACGTTGTGTTAAGGTCCCTAGGTTGTTGTTATTACGTCAAGTAAAGGACCTTGGGTGGTTGTAATTACGTTGAGTAAAGGTTCTTCGGTGGTTGTTGTTACATCGTATAAAGTACTAGTTCCTATGATGGTTGGTAGTTACGTTGTGTAAACGTCCTTGATTGGTTGTTGTTACATTGTATAAAGTACTAGTTCCTATGATGGTTGGTAGTTACGTTGTGTAAACGTCCTTGATTGGTTGTTGTTATCTCATATAAAGGTTTTTAAATATCTGAGACAACGTTCCAATGGACTTAAAATATGCCGGTTTGCCAGCAGTATTTTACATATATGTGTTTTATTGGTTTCATTCGGTATAATAAAATATTTATAGCATGTGGGTACAGGAAATATGAAAATGTATTCACCCACGAGTACCATATAACCCTCGGGTGTTTCCCTCGGGGAATATGATACTCTTGGGTGAAGAAATTTACATATTTCCCTCACCAGCATGCAATAAATGTATATTATTTCATATCAGTTATAAATTCGACTTCAGTTTCATTGGTGTAGAGATGGTCATGTGTCATGCATTAATCTGCGTTAAAGAAATTTACCAGTCATTAACATGTTAATGACCGCTCGAGGTTTTAGAGTTATGACGTCCCTTTTTTTAAACGCAACGGAGATCGTGTAGTTGTCAATGTAAACCAACATTGTACTAAAATGAGCAAAAATATTTAGAAAGTCTTATTTCCTTCGATGAAATAAAAATGATAGTTACTTATGCATATATGGCATTATCGTGATAGATAAACTGCCCTTAGGACAGTAGCATTGACTTCAACACTGATAATGCCCTCGCCTGTGGGTCAGGCATGGTCACTGTTTCAGTCAATACTACTGTCCCTTGGGCAGTCTATAAATCACGATAATGCCCTATACATAAGTAACTATTGTATAAATATGTTTGCGTTGTAAGAATGAAAAAGTTCGTTGTCACAACGTTTTGACAACGTAATTTGGCTGGTAGGGATAATGACTAGTATTGAGACTGAGAATACATCAAACAAAATACCAAGACAGTATCGCTATCTGTAACCTTGAGTGCGAGTGAGAGCTTGCTTGCAAGGACAGAGTGTATGAAGACAGTGGTGTTTGCTGCTCGCGGGAGGGAGGGAGTCGTGGCAGCCCCAGTAGGCGTTACTAACAATATGACAGTTTGTTATGTCAGTGTCAATTAAATCTGAAAGGAGAAAGTAGACTGTTGTTAACTTATAGAATCCTTAATATCAGCAAGGACGAATAGCTTTAATATGGATAACTTTAACTTATGATACTGCTATTCAGAAAAAAGGTATATCGTATGAATGTATGTATATAATATCAGTGGTGGTGTTGCAAATATATTTTACCAGAGTTGTGCACAAATAGATAATAATCAACAGGTATATGAAGCACAGATTCAGGTGTCAAGATGTAACAGTATCTTAAAGGTCGGTTCACACGAGTGTCAAAAGCTTAGGCCACTTCATCTTGATCGATGTACGGATGAGCACACAGACCACAGTCCCAATGCAACTCATCTTAATGTCTGTATGTTGTCTTCCGTTTGGGCAAGATCTTGCTTTTGGATAGGTGTTTCCATCCCTCACCAAATATTTCCTCATCCATTATTCTTATCTACAATTTATTTTATCATTATTATCACCATTTTTGCTTTTATACTTTCAAAGGTTGCATACATCAGATAACGGCCTAATTACTTATTTAGTTTCACATTTGTATTGAAAAAGGAATAACTACCCCTTTACTTTTTTGTTATTTTGTTTCAAGTTGGAAAAAAATCTTGATAATAAATTTCGGGATTTGCTGCAAAAGTAACGTCATTTTTTCTTCTCGTTAGATTGAAGCTTCTCTACATATGCAAGGACTTGAAGAATAAAGTTCTTAAAGTAAATTTCTATCAATAGCTATTTCATGCTACTACATTCTTCTATAAGTGTCCAAATTGAACAGATCGCCGTCAAATTTAAAATTGCACCACGTAAGCATGAATCCATATTCAACTTTTTTTTGCCAATAACCAGAGGCCCCTAATAATAATTTGGTTTATATGCCACTGAGCTACTGTCATGGCTGTCTGCTTTGTGGCACACTCCAATAGGCTATCAACTCTATCATTATGTCTGGAATCGCTCCGAAACAGAACGCCTTCAAATTTAAAATTGCACCACATAAGCATAAATCCATCGTAAAAAAATGCTTGGCAGGAAAATGAGGCCCCCTGGTCAACGTGGCCCTGTGCTTAAGCACAATGGTAAATCCGGCACTGATCACATGTAATTCGTTCTCGCCATGATATAACTCAAATTGTTCATTTAGCATTAAACAACAATCACTCACTTACCGACAGTGGTAATTTTTGTTTTTCAATTTATTACTGATTTCACCAAAGTTATTCAAAAGTAAGTTTAAACATTAATGATCAACGATTCCACCAATATCAACAATCACCTCTCACCTTCACTCACTAAATACAAGATAGACCACGACAAATCCAGATCCTGACTTGGGACAGGCACAACAATATGGCAGGATTAAACAGATAATGGTATTTATAGATTGTTGACAGATAATGGTATTTATAGATTGTTGATTCATCTTTTACTTTATCAATTGTTTAGCTACAGTAAGTAGACATAATTATTTGTCACATCAAATTTATCCCTATATTATATATTTCATATGAAACCAATTTTCTTTTAATTAAACAGAAGTCATCTCTTGGCCATTGTTGCTGAAATTGATTGGATTGGTTTGGATTTATTGTGTTTAACGCAACTTTCAACAATATTTCAGCTATATCATGGTGACCAGTTTTAGTGGTGGAAGAAGCCGGAGTGCCCGGAGAGAACCAACGACCACGGGCAATGCTGAATTTGAAGGACACAAATGATAACTCAGGTCAGGTATAACATTTGCAGTTGTGTACATGACAGGTCCCACTAGTGGAGCAGGAACTACTTAACGTTATAGAGCTCCAGAGTTCCCTCCCATCTTTAGTGTGGTATCTGTTTCTCAATCTTTAGTTTTATGATTAAGTGATCTCCTACTGAGGTAACATGACAGGTCCCACTAGTGGAGCAGGAACTACTTATCCTTACAGAGCTCCAAAGTTCCCTCCCCTCTTTAGTGTGGTACCTGTTACTCAATCTTTAGTTACAGAGCTCCAGAGTTACCTCCCCTCTTTAGTGTTTCTCAATCTTTAGTTTTCAGTGTAGTATTTTGACAACCATTGTTTTTCATTTTGACTTTTTAGTTTAGTCATTGTGTTTTCTCTTGTTCGAATTACGACTTCTGTTTACTCCTGTGGTATCTTCAGACTTATCTTTATATGGCCTTTATTAAAGATTAAAGTTTCTTGTCATATTCATCATATCCACTGAATTTTTTTTTTTTTTTATTTTGTTTCTCCAGGATGTGATTTAATTATTGTTATCAATATACAATTAAAAGGTTTACTCCACAAAAAAGGTTGACAAAGAGTCCTAGGAAAGGGAAGAATTACAAGGCACTTTTCTTAACAACCATTACTATATCAGTTTTTTGCGCGTTTGCTTATATTTCTTTGAGAAGCTTACACTTCATACTAATTTATATAGAAGTTCTGGAAACGTTTTCACAAAGCTTCTATAGTATTAGTATACAACAGACTTTGATGAATTTCTTAATACTTTGAAGGTAAGTATTTATGTGTGATTTGCGAAATGGTACACAGTGTACGTTTTATGGAATAAAAAGAAAAGCCAAAAAAAACAAAAAACAACAAAAAACCACACCATCGGAACAACAGAGGCAAAAACTGATACCACTAACACACATAAACATGACTGGTCACTTTCCTGTCTTAGTACAGGCACTTCAATACATGACTGGTCACTTTCCTGGCTTAGTACAGGCACATCAAAACATGACTGGTCACTTTCCTGTCTTAGTACAGGCACTTCAATATATGACTGGTCACTTTCCTGGCTTAGTACAGGCACTTCAAAAAATGACTGGCCAATTTTCTGTCTCAGTACAGGCACTTCAATACATGACTGGTCACTTTCCTGGCTTAGTACAGGCACTTTAAAACATGACTGCTCACTTTCCTGTCTTAGTACAGGCACTTCAAAACATGACTGCTCACTTTCCTGGCTTAGTACAGGCACTTCAATACATGACTGGTCACTTTCCTGTCTTAGTACAGGCACTTCAATACATGACTGGTCACTTTCCTGGCTTAGTACAGGCACTTCAATACATGACTGGTCACTTTCCTGGCTTAGTACAGGCACATCAAAACATGACTGGTCACTTTCCTGTCTTAGTACAGGCACTTCAATACATGACTGGTCACTTTCCTGGCTTAGTACAGGCACTTCAAAACATGACTGGCCAATTTCATGTCTCAGTACAGGCACTTCAAAACATGACTGGTCACTTTCCTGGCTTAGTACAGGCACTTTAATACATGACTGGTCATTTTCCTGGCTTAGTACAGGCACATCAAAACATGACTGGTCACTTTCCTGTCTTAGTACAGGCACTTCAATACATGACTGGTCACTTTCCTGGCTTAGTACAGGCACTTCAAAACATGACTGGCCAATTTCCTGTCTCAGTACAGGCACTTCAATACATGACTGGTCACTTTCCTGGCTTAGTACAGGCACTTCAAAACATGACTGCTCACTTTCCTGTCTCAGAACAGGCACTTCAATACATGACTGGTCACTTTCCTGGCTTAGTACAGGCACTTCAATACATGACTGGTCACTTTCCTGTCTTAGTACAGGCACTTCAATACATGACTGGTCACTTTCCTGGCTTAGTACAGGCACATCAAAACATGACTGGTCACTTTCCTGTCTTAGTACAGGCACTTCAATACATGACTGGTCACTTTCCTGGTTTAGTACAGGCACTTCAATACATGACTGGTCACTTTCCTGGCTTAGTACAGGCACTTCAAAACATGACTGCTCACTTTCCTGGCTTGGCACAGGCACTTCAATACATGACTGTTCACTTTCCTGTCTTAGTACAGGCACTTCAATACATGACTGGTCACTTTCCTGGCTTGGCACAGGCACTTCAATACATGACTGGTCACTTTCCTGGCTTAGTACAGGCACTTCAATACATGACTGTTCACTTTCCTGGCTGAGTACAGGCACATCAAAACATGACTGGTCACTTTCCTGTCTTAGTACAGGCACTTCAATACATGACTGGTCACTTTCCTGTCTTAGTACAGGCACTTCAAAACATGACTGGTCACTTTCCTGTCTTAGTACAGGCACTTCAAAACATGACTGGTCACTTTCCTGTCTTAGTATAGGCACTTCAATACATGACTGGTCACTTTCCTGGCTTAGTACAGGCACTTCAATACATGACTGGTCACTTTCCTGTCTTAGTACAGGCACTTCAATACATGACTGGTCACTTTCCTGGCTTAGTACAGGCACTTCAATACATGACTGGTCGCTTTCCTGGCTTAGTACAGGCACTTCAAAACATGACTGCTCACTTTCCTGGCTTGGCACAGGCACTTCAAAACATGACTGGTCACTTTCCTGGCTTAGTACAGGCACTTCAATACATGACTGGTCACTTTACTGGCTTAGTACAGGCACTTCAATACATGACTGGCCAATTTCCTGTCTCAGTACAGGCACTTCAATACATGACTGGTCACTTTCCTGACTTAGTACAGGCACTTCAATACATGACTGCTCACTTTCCGGTCTTAGTACAGGCATTTCAATACATGACTGGTCACTTTCCTGGCTTAGTACAGGCACAGCAATGCATGACTGGTCACTTTCCTGGCTTAGTACAGGCACTTCAATACATGACTGGTCACTTTCCTGGCTTAGTACAGGCACTTCAATACATGACTGGTCACTTTCCTGGCTTAGTACAGGCACTTCAAAACATGACTGGTGACTTTCCTGTCTTAGTACAAGCACTTCAAAACATGACTGGTCACTTTCCTGGCTTAGTACAGGCACTTTAATACATGACTGGTCACTTTCCTGGCTTAGTACAGGCACTTCAATACATGACTGGTCAATTTCCTGTCTTAGTACAGGCACTTCAATACATGACTGGTGACTTTCCTGGCTTAGTACAGGCACTTCAATACATGACTGATCACTTTCCTGGCTTAGTACAGGCACTTCAATACATGACTGGTCACTTTCCTGGCTTAGTACAGTCACATCAAAACATGACTGGTCACTTTCCTGTCTTAGTACAGGCACTTCAATAAATGACTGGTCACTTTCCTGTCTTAGTACAGGCACTTCAAAACATGACTGGTCACTTTCCTGTCTTAGTACAGGCACTTCAAAACATGACTGGTCACTTTTCTCTCTTAGTACAGGCACTTCAATACATGACTGGTCACTTTCCTGGCTTAGTACAGGCACTTCAATACATGACTGGTCACTTTCCTGGTTTAGTACAGGCACTTCAAAACATGACTGGTTACTTTCCTGTCTTAGTACAGGCACTTCAAAACATGACTGGTCACTTTCCTGTCTTAGTACAGGCACTTCAATACATGACTGGTCACTTTCCTGTCTTAGTACAGGCACTTCAATACATGACTGGTCACTTTCCTGTCTTAGTACAGGGACTTCAAAACATGACTGGTCACTTTTCTGGTTTAGTACAGGCACTTCAAAACATGACTGGCCAATTTCCTGTCTCAGTACAGGCACTTCAATACATGACTGGTGACTTTCCTGGCTTAGTACAGGCACTTCAATACATGACTGCTCACTTTCCTGTCTTAGTACAGGCACTTCAATACATGACTGGTCACTTTCCTGGCTTAGTACAGGCACAGCAATGCATGACTGGTCACTTTCCTGGTTTAGTACAGGCACTTCAAAACATGACTGCTCACTTTCCTGTCTTAGTACAGGCACTTCAATACATGACTGGTCACTTTCCTGTCTTAGTACAGGCACTTCAATACATGACTGGTCACTTTCCTGGCTTAGTACAGGCACATCAAAACATGACTGGTCACTTTCCTGTCTTAGTACAGGCACTTCAAAACATGACTGGTCACTTTCCTGGTTTAGTACAGGCACTTCAAAACATGACTGGCCAATTTCCTGTCTCAGTACAGGCACATCAATACATGACTGGTCACTTTCCTGGCTTAGTACAGGCACTTCAATACATGACTGGTCACTTTCCTGTCTTAGTACAGGCACTTCAAAACATGACTGGTGACTTTCCTGTCTTAGTACAAGCACTTCAAAACATGACTGGTCACTTTCCTGGCTTAGTACAGGCACTTTAATACATGACTGGTCACTTTCCCGGCTTAGTACAGGCACTTCAATACATGACTGGTCACTTTCCTGTCTTAGTACAGGCACTTCAAAACATGACTGGTGACTTTCCTGGCTTAGTACAGGCACTTCAAAACATGACTGGTCACTTTCCCGGCTTAGTACAGGCACTTCAAAACATGACTGGTCACTTTCCTGGCTTAGTACAGGCACTTCAATACATGACTGGTCACTTTCCTGTCTTAGTACAGGCACTTCAAAACATGACTGGTGACTTTCTTGTCTTAGTACAAGCACTTCAAAACATGACTGGTCACTTTCCTGGCTTAGTACAGGCACTTTAATACATGACTGATCACTTTCCCGGCTTAGTACAGGCACTTCAATACATGACTGGTCACTTTCCTGTCTTAGTACAGGCACTTCAAAACATGACTGGTGACTTTCCTGGCCTAGTACAGGCACTTCAAAACATGACTCGTCACTTTCCTGGCTTAGTACAGGCACTTCAAAACATGACTGGTCACTTTCCTGGCTTAGTACAGGCACTTTAATACATGACTGGTCACTTTCCCGGCTTAGTACAGGCACTTCAATACATGACTGGTCACTTTCCTGTCTTAGTACAGGCACTTCAAAACATGACTGCTCACTTTCCTGGCTTAGTACAGGCACTTCAAAACATGACTGGTCACTTTCCTGGCTTAGTACAGGCACATCAAAACATGACTGTTCACTTTCCTGTCTTAATACAGGGAATTCAAAACATGACTGGTCACTTTCCTGGTTTAGTACAGGCACTTCAAAACATGACTGGCCAATTTCCTGTCTCAGTACAGGCACATCAATACATGACTGGTCACTTTCCTGGCTTAGTACAGGCACTTCAATACATGACTGGTCACTTTCCTGGTTTAGTACAGGCACTTTAATACATGACTGGTCACTTTCCCGGCTTAGTACAGGCACTTCAATACATGACTGGTCACTTTCCTGGCTTAGTACAGGCACTTCAATACATGACTGGTCACTTTCCTGGCTTAGTACAGGCACATCAAAACATGACTGGTTACTTTCCTGTCTTAGTACAGGCACTTCAATACATGACTGGT
Source organism: Bathymodiolus septemdierum (assembly GCA_963383655.1). Lineage (NCBI taxonomy): Eukaryota > Metazoa > Mollusca > Bivalvia > Mytilida > Modiolidae > Bathymodiolus > Bathymodiolus septemdierum. The sequence goes on along the minus strand of OY726529.1, from coordinate 56,205,422 downwards.
CACTTTCCTGTCTTAGTACAGGCACTTCAATACATGACTGGTCACTTTCCTGTCTTAGTACAGGCACTTCAAAACATGACTGGTCACTTTCCTGGTTTAGTACAGGCACTTCAAAACATGACTGGCCAATTTCCTGTCTCAGTACAGGCACTTCAAAACATGACTGGTCACTTTCCTGGCTTAGTACAGGCACTTCAATACATGACTGCTCACTTTCCTGTCTTAGTACAGGCAGTTCAATACATGACTGGTCACTTTCCTGGCTTAGTACAGGCACAGCAATGCATGACTGGTCACTTTCCTGGCTTAGTACAGGCACATCAAAACATGACTGCTCACTTTCCTGTCTTAGTACAGGCACTTCAATACATGACTGGTCACTTTCCTGGCTTAGTACAGGCACATCAAAAGATGACTGGTCACTTTCCTGTCTTAGTACAGGCACTTCAAAACATGACTGGTCACTTTCCTGATTTAGTACAGGCACTTCAATACATGACTGGTCACTTTCCTGGTTTAGTACAGGCACTTCAATACATGACTGATCACTTTCCTGGCTTAGTACAGGCACATCAAAACATGACTGGTCACTTTCCTGGTTTAGTACAGGCACTTCAAAACATGACTGGCCAATTTCCTGTCTCAGTAGAGGCACATCAATACATGACTGGTCACTTTCCTGGCTTAGTACAGGCACTTCAATACATGACTGGTGACTTTCCTGTCTTAGTACAAGCACTTCGAAACATGACTGGTCACTTTCCTGGCTTAGTACAGGCACTTTAATACATGACTGGTCACTTTCCCGGCTTAGTACAGGCACTTCAATACATGACTGGTCACTTTCCTGTCTTAGTACAGGCACTTCAAAACATGACTGGTGACTTTCCTGGCTTAGTACAGGCACTTCAATACATGACTGCTCACTTTCCTGTCTTAGTACAGGCACTTCAATACAAGACTGGTCACTTTCCTGGCTTAGTACAGCCACAGCAATGCATGACTGGTCACTTTCCTGGCTTAGTACAGGCACTTCAAAACATGACTGCTCACTTTCCTGTCTTAGTACAGGCACTTAAATACATGACTGGTCACTTTCCTGGCTTAGTACAGGCACTTCAATACATGACTGGTCACTTTCCTGGCTTAGTACAGGCACATCAAAACATGACTGGTCACTTTCCTGGCTTAGTACAGGCACTTCAAAACATGACTGGTTACTTTCCTGGTTTAGTACAGGCACTTCAAAACATGACTGGCCAATTTCCTGTCTCAGTACAGGCACATCAATACATGACTGGTCACTTTCCTGGCTTAGTACAGGACTTCAATACATGACTGGTCACTTTCCTGGCTTAGTACAAGCACTTCAATACATGACTGGTCACTTTCCCGGCTTAGTACAGGCACTTCAATACATGACTGGTCACTTTCCTGTCTTAGTACAGGCACTTCAATACATGACTGGTGACTTTCCTGGTTTAGTACAGGCACTTCAATACATGACTGATCACTTTCCTGGCTTAGTACAGGCACTTCAATACATGACTGGTCACTTTCCTGGCTTAGTACAGGCACATCAAAACATGACTGGTCACTTTCCTGTCTTAGTACAGGCACTTCAATACATGACTGGTCACTTTCCTGTCTTAGTACAGGCACTTCAAAACATGACTGGTCACTTTCCTGTCTTAGTACAGGCACTTCAAAACATGACTGGTCACTTTCCTGTCTTAGTACAGGCACTTCAAAACATGACTGGTCACTTTCCTGGCTTAGTACAGGCACTTCAAAACATGACTGGTCACTTTCCTGGCTTAGTACAGGCACATCAAAACATGACTGGTTACTTTCCTGGCTTAGTACAGGCACTTCAAAACATGACTAGTCACTTTCCTGTCTTAGTACAGGCACTTCAAAACATGACTGGTCACTTTCCTGTCTTAGTACAGGCACTTCAATACATGACTGGTCACTTTCCTGTCTTAGTACAGGCACTTCAAAACATGACTGGTCACTTTCCTGGTTTAGTACAGGCACTTCAAAACATGACTGGCCAATTTCCTGTCTCAGTACAGGCACTTCAATACATGACTGGTCACTTTCCTGGCTTAGTACAGGCACATCAAAACATGACTGGTCACTTTCCTGTCTTAGTACAGGCACTTCAAAACATGACTGGTCACTTTCATGTCTTAGTACAGGCACTTCAGAACATGACTGGTCACTTTCCTGTCTTAGTACAGGCACTTCAAAACATGACTGGTCACTTTCCTGTCTTAGTACAGGCACTTCAAAACATGACTGGTCACTTACCTGGCTTAGTACAGGCACTTCAATACATGACTTGTCACTTTCCTGGCTTAGTACAGGCACATCAAAACATGACTGGTTACTTTCCTGGCTTAGTACAGGCACTTCAAAACATGACTGGTCACTTTCCTGTCTTAGTACAGGCACTTCAATACATGACTGGTCACTTTCCTGTCTTAGTACAGGCACTTCAAAACATGACTGGTCACTTTCCTGGTTTAGTACAGGCACTTCAAAACATGACTGGCCAATTTCCTGTCTCAGTACAGCCACTTCAATACATGACTGGTCACTTTCCTGGTTTAGTACAGGCACTTCAATACATGACTGCTCACTTTCCTGTCTTAGTACAGGCACTTCAATACATGACTGGTCACTTTCCTGGCTTAGTACAGGCACAGCAATGCATGACTGGTCACTTTCCTGGCTTAGTACAGGCACTTCAAAACATGACTGCTCACTTTCCTGTCTTAGTACAGGCACTTCAATACATGACTGGTCACTTTCCTGGCTTAGTACAGGCACTTCAATACATGACTGGTCACTTTCCTGGCTTAGTACAGGCACATCAAAACATGACTGGTCACTTTCCTGTCTTATTACAGGCACTTCAAAACATGACTGGTCACTTTCCTGGTTTAGTACTGGCACTTCAAAACATGACTGGCCAATTTCCTGTCTCAGTACAGGCACTTCAAAACATGACTGGTCACTTTCCTGTCTTAGTACAGGCACTTCAAAACATGACTGGTCACTTTCCTGTCTTAGTACAGGCACTTCAAAACATGACTGGTCACTTTCCTGGCTTAGTACAGGCACTTCAATACATGACTGGTCACTTTCCTGGCTTAGTACAGGCACATCAAAACATGACTGGTTACTTTCCTGGCTTAGTACAGGCACTTCAAAACATGACTGGTCACTTTCCTGTCTTAGTACAGGCACTTCAATACATGACTGGTCACTTTCCTGTCTTAGTACAGGCACTTCAATACATGACTGGTCACTTTCCTGTCTTAGTACAGGCACTTCAATACATGACTGGTCACTTTCCTGTCTTAGTACAGGCACTTCAAAACATGACTGGTCACTTTCCTGTCTTAGTACAGGCACTTCAAAACATGACTGGTGACTTTCCTGGCCTAGTACAGGCACTTCAAAACATGACTGGTCACTTTCCTGGCTTAGTACAGGCACTTCAAAACATGACTGGTCACTTTCCTGGCTTAGTACAGGCACTTTAATACATGACTGGTCACTTTCCCGGCTTAGTACAGGCACTTCAATACATGACTGGTCACTTTCCTGTCTTAGTACAGGCACTTCAAAACATGACTGCTCACTTTCCTGGCTTAGTACAGGCACTTCAAAACATGACTGGTCACTTTCCTGGCTTAGTACAGGCACATCAAAACATGACTGTTCACTTTCCTGTCTTAATACAGGGAAATCAAAACATGACTGGTCACTTTCCTGGTTTAGTACAGGCACTTCAAAACATGACTGGCCAATTTCCTGTCTCAGTACAGGCACATCAATACATGACTGGTCACTTTCCTGGCTTAGTACAGGCACTTCAATACATGACTGGTCACTTTCCTGGTTTAGTACAGGCACTTCAATACATGACTGGTCACTTTCCCGGCTTAGTACAGGCACTTCAATACATGACTGGTCACTTTCCTGGCTTAGTACAGGCACTTCAATACATGACTGGTCACTTTCCTGGCTTAGTACAGGCACATCAAAACATGACTGGTTACTTTCCTGTCTTAGTACAGGCACTTCAAAACATGACTGGTCACTTTCCTGTCTTAGTACAGGCACTTCAATACATGACTGGTCACTTTCCTGTCTTAGTACAGGCACTTCAAAACATGACTGGTCACTTTCCTGGTTTAGTACAGGCACTTCAAAACATGACTGGCCAATTTCCTGTCTCAGTACAGGCACTTCAAAACATGACTGGTCACTTTCCTGGCTTAGTACAGGCACTTCAATACATGACTGCTCACTTTCCTGTCTTAGTACAGGCAGTTCAATACATGACTGGTCACTTTCCTGGCTTAGTACAGGCACAGCAATGCATGACTGGTCACTTTCCTGGCTTAGTACAGGCACATCAAAACATGACTGCTCACTTTCCTGTCTTAGTACAGGCACTTCAATACATGACTGGTCACTTTCCTGGCTTAGTACAGGCACATCAAAAGATGACTGGTCACTTTCCTGTCTTAGTACAGGCACTTCAAAACATGACTGGTCACTTTCCTGATTTAGTACAGGCACTTCAATACATGACTGGTCACTTTCCTGGCTTAGTACAGGCACTTCAATACATGACTGATCACTTTCCTGGCTTAGTACAGGCACATCAAAACATGACTGGTCACTTTCCTGGTTTAGTACAGGCACTTCAAAACATGACTGGCCAATTTCCTGTCTCAGTAGAGGCACACCAATACATGACTGGTCACTTTCCTGGCTTAGTACAGGCACTTCAATACATGACTGGTGACTTTCCTGTCTTAGTACAAGCACTTCGAAACATGACTGGTCACTTTCCTGGCTTAGTACAGGCACTTTAATACATGACTGGTCACTTTCCCGGCTTAGTACAGGCACTTCAATACATGACTGGTCACTTTCCTGTCTTAGTACAGGCACTTCAAAACATGACTGGTGACTTTCCTGGCTTAGTACAGGCACTTCAATACATGACTGCTCACTTTCCTGTCTTAGTACAGGCACTTCAATACAAGACTGGTCACTTTCCTGGCTTAGTACAGCCACAGCAATGCATGACTGGTCACTTTCCTGGCTTAGTACAGGCACTTCAAAACATGACTGCTCACTTTCCTGTCTTAGTACAGGCACTTAAATACATGACTGGTCACTTTCCTGGCTTAGTACAGGCACTTCAATACATGACTGGTCACTTTCCTGGCTTAGTACAGGCACATCAAAACATGACTGGTCACTTTCCTGGCTTAGTACAGGCACTTCAAAACATGACTGGTTACTTTCCTGGTTTAGTACAGGCACTTCAAAACATGACTGGCCAATTTCCTGTCTCAGTACAGGCACATCAATACATGACTGGTCACTTTCCTGGCTTAGTACAGGACTTCAATACATGACTGGTCACTTTCCTGGCTTAGTACAAGCACTTCAATACATGACTGGTCACTTTCCCGGCTTAGTACAGGCACTTCAATACATGACTGGTCACTTTCCTGTCTTAGTACAGGCACTTCAATACATGACTGGTGACTTTCCTGGTTTAGTACAGGCACTTCAATACATGACTGATCACTTTCCTGGCTTAGTACAGGCACTTCAATACATGACTGGTCACTTTCCTGGCTTAGTACAGGCACATCAAAACATGACTGGTCACTTTCCTGTCTTAGTACAGGCACTTCAATACATGACTGGTCACTTTCCTGTCTTAGTACAGGCACTTCAAAACATGACTGGTCACTTTCCTGTCTTAGTACAGGCACTTCAAAACATGACTGGTCACTTTCCTGTCTTAGTACAGGCACTTCAAAACATGACTGGTCACTTTCCTGGCTTAGTATAGGCACTTCAAAACATGACTGGTCACTTTCCTGGCTTAGTACAGGCACATCAAAACATGACTGGTTACTTTCCTGGCTTAGTACAGGCACTTCAAAACATGACTAGTCACTTTCCTGTCTTAGTACAGGCACTTCAAAACATGACTGGTCACTTTCCTGTCTTAGTACAGGCACTTCAATACATGACTGGTCACTTTCCTGTCTTAGTACAGGCACTTCAAAACATGACTGGTCACTTTCCTGGTTTAGTACAGGCACTTCAAAACATGACTGGCCAATTTCCTGTCTCAGTACAGGCACTTCAATACATGACTGGTCACTTTCCTGGCTTAGTACAGGCACATCAAAACATGACTGGTCACTTTCCTGTCTTAGTACAGGCACTTCAAAACATGACTGGTCACTTTCATGTCTTAGTACAGGCACTTCAGAACATGACTGGTCACTTTCCTGTCTTAGTAGAGGCACTTCAAAACATGACTGGTCACTTTCCTGTCTTAGTACAGGCACTTCAAAACATGACTGGTCACTTACCTGGCTTAGTACAGGCACTTCAATACATGACTTGTCACTTTCCTGGCTTAGTACAGGCACATCAAAACATGACTGGTTACTTTCCTGGCTTAGTACAGGCACTTCAAAACATGACTGGTCACTTTCCTGTCTTAGTACAGGCACTTCAATACATGACTGGTCACTTTCCTGTCTTAGTACAGGCACTTCAAAACATGACTGGTCACTTTCCTGGTTTAGTACAGGCACTTCAAAACATGACTGGCCAATTTCCTGTCTCAGTACAGCCACTTCAATACATGACTGGTCACTTTCCTGGTTTAGTACAGGCACTTCAATACATGACTGCTCACTTTCCTGTCTTAGTACAGGCACTTCAATACATGACTGGTCACTTTCCTGGCTTAGTACAGGCACAGCAATGCATGACTGGTCACTTTCCTGGCTTAGTACAGGCACTTCAAAACATGACTGCTCACTTTCCTGTCTTAGTACAGGCACTTCAATACATGACTGGTCACTTTCCTGGCTTAGTACAGGCACTTCAATACATGACTGGTCACTTTCCTGGCTTAGTACAGGCACATCAAAACATGACTGGTCACTTTCCTGTCTTAGTACAGGCACTTCAAAACATGACTGGTCACTTTCCTGGTTTAGTACTGGCACTTCAAAACATGACTGGCCAATTTCCTGTCTCAGTACAGGCACTTCAAAACATGACTGGTCACTTTCCTGTCTTAGTACAGGCACTTCAAAACATGACTGGTCACTTTCCTGTCTTAGTACAGGCACTTCAAAACATGACTGATCACTTTCCTGGCTTAGTACAGGCACTTCAATACATGACTGGTCACTTTCCTGGCTTAGTACAGGCACATCAAAACATGACTGGTTACTTTCCTGGCTTAGTACAGGCACTTCAAAACATGACTGGTCACTTTCCTGTCTTAGTACAGGCACTTCAATACATGACTGGTCACTTTCCTGTCTTAGTAGAGGCACTTCAATACATGACTGGTCACTTTCCTGTCTTAGTACAGGCACTTCAATACATGACTGGTCACTTTCCTGTCTTAGTACAGGCACTTCAAAACATGACTGGTCACTTTCCTGGTTTAGTACAGGCACTTCAAAACATGACTGGCCAATTTCCTGTCTCAGTACAGGCACTTCAATACATGACTGGTCACTTTCCTGGTTTAGTACAGGCACTTCAATACATGACTGCTCACTTTCCTGTCTTAGTACAGGCACTTCAAAACATGACTGGTCACTTTCCTGGCTTAGTACAGGCACAGCAATGCATGACTGGTCACTTTCCTGGCTTAGTACAGGCACTTCAAAACATGACTGCTCACTTTCCTGTCTTAGTACAGGCACTTCAATACATGACTGGTCACTTTCCTGGCTTAGTACAGGCACTTCAATACATGACTGGTCACTTTCCTGGCTTAGTACAGGCACATCAAAACATGACTGGTCACTTTCCTGTCTTAGTACAGGCACTTCAAAACATGACTGGTCACTTTCCTGGTTTAGTACTGGCACTTCAAAACATGACTGGCCAATTTCCTGTCTCAGTACAGGCACATCAATACATGACTGGTCACTTTCCTGGCTTAGTACAGGCACTTCAATACATGACTGGTCACTTTCCTGGCTTAGCACAGGCACTTCAAAACATGACTGGTGACTTTCCTGTATTAGTACAAGCACTTCAAAACATGACTGGTCACTTTCTTGGCTTAGTACAGGCACTTTAATACATGACTGGTCACTTTCCCGGCTTAGTACAGGCACTTCAATACATGACTGGTCACTTTCATATCTTAGTACAGGCACTTCAAAACATGACTGGTGACTTTCCTGGCTTAGTACAGGCACTTCAATACATGACTGCTCACTTTCCTGTCTTAGTACAGGCACTTCAATACATGACTGGTCACTTTCCTGGCTTAGTACAGGCACAGCAATGCATGACTGGTCACTTTCCTGGCTTAGTACAGGCACTTCAAAACATGACTGCTCACTCTCCTGTCTTAGTACAGGCACTTCAATACATGACTGGTCACTTTCCTGGCTTAGTACAGGCACTTCAATACATGACTGATCACTTTCCTGGCTTAGTACAGGCACATCAAAACATGACTGGTCACTTTCCTGGTTTAGTACAGGCACTTCAAAACATGACTGGCCAATTTCCTGTCTCAGTACAGGCACATTAATACATGACTGGTCACTTTCCCGGCTTAGTACAGGCACTTCAATACATGACTGGTCACTTTCCTGTCTTAGTACAGGCACTTCAATACATGACTGGTCACTTTCCTGTCTTAGTACAGGCACTTCAAAACATGACTGGTCACTTTCCTGGTTTAGTACAGGCACTTCAAAACATGACTGGCCAATTTCCTGTCTCAGTACAGGCACTTCAATACATGACTGGTCACTTTCTTGTCTTAGTACAGGCACTTCAAAACATGACTGGTCACTTTCCTGGTTTAATACTGGCACTTCAAAACATGACTGGCCAATTTCCTGTCTCAGTACAGGCACATCAATACATGACTGGTCACTTTCCTGGCTTAGTACAGGCACTTCAATACATGACTGGTCAATTTCCTGGCTTAGCACAGGCATTTCAAAACATGACTGGTGACTTTCCTGTCTTAGTACAAGCACTTCAAAACATGACTGGTCACTTTCTTGGCTTAGTACAGGCACTTTAATACATGACTGGTCACTTTCCCGGCTTAGTACAGGCACTTCAATACATGACTGGTCACTTTCATGTCTTAGTACAGGCACTTCAATACATGACTGGTCACTTTCCTGGCTTAGTACAGGCACAGCAATGCATGACTGGTCACTTTCCTGGCTTAGTACAGGCACTTCAATACATGACTGCTCACTTTCCTGTCTTAGTACAGGCACTTCAATACATGACTGGTCACTTTCCTGGCTTAGTACAGGCACTTCAATACATGACTGATCACTTTCCTGGCTTAGTACAGGCACATCAAAACATGACTGGTCACTTTCCTGGTTTAGTACAGGCACTTCAAAACATGACTGGCCAATTTCCTGTCTCAGTACAGGCACATCAATACATGACTGGTCACTTTCCCGGCTTAGTACAGGCACTTCAATACATGACTGGTCACTTTCCTGGCTTAGTACAGGCAATTTAATACATGACTGGTCACTTTCCCTACTTAGTACAGGCACTTCAATACATGACTGGTCACTTTCCTGTCTTAGTACAGGCACTTCAAAACATGACTGGTGACTTTCCTGGCTTAGTACAGGCACTTCAATGCATGACTGGTCACTTTCCTGGCTTAGTACAGGCACTTCAAAACATGACTGGACACTTTCCTGGCTTGGCACAGGCACTTCAATACATGACTGGTCACTTTCCTGTCTTAGTACAGGCACTGCAATGCATGACTGGTCACTTTCCTGGCTTAGTACAGGCACTTCAATACATGACTGGTGACTTTTCTGTCTTAGTACAGGCACTGCAATACATGACTGGTCACTTTCCTGCCTTAGTACAGGCACTTCAATACATGACTGTTCACTTCCCTGCCTTAGTACAGGCACTTTAAAACATGACTGGTGACTTTCCTGGCTTAGTACAGGCACTTCAAAACATGACTGGTGACTTTCCTGAATTAGTACAGGCACTTCAATACATGACTGGTGACTTTCCTGGCTTAGTACAGGCACTTCAATACATCACTGGTCACTTTCCTAGCTTAGTACAGGCACTTCAAAACATGACTGGTCACTTTTCTGGCTTGGTACAGGCACTTCAATACATGACTGGTGACTTTCCTGTCTTAGTACAGGCACAGCAATGCATGACTGGTGACTTTCCTGGCTTAGTACAGGCACTTCAATACATGACTGGTGACTTTCCTGTCTTAGTACAGGCACTTCAATACATGACTGGTGACTTTCCTGGCTTAGTACAGGCACTTCAATACATGACTGGTGACTTTCCTCCCTCTTATTGAAATGATGTGGCATAAACCTCCCACTTATTGAAATGATGTGGTACAAACCTCCCTCTTATTAAAATGATGTGGTACAAACCTCCCTCTTATTCAAATGATGTGGTACAAACCTCCCTCTTATTGAAATGATGTGGTACAAACCTCCCTCTTATTGAAATGATGTGGTACAAACCTCCCTCTTATTGAAATGATGTGGTACAAACCTCCCTCTTATTGAAATGATGTGGTAGAAACCTCCCTCTTATTGAAATGATGCGGTACAAACCTCCCTCTTATTGAAATGATGTGGTACAAACCTCCCTCTTATTGAAATGATGTGGTACAAACCTCCCTCTTATTGAAATGATGCGGTACAAACCTCCCTCTTATTGAAATGATGTGGTACAAACCTCCCTCTTATTGAAATGATGTGGTACAAACCTCCCTCTTATTGAAATGATGTGATACAAACCTCCCTCTTATTGAAATGATGTGGTACAAACCTCCCTCTTATTGAAATGATGCAGTACAAACCTCCCTCTTATTGAAATGATGTGGTACAAACCTCCCTCTTATTGAAATGATGTGGTACAAACCTCCCTCTTATTGAAATGATGCAGTACAAATCTCCCTCTTATTGAAATGATGCGGTACAAACCTCCCTCTTATTGAAATGATGTGGTACAAACCTCCCTCTTATTGAAATGATGTGGTACAAACCTCCCTCTTATTGAAATGATGTGGTACAAACCTCCCTCTTATTGAAATGATGTGGTACAAACCTCCCTGTTATTGAAATGATGTGGTACAAACCTCCCTCTTATTGAAATAATGTGGTACAAACCTCCCTCTTATTGAAATGATGTGGTACAAACCTCCCTCTTATTGAAATGATGCGGTACAAACCTCCCTCTTATTGAAATGATGTGGTACAAACTTCCCTCTTATTGAAATGATGCGGTACAAACCTCCATCTTATTGAAATGATGCGGTACAAACCTCTCTCTTATTCAAATGATGTGGTACAAACCTCCCTCTTATTGAAATGATGCGGTACAAACCTCCCTCTTATTGAAATGATGCGGTACAAACCTCCCTCTTATTGAAATGATGCAGTACAAACCTCCCTCTTATTGAAATGATGTGGTACAAACCTCCCTCTTATTCAAATGATGTGGTACAAACCTCCCTCTTATTGAAATGATGCGGTACAAACCTCCCTCTTATTGAAATGATGCAGTACAAACCTCCCACTTATTGAAATGATGTGGTACAAACCTCCCTCTTATTGAAATGATGTGGTACAAACCTCCCTCTTATTGAAATGATGCGGTACAAACCTCCCTCTTATTGAAATGATGCAGTACAAACCTCCCACTTATTGAAATGATGTGGTACAAACCACCCTCTTATTGAAATGATGCGGTACAAACCTCCCTCTTATTGAAATGATGTGGTACAAACCTCCCTCTTATTGAAATGATGTGGTACAAACCTCACTCTTATTGAAATGATGCGGTACAAACCTCCCTCCTATTGAAATGATGTGGTACAAACCTCCCTCTTATTGAAATGATGCGGTACAAACCTCCCTCTTATTGAAATGATGTGGTACAAACCTTCCTCTTATTGAAATGATGTGGTACAAACCTCCCTCTTATTGAAATGATGTGGTACAAACCCCCCTCTTATTGAAATGATGTGGTACAAACCTCCCTCTTATTGAAATGATGTGGTACAAACCTCCCTCTTATTGAAATGATGCAGTACAAATCTCCTTCTTATTGAAATGATGCGGTACAAACCTCCCTCTTATTGAAATGATGCGGTACAAACCTCCCTCTTATTGAAATGATGTGGTACAAACCTCCCTCTTATTGAAATGATGTGGTACAAACCTCCCTCTTATTGAAATGATGTGGCACAAACCTCCCTCTTATTGAAATGATGTGGTACAAACCTCCCTCTTATTGAAATGATGTGGTACAAACCTCCCTCTTATTGAAATGATGTGGTACAAACCTCCCTCTTATTGAATTGATGTGGTACAAACCTTCCTCTTATTGAAATGATGTGGTACAAACCTCCCTCTTATTGAAATGATGTAGTACAAACCTCCCACTTATTGAAATGATGTGGTAAAAACCTCTCTCTTATTGAAATGATGTGGTACAAACCTCCCTCTTATTGAAATGATGTGGTACAAACCTCCCTCATATTAAAATGATGTTGTACAAGCCTCTCTCTTATTGAAATGATGCAGTACAAACATCCCTCTTATTGAAATGATGTGGTACAAACCTCCCTCTTATTGAAATGATGCAGTACAAACCTCCCTCTTATTGAAATGATGCGGTACAAACCTCCCTCTTATTGAAATGATGTGGTACAAACCTCACTCTTATTGAAATGATGCGGTACAAACCTCCCTCTTATTGAAATGATGCGGTACAAACCTCCCTCTTATCGAAATGATGTGGTACAAACCTCAGTCTTATTGAAATGATGTGGTACAAACCTCCCTCTTATTGAAATGATGTGGTACAAACCTCCCTCTTATTTAAATGATGTGGTACAAACCACCCTCTTATTGAAATGATGCGGTACAAACCTCCCTCTTATTGAAATGATGTGGTAGAAACCTCCGTCTTATTGAAATGATGCAGTACAAACCCCCTCTTATTGAAATGATGCGGTAGAAACCTGCTCTTATTGAAATGATGTGGTACAAACCCCCCTCTTATTGATATGATGTGGTACAAACCTCCCACTTATTGAAATGATGTGGTACAAACCTCCCTCTTATTGAAATGATGTGGTACAAACCTCCTCTTATTGAAATGATGCAGTACAAACCTCCCTCTTATTGAAATGATGCGGTACAAACCTCCCTCTTATTGAAATGATGCAGTACAAACCTCCCTCTTATTGAAATGATGCGGTACAAATCTCCCTCTTATTGAAATGATGCGGTACAAACCTTCCTCGTATTGAAATGATGCGGTACAAACCTCCCTCTTATTGAAATGATGCGGTACAAACCTCCCTCTTATTGAAATGATGCAGTACAAACCTCCCTCTTATTGAAATGATGTGGTACAAACCTCCCTCTTATTCAAATGATGTGGTACAAACCTCCCTCTTATTGAAATGATGCGGTACAAACCTCCCTCTTATTGAAATGATGCAGTACAAACCTCCCACTTATTGAAATGATGTGGTACAAACCTCCCTCTTATTGAAATGATGTGGTACAAACCTCCCTCTTATTGAAATGATGCGGTACAAACCTCCCTCTTATTTAAATGATGCAGTACAAACCTCCCACTTATTGAAATGATGTGGTACAAACCACCCTCTTATTGAAATGATGCGGTACAAACCTCCCTCTTATTGAAATGATGTGGTACAAACCTCCCTCTTATTGAAATGATGTGGTACAAACCTCACTCTTATTGAAATGATGCGGTACAAACCTCCCTCCTATTGAAATGATGTGGTACAAACCTCCCTCTTATTGAAATGATGCGGTACAAACCTCCCTCTTATTGAAATGATGTGGTACAAACCTTCCTCTTATTGAAATGATGTGGTACAAACCTCCCTCTTATTGAAATGATGTGGTACAAACCCCCCTCTTATTGAAATGATGTGGTACAAACCTCCCTCTTATTGAAATGATGTGGTACAAACCTCCCTCTTATTGAAATGATGCAGTACAAATCTCCTTCTTATTGAAATGATGCGGTACAAACCTCCCTCTTATTGAAATGATGCGGTACAAACCTCCCTCTTATTGAAATGATGTGGTACAAACCTCCCTCTTATTGAAATGATGTGGTACAAACCTCCCTCTTATTGAAATGATGTGGCACAAACCTCCCTCTTATTGAAATGATGTGGTACAAACCTCCCTCTTATTGAAATGATGTGGTACAAACCTCCCTCTTATTGAAATGATGTGGTACAAACCTCCCTCTTATTGAATTGATGTGGTACAAACCTTCCTCTTATTGAAATGATGTGGTACAAACCTCCCTCTTATTGAAATGATGTAGTACAAACCTCCCACTTATTGAAATGATGTGGTAAAAACCTCTCTCTTATTGAAATGATGTGGTACAAACCTCCCTCTTATTGAAATGATGTGGTACAAACCTCCCTCATATTAAAATGATGTTGTACAAGCCTCTCTCTTATTGAAATGATGCAGTACAAACATCCCTCTTATTGAAATGATGTGGTACAAACCTCCCTCTTATTGAAATGATGCAGTACAAACCTCCCTCTTATTGAAATGATGCGGTACAAACCTCCCTCTTATTGAAATGATGTGGTACAAACCTCCCTCTTATTGAAATGATGCGGTACAAACCTCCCTCTTATCGAAATGATGTGGTACAAACCTCAGTCTTATTGAAATGATGTTGTACAAACCTCCCTCTTATTGAAATGATGTGGTACAAACCACCCTCTTATTGAAATGATGCGGTACAAACCTCCCTCTTATTGAAATGATGTGGTAGAAACCTCCGTCTTATTGAAATGATGCAGTACAAACCCCCTCTTATTGAAATGATGCGGTAGAAACCTGCTCTTATTGAAATGATGTGGTACAAACCCCCCTCTTATTGATATGATGTGGTACAAACCTCCCACTTATTGAAATGATGTGGTACAAACCTCCCTCTTATTGAAATGATGTGGTACAAACCTCCTCTTATTGAAATGATGCAGTACAAACCTCCCTCTTATTGAAATGATGCGGTACAAACCTCCCTCTTATTGAAATGATGCAGTACAAACCTCCCTCTTATTGAAATGATGCGGTACAAATCTCCCTCTTATTGAAATGATGCGGTACAAACCTTCCTCGTATTGAAATGATGCGGTACAAACCTCCCTCTTATTGAAATGATGCGGTACAAACCTCCCTCTTATTGAAATGATGCGGTACAAACCTCCCTCTTATTGAAATGATGCGGTAGAAACCTCCCTCTTATTGAAATGATGCGGTACAAACCTCCCTCTTATAGATATGATGTGGTACAAACCTCCGTCTTATTGAAATGATGTGGTACAAATCTCACTCTTATTGAAATGATGTGGTACAAACCTGCTCTTATTGAAATGATGCAGTACAAACCTCCCTCTTATTGAAATGATGCGGTACAAACCTCCCTCTTATTGAAATGATGTGGTAGAAACCTCCCTCTTATTGAAATGATGTGGTACAAACCTCCCTCTTATTGAAATGATGTGGTACAAACCTCCCTCTTATTGAAATGATGCGGTAGAAACCTCCCTCTTATTGAAATGATGTGGTACAAACCTTCCTCTTATTGAAATGTGGTACAAACCTCCCTCTTATTGAAATGATGTGGTACAAACCTCCCTCTTATTGAAATGATGTGGTACAAACCTCCCTCTTATTGAAATGATGTGGTACAAACCTCCCTCTTATTGAAATGATGCGGTACAAACCTCCCTCTTATCGAAATGATGTGGTACAAACCTCCCTCTTATTGAAATGATGTGGTACAAACCTCCCTCTTATTGAAATGATGTGGTACAAACCTCCCTCTTATTGAAATGATGCGGTACAAACCTCCCTCTTATTGAAATGATGCGGTACAAACCTCCCTCTTATTGAAATGATGCGGTACAAACCTCCCTCTTATTGAAATGATGCGGTAGAAACCGCCCTCTTATTGAAATGATGTGGTACAAACCTCCCTCTTATTGATATGATGTGGTACAAACCTCCGTCTTATTGAAATGATGTGGTACAAACCTCCCTCTTATTGAAATGATGTGGTACAAACCTCCTCTTATTGAAATGATGCAGTACAAACCTCCCTCTTATTGAAATGATGCGGTACAAACCTCCCTCTTATTGAAATGATGTGGTACAAACCTCCCTCTTATTGAAATGATGTGGTACAAACCTCCCTCTGATTGAAATGATGTGGTACAAACCTCCCTCTTATTGAAATGATGCGGTACAAACCTCCCTGTTATTGAAATGATGTGGTACAAACCTCCCTCTTATTGAAATGATGTGGTACAAACCTCCCTCTTATTGAAATGATGTGGTACAAACCTCCCTCTTATTGAAATGATGCGGTACAAACCTCCCTCTTATTGAAATGATGTGGTACAAACTTCCCTCTTATTGAAATGATGCGGTACAAACCTCCCTCTTATTGAAATGATGCGGTAGAAACCTCCCTCTTATTCAAATGATGTGGTACAAACCTCCCTCTTATTGAAATGATGCGGTACAAACCTCCCTCTTATTGAAATGATGCGGTACAAACCTCCCTCTTATTGAAATGATGCAGTACAAACCTCCCTCTTATTGAAATGATGTGGTACAAACCTCCCTCTTATTCAAATGATGTGGTACAAACCTCCCACTTATTGAAATGATGCGGTACAAACCTCCCTCTTATTGAAATGATGCAGTACAAACCTCCCACTTATTGAAATGATGTGGTACAAACCTCCCTCTTATTGAAATGATGTGGTACACACCTCCTCTTATTGAAATGATGCAGTACAAACCTCCCTCTTATTGAAATGATGCGGTACAAACCTCCCTCTTATTGAAATGATGCAGTACAAACCTCCCTCTTATTGAAATGATGCGGTACAAACCTCCCTCTTATTGAAATGATGTGGTACAAACCTCCCTCTTATTGAAATGATGCGGTACAAACCTCCCTCTTATTGAAATGATGCGGTACAAACCTCCCTCTTATCGAAATGATGTGGTACAAACCTCAGTCTTATTGAAATGATGTGGTACAAACCTCCCTCTTATTTAAATGATGTGGTACAAACCACCCTCTTATTGAAATGATGCGGTACAAACCTCCCTCTTATTGAAATGATGTGGTAGAAACCTCCGTCTTATTGAAATGATGCAGTACAAACCCCCTCTTATTGAAATGATGCGGTAGAAACCTGCTCTTATTGAAATGATGTGGTACAAACCCCCCTCTTATTGATATGATGTGGTACAAACCTCCCACTTATTGAAATGATGTGGTACAAACCTCCCTCTTATTGAAATGATGTGGTACAAACCTCCTCTTATTGAAATGATGCAGTACAAACCTCCCTCTTATTGAAATGATGCGGTACAAACCTCCCTCTTATTGAAATGATGCAGTACAAACCTCCCTCTTATTGAAATGATGCGGTACAAATCTCCCTCTTATTGAAATGATGCGGTACAAACCTTCCTCGTATTGAAATGATGCGGTACAAACCTCCCTCTTATTGAAATGATGCGGTAGAAACCTCCCTCTTATTGAAATGATGCGGTACAAACCTCCCTCTTATAGATATGATGTGGTACAAACCTCCGTCTTATTGAAATGATGTGGTACAAATCTCACTCTTATTGAAATGATGTGGTACAAACCTGCTCTTATTGAAATGATGCAGTACAAACCTCCCTCTTATTGAAATGATGCGGTACAAACCTCCCTCTTATTGAAATGATGTGGTAGAAACCTCCCTCTTATTGAAATGATGTGGTACAAACCTCCCTCTTATTGAAATGATGTGGTACAAACCTCCCTCTTATTGAAATGATGCGGTAGAAACCTCCCTCTTATTGAAATGATGTGGTACAAACCTTCCTCTTATTGAAATGTGGTACAAACCTCCCTCTTATTGAAATGATGTGGTACAAACCTCCCTCTTATTGAAATGATGTGGTACAAACCTCCCTCTTATTGAAATGATGTGGTACAAACCTCCCTCTTATTGAAATGATGCGGTACAAACCTCCCTCTTATCGAAATGATGTGGTACAAACCTCCCTCTTATTGAAATGATGTGGTACAAACCTCCCTCTTATTGAAATGATGTGGTACAAACCTCCCTCTTATTGAAATGATGCGGTACAAACCTCCCTCTTATTGAAATGATGCGGTACAAACCTCCCTCTTATTGAAATGATGCGGTACAAACCTCCCTCTTATTGAAATGATGCGGTAGAAACCTCCCTCTTATTGAAATGATGTGGTACAAACCTCCCTCTTATTGAAATGATGTGGTACAAACCTCCTCTTATTGAAATGATGCAGTACAAACCTCCCTCTTATTGAAATGATGCGGTACAAACCTCCCTCTTATTGAAATGATGTGGTACAAACCTCCCTCTTATTGAAATGATGTGGTACAAACCTCCCTCTGATTGAAATGATGTGGTACAAACCTCCCTCTTATTGAAATGATGCGGTACAAACCTCCCTGTTATTGAAATGATGTGGTACAAACCTCCCTCTTATTGAAATGATGTGGTACAAACCTCCCTCTTATTGAAATGATGTGGTACAAACCTCCCTCTTATTGAAATGATGCGGTACAAACCTCCCTCTTATTGAAATGATGTGGTACAAACTTCCCTCTTATTGAAATGATGCGGTACAAACCTCCCTCTTATTGAAATGATGCGGTAGAAACCTCCCTCTTATTCAAATGATGTGGTACAAACCTCCCTCTTATTGAAATGATGCGGTACAAACCTCCCTCTTATTGAAATGATGCGGTACAAACCTCCCTCTTATTGAAATGATGCAGTACAAACCTCCCTCTTATTGAAATGATGTGGTACAAACCTCCCTCTTATTCAAATGATGTGGTACAAACCTCCCACTTATTGAAATGATGCGGTACAAACCTCCCTCTTAATGAAATGATGCAGTACAAACCTCCCACTTATTGAAATGATGTGGTACAAACCTCCCTCTTATTGAAATGATGTGGTACACACCTCCTCTTATTGAAATGATGCAGTACAAACCTCCCTCTTATTGAAATGATGCGGTACAAACCTCCCTCTTATTGAAATGATGCAGTACAAACCTCCCTCTTATTGAAATGATGCGGTACAAACCCCCCTCTTATTGAAATGATGCGGTACAAACCTCCCTCTTATTGAAATGATGTGGTACAAACCTCCCTCTTATTGAAATGATGTGTTACAAACCTCCCTCTTATTGAAATGATGTGGTACAAACCTCCCTTATTGAAATGATGTGGTACAAACCTCCCTCTTATTGAAATGATGCGGTACCAACCTCCCTCTTATTGAAATGAGGCGATACAAACCTCCCTCTTATTGAAATGATGCGGTACAAACCTCCCTTATTGAAATGATGCGGTACAAACCTCCCTCTTATTGAAATGATGCGGTACAAACCTCCCTCTTATTGAAATGATGCGGTACAAACCTCCCTCTTATTGAAATGATGCGGTACAAACCTCCCTCTTATTGAAATGATGTGGTACAAACCTCACTCTTATTGAAATGATGCGGTACAAACCTCCCTCTTATTGAAATGATGCGGTACAAATCTCCCTCTTATCGAAATGATGTGGTACAAACCTCAGTCTTATTGAAATGATGTGGTACAAACCTCCCTCTTATTGAAATGATGTGGTGCAAACCTCCCTCTTATTTAAATGATGTGGTACAAACCACCCTCTTATTGAAATGATGCGGTGCAAACCTCCCTCTTATTGAAATGATGTGGTAGAAACCTCCCTCTTATTGAAATGATGCGGTACAAACCTCCCTCTTATTGAAATGATGCGGTACAAGCCTCCCTCTTATTGAAATGATGCGGTACAAACCTCCCTCTTATTGAAATGATGCAGTACAAACCCCCTCTTATTGAAATCATGCGGTAGAAACCTGCTCTTATTGAAATGATGTGGTACAAACCCCCCTCTTATTGATATGATGTGGTACAAACCTCCCACTTATTGAAATGATGTGGTACAAACCTCCCTCTTATTGAAATGATGTGGTACAAACCTCCTCTTATTGAAATGATGCAGTACAAACCTCCCTCTTATTGAAATGATGCAGTACAAACCTCCCTCATATTGAAATGATGCAGTACAAACCTCACTCTTATTGAAATGATGCGGTACAAATCTCCCTCTTATTGAAATGATGCGGTACAAACCTTCCTAGTATTGAAATGATGCGGTACAAACCTCCCTCTTATTGAAATGATGCGGTACAAACCTCCCTCTTATTGAAATGATGCGGTACAAACCTCCCTCTTATTGAAATGATGCGGTAGAAACCTCCCTCTTATTGAAATGATGTGGTACAAACCTCCCTCTTATAGATATGATGTGGTACAAACCTCCGTCTTATTGAAATGATGTGGTACAAATCTCCCTCTTATTGAAATGATGTGGTACAAACCTGCTCTTATTGAAATGATGCAGTACAAACCTCCCTCTTATTGAAATGATGTGGTACAAACCTCCCTCTTATTGAAATGATGCGATACAAACCTCCCTGTTATTGAAATGATGTGGTACAAACCTCCCTCTTATTGAAATGATGTGGTACAAACCTCCCTCTTATTGAAATGATGTGGTACAAACCTCCCTCTTATTGAAATGATGCGGTACAAACCCCCCTCTTATTGAAATGATGTGGTACAAACTTCCCTCTTATTGAAATGATGCGGTACAAACCTCCCTCTTATTGAAATGATGCGGTACAAACCTCTCTCTTATTCAAATGATGTGGTACAAACCTCCCTCTTATTGAAATGATGCGGTACAAACCTCCCTCTTATTGAAATGATGCGGTACAAACCTCCCTCTTATTGAAAAGATGCAGTACAAACCTCCCTCTTATTGAAATGATGTGGTACAAGCCTCCCTCTTATTCAAATGATGTGGTACAAACCTCCCTCTTATTGAAATGATGCGGTACAAACCTCCCTCTTATTGAAATGATGCAGTACAAACCTCCCACTTATTGAAATGATGTGGTACAAACCTCCCTCTTATTGAAATGATGTGGTACACACCTCCTCTTATTGAAATGATGCAGTACAAACCTCCCTCTTATTCAAATGATGTGGTACAAACCTCCCTCTTATTGAAATGATGCGGTACAAACCTCCCTCTTATTGAAATGATGCAGTACAAACCTCCCACTTATCGAAATGATGTGGTACAAACCTCAGTCTTATTGAAATGATGTGGTACAAACCTCCCTCTTATTGAAATGATGTGGTACAAACCTCCCTCTTATTTAAATGATGTGGTACAAACCACCCTCTTATTGAAATGATGCGGTACAAACCTCCCTCTTATTGAAATGATGTGGTAGAAACCTCCGTCTTATTGAAATGATGCAGTACAAACCCCCTCTTATTGAAATGATGCGGTAGAAACCTGCTCTTATTGAAATGATGTGGTACAAACCCCCCTCTTATTGATATGATGTGGTACAAACCTCCCACTTATTGAAATGATGTGGTACAAACCTCCCTGTTATTGAAATGATGTGGTACAAACCTCCTCTTATTGAAATGATGCAGTACAAACCTCCCTCTTATTGAAATGATGCGGTACAAACCTCCCTCTTATTGAAATGATGCAGTACAAACCTCCCTCTTATTGAAATGATGCGGTACAAATCTCCCTCTTATTGAAATGATGCGGTACAAACCTTCCTCGTATTGAAATGATGCGGTACAAACCTCCCTCTTATTGAAATGATGCGGTACAAACCTCCCTCTTATTGAAATGATGCGGTAGAAACCTCCCTCTTATTGAAATGATGTGGTACAAACCTCCCTCTTATAGATATGATGTGGTACAAACCTCCGTCTTATTGAAATGATGTGGTACAAATCTCACTCTTATTGAAATGATGTGATACAAACCTGCTCTTATTGAAATGATGCAGTACAAACCTCCCTCTTATTGAAATGATGCGGTACAAACCTCCCTCTTATTGAAATGATGTGGTAGAAACCTCCCTCTTATTGAAATGATGTGGTACAAACCTCCCTCTTATTGAAATGATGTGGTACAAACCTCCCTCTTATTGAAATGATGCGGTAGAAACCTCCCTCTTATTGAAATGATGTGGTACAAACCTTCCTCTTATTGAAATGTGGTACAAACCTCCCTCTTATTGAAATGATGTGGTACAAACCTCCCTCTTATTGAAATGATGTGGTACAAACCTCCCTCTTATTGAAATGATGTGGTACAAACCTCCCTCTTATTGAAATGATGCGGTACAAACCTCCCTCTTATCGAAATGATGTGGTACAAACCTCCCTCTTATTGAAATGATGTGGTACAAACCTCCCTCTTATTGAAATGATGTGGTACAAACCTCCCTCTTATTGAAATGATGCGGTACAAACCTCCCTCTTATTGAAATGATGCGGTACAAACCTCCCTCTTATTGAAATGATGCGGTACAAACCTCCCTCTTATTGAAATGATGCGGTAGAAACCTCCCTCTTATTGAAATGATGTGGTACAAACCTCCCTCTTATTGATATGATGTGGTACAAACCTCCGTCTTATTGAAATGATGTGGTACAAACCTCCCTCTTATTGAAATGATGTGGTACAAACCTCCTCTTATTGAAATGATGCAGTACAAACCTCCCTCTTATTGAAATGATGCGGTACAAACCTCCCTCTTATTGAAATGATGTGGTACAAACCTCCCTCTTATTGAAATGATGTGGTACAAACCTCCCTCTGATTGAAATGATGTGGTACAAACCTCCCTCTTATTGAAATGATGCGGTACAAACCTCCCTGTTATTGAAATGATGTGGTACAAACCTCCCTCTTATTGAAATGATGTGGTACACACCTCCCTCTTATTGAAATGATGTGGTACAAACCTCCCTCTTATTGAAATGATGCGGTACAAACCTCCCTCTTATTGAAATGATGTGGTACAAACTTCCCTCTTATTGAAATGATGCGGTACAAACCTCCCTCTTATTCAAATGATGTGGTACAAACCTCCCACTTATTGAAATGATGCGGTACAAACCTCCCTCTTATTGAAATGATGCAGTACAAACCTCCCACTTATTGAAATGATGTGGTACAAACCTCCCTCTTATTGAAATGATGTGGTACACACCTCCTCTTATTGAAATGATGCAGTACAAACCTCCCTCTTATTGAAATGATGCGGTACAAACCTCCCTCTTATTGAAATGATGCAGTACAAACCTCCCTCTTATTGAAATGATGCGGTACAAACCCCCCTCTTATTGAAATGATGCGGTACAAACCTCCCTCTTATTGAAATGATGTGGTACAAACCTCCCTCTTATTGAAATGATGTGGTACAAACCTCCCTCTTATTGAAATGATGTGGTACAAACCTCCCTCTTATTGAAATGATGCGGTACAAACCTCCCTCTTATTGAAATGATGTGGTACAAACTTCCCTCTTATTGAAATGATGCGGTACAAACCTCCCTCTTATTGAAATGATGCGGTAGAAACCTCCCTCTTATTCAAATGATGTGGTACAAACCTCCCTCTTATTGAAATGATGCGGTACAAACCTCCCTCTTATTGAAATGATGCGGTACAAACCTCCCTCTTATTGAAATGATGCGGTACAAACCTCCCTCTTATTGAAATGATGTGGTACAAACCTCCCTCTTATTCAAATGATGTGGTACAAACCTCCCACTTATTGAAATGATGCGGTACAAACCTCCCTCTTATTGAAATGATGCAGTACAAACCTCCCACTTATTGAAATGATGTGGTACAAACCTCCCTCTTATTGAAATGATGTGGTACACACCTCCTCTTATTGAAATGATGCAGTACAAACCTCCCTCTTATTGAAATGATGCGGTACAAACCTCCCTCTTATTGAAATGATGCAGTACAAACCTCCCTCTTATTGAAATGATGCGGTACAAACCCCCCTCTTATTGAAATGATGCGGTACAAACCTCCCTCTTATTGAAATGATGTGGTACAAACCTCCCTCTTATTGAAATGATGTGTTACAAACCTCCCTCTTATTGAAATGATGTGGTACAAACCTCCCTTATTGAAATGATGTGGTACAAACCTCCCTCTTATTGAAATGATGCGGTACCAACCTCCCTCTTATTGAAATGAGGCGATACAAACCTCCCTCTTATTGAAATGATGCGGTACAAACCTCCCTTATTGAAATAATGCGGTACAAACCTCCCTCTTATTGAAATGATGCGGTACAAACCTCCCTCTTATTGAAATGATGCGGTACAAACCTCTCTCTTATTGAAATGATGCGGTACAAACCTCCCTCTTATTGAAATGATGCGGTACAAACCTCCCTCTTATTGAAATGATGTGGTACAAACCTCACTCTTATTGAAATGATGCGGTACAAACCTCCCTCTTATTGAAATGATGCGGTACAAATCTCCCTCTTATCGAAATGATGTGGTACAAACCTCAGTCTTATTGAAATGATGTGGTACAAACCTCCCTCTTATTGAAATGATGTGGTGCAAACCTCCCTCTTATTTAAATGATGTGGTACAAACCACCCTCTTATTGAAATGATGCGGTGCAAACCTCCCTCTTATTGAAATGATGTGGTAGAAACCTCCCTCTTATTGAAATGATGCGGTACAAACCTCCCTCTTATTGAAATGATGCGGTACAAGCCTCCGTCTTATTGAAATGATGCGGTACAAACCTCCCTCTTATTGAAATGATGCAGTACAAACCCCCTCTTATTGAAATCATGCGGTAGAAACCTGCTCTTATTGAAATGATGTGGTACAAACCCCCCTCTTATTGATATGATGTGGTACAAACCTCCCACTTATTGAAATGATGTGGTACAAACCTCCCTCTTATTGAAATGATGTGGTACAAACCTCCTCTTATTGAAATGATGCAGTACAAACCTCCCTCTTATTGAAATGATGCAGTACAAACCTCCCTCATATTGAAATGATGCAGTACAAACCTCCCTCTTATTGAAATGATGCGGTACAAATCTCCCTCTTATTGAAATGATGCGGTACAAACCTTCCTCGTATTGAAATGATGCGGTACAAACCTCCCTCTTATTGAAATGATGTGGTACAAACCTCCCTCTTATTGAAATGATGCGGTACAAACCTCCCTCTTATTGAAATGATGCGGTAGAAACCTCCCTCTTATTGAAATGATGTGGTACAAACCTCCCTCTTATAGATATGATGTGGTACAAACCTCCGTCTTATTGAAATGATGTGGTACAAATCTCCCTCTTATTGAAATGATGTGGTACAAACCTGCTCTTATTGAAATGATGCAGTACAAACCTCCCTCTTATTGAAATGATGTGGTACAAACCTCCCTCTTATTGAAATGATGCGATACAAACCTCCCTGTTATTGAAATGATGTGGTACAAACCTCCCTCTTATTGAAATGATGTGGTACAAACCTCCCTCTTATTGAAATGATGTGGTACAAACCTCCCTCTTATTGAAATGATGCGGTACAAACCCCCCTCTTATTGAAATGATGTGGTACAAACTTCCCTCTTATTGAAATGATGCGGTACAAACCTCCCTCTTATTGAAATGATGCGGTACAAACCTCTCTCTTATTCAAATGATGTGGTACAAACCTCCCTCTTATTGAAATGATGCGGTACAAACCTCCCTCTTATTGAAATGATGCGGTACAAACCTCCCTCTTATTGAAATGATGCAGTACAAACCTCCCTCTTATTGAAATGATGTGGTACAAACCTCCCTCTTATTCAAATGATGTGGTACAAACCTCCCTCTTATTGAAATGATGTGGTACAAACCTCCCTCTTATTGAAATGATGTGTTACAAACCTCCCTCTTATTGAAATGATGTGGTACAAACCTCCCTTATTGAAATGATGTGGTACAAACCTCCCTCTTATTGAAATGATGCGGTACCAACCTCCCTCTTATTGAAATGAGGCGATACAAACCTCCCTCTTATTGAAATGATGCGGTACAAACCTCCCTTATTGAAATAATGCGGTACAAACCTCCCTCTTATTGAAATGATGCGGTACAAACCTCCCTCTTATTGAAATGATGCGGTACAAACCTCTCTCTTATTGAAATGATGCGGTACAAACCTCCCTCTTATTGAAATGATGCGGTACAAACCTCCCTCTTATTGAAATGATGTGGTACAAACCTCACTCTTATTGAAATGATGCGGTACAAACCTCCCTCTTATTGAAATGATGCGGTACAAATCTCCCTCTTATCGAAATGATGTGGTACAAACCTCAGTCTTATTGAAATGATGTGGTACAAACCTCCCTCTTATTGAAATGATGTGGTGCAAACCTCCCTCTTATTTAAATGATGTGGTACAAACCACCCTCTTATTGAAATGATGCGGTGCAAACCTCCCTCTTATTGAAATGATGTGGTAGAAACCTCCCTCTTATTGAAATGATGCGGTACAAACCTCCCTCTTATTGAAATGATGCGGTACAAGCCTCCCTCTTATTGAAATGATGCGGTACAAACCTCCCTCTTATTGAAATGATGCAGTACAAACCCCCTCTTATTGAAATCATGCGGTAGAAACCTGCTCTTATTGAAATGATGTGGTACAAACCCCCCTCTTATTGATATGATGTGGTACAAACCTCCCACTTATTGAAATGATGTGGTACAAACCTCCCTCTTATTGAAATGATGTGGTACAAACCTCCTCTTATTGAAATGATGCAGTACAAACCTCCCTCTTATTGAAATGATGCAGTACAAACCTCCCTCATATTGAAATGATGCAGTACAAACCTCCCTCTTATTGAAATGATGCGGTACAAATCTCCCTCTTATTGAAATGATGCGGTACAAACCTTCCTCGTATTGAAATGATGCGGTACAAACCTCCCTCTTATTGAAATGATGCGGTACAAACATCCCTCTTATTGAAATGATGCGGTACAAACCTCCCTCTTATTGAAATGATGCGGTAGAAACCTCCCTCTTATTGAAATGATGTGGTACAAACCTCCCTCTTATAGATATGATGTGGTACAAACCTCCGTCTTATTGAAATGATGTGGTACAAATCTCCCTCTTATTGAAATGATGTGGTACAAACCTGCTCTTATTGAAATGATGCAGTACAAACCTCCCTCTTATTGAAATGATGTGGTACAAACCTCCCTCTTATTGAAATGATGCGATACAAACCTCCCTGTTATTGAAATGATGTGGTACAAACCTCCCTCTTATTGAAATGATGTGGTACAAACCTCCCTCTTATTGAAATGATGTGGTACAAACCTCCCTCTTATTGAAATGATGCGGTACAAACCCCCCTCTTATTGAAATGATGTGGTACAAACTTCCCTCTTATTGAAATGATGCGGTACAAACCTCCCTCTTATTGAAATGATGCGGTACAAACCTCTCTCTTATTCAAATGATGTGGTACAAACCTCCCTCTTATTGAAATGATGCGGTACAAACCTCCCTCTTATTGAAATGATGCGGTACAAACCTCCCTCTTATTGAAATGATGCAGTACAAACCTCCCTCTTATTGAAATGATGTGGTACAAACCTCCCTCTTATTCAAATGATGTGGTACAAACCTCCCTCTTATTGAAATGATGCGGTACAAACCTCCCTCTTATTGAAATGATGCAGTACAAACCTCCCACTTATTGAAATGATGTGGTACAAACCTCCCTCTTATTGAAATGATGTGGTACACACCTCCTCTTATTGAAATGATGCAGTACAAACCTCCCTCTTATTGAAATGATGCGGTACAAACCTCCCTCTTATTGAAATGATGCAGTACAAACCTCCCTCTTATTGAAATGATGCGGTACAAACCCCCCTCTTATTGAAATGATGCGGTACAAACCTCCCTCTTATTGAAATGATGTGGTACAAACCTCCCTCTTATTGAAATGATGTGGTACAAACCTCCCTCTTATTGAAATGATGTGGTACAAACCTCCCTTATTGAAATGATGTGGTACAAACCTCCCTCTTATTGAAATGATGCGGTACCAACCTCCCTCTTATTGAAATGATGCGATACAAACCTCCCTCTTATTGAAATGATGCGGTACAAACCTCCCTTATTGAAATGATGCGGTACAAACCTCCCTCTTATTGAAATGATGCGGTACAAACCTCCCTCTTATTGAAATGATGCGGTACAAACCTCCCTCTTATTGAAATGATGCGGTACAAACCTCCCTCTTATTGAAATGATGCGGTACAAACCTCCCTCTTATTGAAATGATGCAGTACAAACCTCCCTCTTATTGAAATGATGCGGTACCAACCTCCCTCTTATTGAAATGATGCGATACAAACCTCCCTCTTATTGAAATGATGCGGTACAAACCTCCCTTATTGAAATGATGCGGTACAAACCTCCCTCTTATTGAAATGATGCGGTACAAACCTCCCTCTTATTGAAATGATGCGGTACAAACCTCCCTCTTATTGAAATGATGCGGTACAAACCTCCCTCTTATTGAAATGATGGAGTACAAACCTCCCACTTATTGAAATGATGTGGTACAAACCTCCCTCTTATTGAAATGATGGTTTAATATTATTCCTTTAAAGAGATCTGATGGCACCAAATATCATGTAAGTACAGTTAAACCTGCCTCAACAGACACCTCTGTTTATCAAATCTATAAAGGACAGACTCATTTCACCATTAATGAATAGTGCATATAATATTAACCTGTATATAAAGGGCAACTGCTCATAAAGGGGACATTTTCAGGTTCCTGTGGGTGCCCTTTATACTGGTTTGGTTGTATATAAGATAGTACACTAGAGTCTCAGTGAGCTGAGCCTGTATCGCTCACCTTTCATTCTGCTTTGAGGAAACTTAATACAGAACCTTCCATAGGTGCTTCCCACCAAGTTTCGGTTCATTTGGCAAAGCAGTTTCAGAGAAGATTTTTAGAAATTGACCAATCAGAAACACGAATTGCCTATAGCAGCCATGTTTGTTAACGGATCGGGACGAAATGAGCAATCTTTATAGAGGACCTGCCATAGATGCTTCCTACCAAGTTTCAGTTCATTTGGCTAAGCAGTTGCAGAGAAGATTTTTAGAAATCGACCAATCTGAAGCAAGAATTGCCTGTGGCGGCCATATTTGTCTACGGGTCGGGACGAAATGAGCAATCTTTATTGATGACCTTCCATAGATGCTTCCTACCAAGTTTCGGTTCATTTGACAACGCAGTTTCAGAGTAGAAGATTTTTTAGAAATCAACCATTCAGAAACAAGAATGGCTTGTGATGCCATGTTTGTTAACGGATCGAAATTAAATGAACAATCTTTATAGAGGACCTTCAAGAGATGCTTCCTACCAAGTTTCGGTTCATTTGGCTGAGCAGTTTCAGAGAAGATTTTTAGAAATCGACCAATCTGAAGCAACAATTGCCTGTGGCGGCCATGTTTGTAAACGGATCGGGACGAAATGACCAATCTTTATAGAGGACCTTCCATAGATGCTTCCTACCAAGTTTCGGTTCATTTGACAAAGCAGTTTCAGAGTAGAAGATTTTTTAGAAATCAACCATTCAGAAACAAGAATGGCTTGTGACGCCATGTTTGTTAACGGATCGAAATTAAATGAACAATCTTTATAGAGGACCTTCAAGAGATGCTTCCTACCAAGTTTCGGTTCATTTGGCTGAGCAGTTTCAGAGAAGAAGATTTTTAGAAATCAACCAATCTGAAGCAAGAATTGCCTGTGGCAGCCATATTTGTTAACGGATTGGGACGAAATGAGCAATTTTCATAGATGCTTCCTACCAAGTTTCGGTTCATTTGACTAAGAAGTTTCAGAGTAGAAGATTTTTTAGAAATCAACCAATCAGAAACAAGAATGGCCTGTGACGCCATGCTTGTTAACGGATCGGAAGTAAATGAGCAATCTTTATAGAGGACCTTCAAGAGATGCTTCCTACCAAGTTTCGGTTCTTTTGGCTCAGCAGTTTCAGAGAAGAAGATTTTTAGAAATCGACCAATCTGAAGCAAGAATTGTCTGTGGCAGCCATGTTTGTAAACGGATTGGGATGAAATGGCCAATCTTTAAAGAGGACCTTCCATAGATGCTTCCTACCAAGTTTCGGTTCAATTGGCAAAACAGTTTCAGAGAAGAAGATTTTAGAAATCGACCAATCAGAAACAAGAATGGCCTGTGGTGGCCATGTTTTTTAGCGAATCGGGACGAAATGAACAATCTTTATAGAGGACTTTCCTACTAAATTACAGTTCATTTGGGAAAGCGGTTTCAGAGGAGAAGATTTCTAGAAATCAACCAATCACAAACAAGAATGCCTGTGACGCCATGCTTGTTAACGGATCGGAAGTAAATGAGCAATCTTTATAGAGGACCTTCAAGAGATGCTTCCTACCAAGTTTCGGTTCTTTTGGCTCAGCAGTTTTAGAGAAGAAGATTTTTAGAAATCGACCAATCTGAAGCAAGAATTGTCTGTGGCAGCCATGTTTGTAAACGGATTGGGATGAAATGGCCAATCTTTAAAGAGGACCTTCCATAGATGCTTCCTACCAAGTTTCGGTTCAATTGGCAAAGCAGTTTCAGAGAAGAAGATTTTAGAAATCGACCAATCAGAAACAAGAATGGCCTGTGGTGGCCATGTTTTTTAGCGAATCGGGACGAAATGAACAATCTTTATAGAGGACTTTCCTACTAAATTACAGTTCATTTGGGAAAGCGGTTTCAGAGGAGAAGATTTCTAGAAATCAACCAATCACAAACAAGAATGCCTGTGACAGCCATGTTTGTTATCAGATCGGAACTAAATGAGCAATCTTTATAGAGGACCTGCTATAGATGCTTTCTACCAAGTTTCAGTTCATTTGACTAAGGGGTTTCATCAGAGAAGATTAAAATGTGAAAAGTTAACGGACAACAGGGCTATGTGTTTTATAATTTTCAGAGGAATATGAAATTAACAGAGGGGTCGTCATGGTCGTGATTGTATGGTAGTTGGATTTACAGCTATCTGTGCAATCAGTGCCTATCACCACTAACCTTTTAAGTTTGAATCCCGCTCAGGTGTACTCGATACAGCATTATGTGATAAAGTTCGTCAGTGACTTGTACTGGGTCAGTGGTTTTCGCCACCAATATAATTGAAATATTGTTGAAAGTGGCATTAAACACAGGTGCTCCAGAAGGACATGCAATTCCTGCTCCAGATGTGCCACCCTTTTATGTTACTCTTGTTACAACCCTGGTGATATGTTATTAATGATAAAAGGACCAGATGGTGATTATGACAAACTGAACATATCCATGGTCATTTGTAACACATATTTTGTAACTGTTGACCAGGTCATGATCGCTACCGTAAGAAACTTTCAAAGTGATGACTTCAACTTAACCACTAGGAACCCTTGGTTCAGTAGCTTTACTTTGGTTTAGTAGCCAATGCTCTATCAAGGAAATCATGATAGGAGCCATAAGGTCTGAAATATCGGAACAACTGAGAGATGCATACTCCATATGCAGGTGCTTCTGGAATGTTGCCACATATAAATAGTAAATTCATAATGGGAAAATTGCAATCATTTCATTTGTCATAAAGGTTCATTCTTAACACATTGTCAATTTCGAGGTGTAGGTCAAAGTGTGAAGCAGACCTAGCTCTATCTGTGGTATCCTTTATTTCAAGCTCAATGGAATAGATGTGATGAACAAAATCACCAAATTCAGAATTATTGAATGAAAGGACATCATCTTTATATCGGAACTTGAATTTAAAGCTTTTCATTTTTCTTGAGAAGCCACTGTCTGTCTCATGCGAAAACATTAACAAGTCCATGAGAAGAAGAGCACAGCTGGTACCCATAGGAATGCCGACTGCTGAAAACATGTCCACCAAACATAACAAATATGTTGTCAATCAAAAACTCTGAGTATCTTGATGATATCCAACGAGGGTTAGTACTTCACATCATATGATCGATACAGATACTTGAGACCTTCTTGTATAAAAAGTGATAAGTAATTATTTGATATAAACATTTTTATTTGAACTCTGAATTTTATGTGGAAAGTTTCAATAAAATATTAAAAGATCAAATTCTCCCTTTTCCATAATATAACACCACTAATAGGAACATTATTTACAATAAATAAACTTAAAAGAGGAAGTAAAAAACACACATAATAGGTATTACTAAAAATAAAACATTGGATTATATACACTGTATGGATACAATCTCTTTATTTATCTCTCAATGTTCATTTAGCTGTACCTGTTCCATAGACAGGCTTCTTTTCTTTTGTAATCTGAAAATGTACAAATTTTATTCATTAAAACAAAATTCAGCTTCCCATTTCAATTTCTCTATTTATACATGTAATCAATGTTTGTTCCAATTTTTGTGGATTCCGTGATTAATTGAAATCACGAAATGCAATATCCAACGAAATACAAAATTTCCATTGGATTATTGTGTGCCTAATATGAATCAACGAATTGATGCATCAACTTTTCCTCAAACCACAAAAAAAGGCATGCAAATAAAAAAATTGATTTTTTTTATTTCATTTAATATTTTTTGTGTTTTAATGCCACTTTCAGCAATATCATGGCAACCAGTTTTAGTGGTGGAAGAAGGCGGAGTACATGGAGAGAACCACCGACCATGGACAAGCAACTGGTAAACTTGATCACTTGCGCTGCAAGTCGAATGCACCCTTTTTGTAATTTACAAAGCCGGCCGCGAATCCACACCGTATTGGTGATAGGTTTGTATGAGTTGTTAGATAATTCAACTACCCAACTCATTGACCCATCTGGACCCTGCGAATAAAAGAACTTTCATAGTATATGATAGTTGGATTTATATCTACCTCCCCCATCAGTGGCTGTCGTCCCTTAAATAGACCTTTTGCACATTTCTGGTTTGATTCTAAAATCATGCCGTGTTCATGCCTTTTTCATACAAGTTATTTCCCTTACAACAGACAAACTAGTACCCAGTTTTGAAAGTGCATCAAATGTGAGCATTATTTTCTCATAATTCTAGATATTGTTGAACTTGCTCTAGTACCAGTGGCGTAGGAAGGAGCTATTAAAAGTGCACGCACTAGGGGTTTTGTTTTTCCCTCCAAGGTATATGGGTACCGGAATTTTGAATATTTTGATATATAGATAGCATGAAATTCTATTTAAAACTATTTTTAATATCATTTAATCATGTTAATAATGTAATGGATGTTTACACACAACCAGGCAAAAAGCAGTTCTTGATGTTATTAAACGTGTAGACATGACTGCATCCAATGGGAGCTGAATGTCTCTGTGAATATGTAGCAATGCCAAGGTTGATCGTCTTTTCTGTCACATTGTGGCACGTATGTCTTTTCACGTTTTAAAATGCTGAAAGTTCGGTTGTTGCTCTAGAGGGTAGCATTGTGAGATAAATTTTCAAAATACAATAGAAATGTGGATATAATTTTTTGTTTACAAGTTCCAATGTCCCACAAAGATGACCTGGTCTTACCTTTCC
Source organism: Bathymodiolus septemdierum (assembly GCA_963383655.1). Taxonomy (NCBI): domain Eukaryota; kingdom Metazoa; phylum Mollusca; class Bivalvia; order Mytilida; family Modiolidae; genus Bathymodiolus; species Bathymodiolus septemdierum. Next base: position 56,171,628 of record OY726529.1, on the reverse strand, counting down.
TATGAGATACAATTCCCACCTTGCTTTCCATCTTTTTACTTCAAGTGTAAACTCTTGCTGAGCTTGCAAATCTGCCATGTAACCATCATAAAGATGCAATTCATCCTCTTGTTTAAGTTTTTTTTAAAAATTGTATCAATAACTGAACCAGAAACTGATCTGCGTTTTTTCACCAAACTCAACTCATTCAACAAGTTATCTAGGAACTAGTAATTCTTGGTGTCTACTCTGCTACCTGTGGATTGGGACGATTTCGTTGTCTGTCGGTTGTCCATGGCTTAGACGAGACAATACCAAATTACACCGCTAAATCTACAGCTTCATCAAAATGCCGAATCAATGTTTGACATTCACTCACAGCCTCTATCAAATCTCATGAGTTGCTAATGCATTTGCACGAATACACCAACGAGTTTCACACAAATTTTTATTTTTATTTTTCTCGTCTAACTTAACATTCACGACATTGTTCCCACATAGTTCTTGCTCAAAATTATCCATTTTTAGAAGAGTATTGGAAGGTGAATGCCATCATGGTCTTTACTGTTACATCTGATGACGAATGTACAATAGCTAAGTTTAAAATATATACCTTGGAATGTACGTATTGTGCTGTTGGAATCCGTTCCCTAATACTGGCTTGAACACCTCTATGAATACCTGACATGTTTGCTGCTCCATTATACCCTTGTGCTCTCATATTACCAATAACTATGCCGAAATTCACAAGATTAGTTAAAACAACCCAGCAAGATGTTCACCGATAGTTTCGCTTGCACTCACAAAACCAAGAAATTCCTCACGAAGTTAGACTTTACCACTAGTACATTCTACAAACATTACACACACGGAGACTTGTTCTTGTGTTGAAACATCAGTTTCGTCATCACCAATTAAACCAAAGTAATCAAAGTTAATACATGCTCTTACAATTTTTTCATCTACCATTTCACCACAAATTTCGATATGGGGACATGTATTTTATCCTCAGGTACTGGGTTATCCAGATGATACTATAGTATTTCGTCGTGTTTGGACACGTGATGCAAAATTGCCATGGAATTACTTTTGTCTTCGGAATCCCCCTCCCCCCCCCCAATGCAATATTTTGACAACCACAAAGAAATAATACATCGATTATCTCCTTCACAATGTGTCTGTTTGTAGCAATATCCTATTTTCGCTGAGACGTTAGCATCGACGTATTGGACTCCGTCTTTGACGTTTTGGAGTTAGCATCAAGAAATTGTCTGTTGACTAGCTGTATGAAAACTCAGTACTTCGAGTCGTATAGTTATAAATGTTTGACCAATCATTTAAGGGGGTAGATACAAAAGTTTTGTCTCTACTAACCTTACTTCCAAATAAAACAGAAGAAGAGCAATAAACAGCATCCTTTGAAGGAGTCTTTTTAAACCACTAGATATAATATTTCCCTTTGACTGCACAGATTTACAGCATTTGGTGAAACTCGTACACTTAGTCAATATAGAGGTTTATGTGTAGTCTTACTACAAAATGTTACAATATATTTTTTGGGGGTTGATTTGTTTGTGCACGCAAATCTGTCGTTGCGTCAATGGTAGCTACCCCACTGAGTACTTGAATATGTATGAAATATTTATCACTAGATGTTAATCAACAATCAATCAATCAAATCATTCACTCAAACAATTCTTAATTCTAATGCAATTTGCATGCATGATTTGATTGGTTACTATTCTGCGCAAAATTCTCAATCTAAAAGTCGTAACTAAGGGTTTCAGCTGAAAGGATCCACCATCTTGAAAACGTGAAATCCTACATGTCACATTTACAACAATACATAAAAATAATTAAATAATTAAAATCCCTCCTACCTTGCAAACTTATGTTAGCTTAAAATTTATTAAAATTAACGCTTCGCCAGTAAACTCAATTTGCGACCATCAAATCTCCAAATAATGTCGTGAAATTTTCAAATACAATACAGTTATCTCCTAATTAGAACATTAAAAACCCACCTATAAATATACTACCTCTTTATGATGAGTAATGTTGGGATGATAACGATGGATACTCCACCCAACACTGCACCAATTGTCCAGAGCTGTATGTAGTTAATACCCTCATCCATTATAGTATTACCATTCACGTTACAAATATTATCCTCTTTGTTATAACATTTACCATCGATTCTACAAATGTCCTTCTATAAAAAAAAACCATAGACAAAATAAGTATGTTTTATTGATATAAGTTGTGTATGCTTTCATTTTCATTAATATTAGTATTATTCTAATAACGTTGGGTGATTAACGCCACTTAATTCAAAGGGACCTCCATGGGCATGATTGTAATAGTAGTTAGTTTTAAAATGGTATATACCAGCAGTGCATATCACTACTAAAGTTGTGCGTTTGATTTCCGCAAGTGGAGAGGTGCCTTGGGATAGTTCTGTGATTTTCCACAGATACTATTGTTTCATTCCACAGTTAATCAGACGGACTTGATGTAACTGAAATATCTATGAAAATGACGTTTTCCATATCAAATTTACATGAACAAAATAAACAATTTCAAATGTTCCATAGCGAAAAAGAATTAATCTTAAATTTTGAATTAATGATAAGAACCTGCAGGTATTATTATGATTATTTCTATTGTACATGACAAGTGTGATGGCAAAGAATATCTGGTAGCTTCAGTTACTGTACACATGCCAAGTGTGATGGCAAAGAGAATCTGGTAGCTTCAGTTACTGTGTACATGACAAGTGTGATGGCAAAGAATATATGGTAGCTTCAGTTACTGTGTACATGACAAGTGTGATGGCAAAGAATATCTGGTAGCTTCAGTTACTGTACACATGCCAAGTGTGATGGCAAAGAGAATCTGGTAGCTTCAGTTACTGTGCACATGCCAAGTGTGATGGCAAAGAGAATCTGGTAGCTTCAGTTACTGTGCACATGCCAAGTGTGATGGCAAAGAGAATCTGGTAGCTTCAGTTACTGTGTACATGCCAAGTGTGATGGCAAAGAAAATCTGGTAGCTTCAGTTACTGTGTACATGCCCAGTGTGATGGCAAAGAAAATCTGGTAGCTTCAGTTACTGATAAGTATTGTAAGTCTGTGCATCTATATTGCTTTAACTTTCGTTTTTAATGTAAAAGTTGTCTGCTACAGCCAGTTCTAACCTACCAAATATTGTTTCTGTCGCTGATATTTCGCCCCAATTGTTGCATTCTAAGCCCTTCATACCTGGAGCAGGAAGTGGTTCCCAGATTTATAAAACATGTCAACATCAACAAACACCGTAGGGTATGTACATTTTTCCATCCGTTTTATAAGTTATTGTCCTTGTTATTTTAATTTTTTTACATCGTTGAAAAGAAGAATGAGTTATCTTTCTTTTGAAAAATTTACATAGAGAAACATTTTTTTCACAATGTACTTGCCCTCTGAATGGCTAGGTGTGCAGTCTTATAATACGGCTCTGTATTACGTTTCTGATTACCCCTTTGGCATCTTAAATTGGTTCTTATAGTCATTTGACATATAGAGACTAACAGAAGACAGATGTATACAGATCCAGGAAAGACTTTTGAAACTTTCGTCTTGCAGTTCAGGGTCTTATTCTATCTTCTTTTAGTAGTAATACATTCTCTTAATTCCTATTCATCAAGAGGGTCCGGGTGGCTCAATGAGTTAGGTAGTTGGATTACCTAACAACTCATACAAGCCTATCACCAATACAGTGTGGGTTCACACTCGGCTTTGTAAATTACAAACTAGAGGTTCAGTGGGCTGAGCCTGTGTCGCTCACCTTTCATTCTGCTTTGATGAAACTTAATACAGAACCTTCCATAGGTGCTTCCCATCAAATTTCTGTTCATTTTGGCATAGCAGTTTCAGAGAAGAAGATTTTTTAGAAATTGATCAATCTAAAACAAGAATTGCCTGTGGCAGCCATGTTTGTTAATAGATCAAAACGAAATGAGCAAACTCTATAGAGAACCTTCCATAGATGCTTCTTATCAAGTTTCATATCATTTGGCCAAGTGGCTTCAGAAGAAAAGCTGTTTCAGAAATCGACCAATAAGAAACAAGAATTGCCTATGATGGCCATGTTTGTTAACGGATCAAAACGGAATGAGTAATTCCCATAGAGGACCTTCCATAGATGCTTCCTACCATGTTTCAGAGTAGAAGATTTTTAGAAATTGATCAATCAGAAACAATAATTGCCTGTCGCGGCCATGTTTGTTAATGATCTGGACAAAATGAGCAATCCTTATAGAGAACCTTCCATAGATGCTTTCTACCAAGTTTCTGTTCATTTGACAAAGCGGTTTCAGGGAGTTTTAGAAATCGACCAATTAGAAGCAAGAATTGCCTGTGGCAGCCATATTTGTTAATGGATCAGGACGAAACGAGCAGTCTTTATAAAGGACCTCACATAGATGCATCCTACCAAGTTTTGGTTCATTTGGCAAAGCAGTTTCAGAGGAGAAGATTTTTTAGAAATCATCCAATCAGAAACAAGAATTGTCTATGGTGACCATATTTGTTAACGGATCTGGACGAAATGAGCAATTACAACAGAAGACTTTCCATAGATGCTTCCTACCAAGTTTCGGTTCATTTGGACAAACGGTTTCAGAGGAGAAGAATCTAATTTTTTCAATAGTTTTCTATTTTTTTGCTGATTTTTTTAACTAACTATCAAGTTTGAGAAGCGGCAACGGCCATGTTTGATGGCAGTCGGGGTCATCATTCATAGTCTGAAAGAGAATTATATATGCATTGTTCCTTTATAATTTGGTAGCAACATTGGCTGTTTACAATATTTAAAAAAAAAAAAAAAAAAAAATACAAAATCTATTTTTTGTAACGATAGCAGCCATTTTTCATAAGCGACCAGGGTTAGCAACCATAAGTCTGAAAGTGAATCATATATGCATCATTTCTATAAAATTTGGTGGCAACTGACTTTTTACCGGATTTTAAAATATGTTTTTTGACAATAATTTTCTATTTTTTGTAACAGTGACGGCCACGTTGGATGACAGCCGGAGGTCTTCAATCACAATTTTGAAAGAAGACCACATATGCATTCCTTCCATATGGTTTGATTGCATTTGACTCTTTACAGGATTTTAAAATAATTTTTTAATGAATTTTTTCACTAATTTTCTATTTATAGTAACGATGGTGGCCATGTTTGATGGGGAATGGGGTCCTCAACCATAATTCTGAAAGAATATTACATATGTATCAAATCTAATTGCAATATACTCTAAAGGATTTTTCTGGATTTTTTAATTGATTTTTTTGCTGATTTTACCCCTATGTTCTATTTATAGAAATGGTGGCCATGATGGTTGGTCGGCAGGGGCATCGGACATAACTTTTAAAGGGAACCCCCTAAGGATGATTCAGGCCAAGTTTGGTTTAAATTGGCCCAGTGGTTTCAGAGGAGAAGATTTTTTTAAAAGTTTACAGACGGACGACGGACGCCAAGTGATGGCAAAAGCTCACATGACCCTTTGTGTCAGGTGAGCTAAAAAGGGTGCACTCGACTCGCAGACGCAAGTGATAAAGTTTACCAGTTGCTTGTCCCTGGTCAGTGGTTCTCTCCAGGTACTCCGGCTTCTTCCACCACTAAAACTGTCCTTACTCCAAGTCTACCAGTCTTTTTACTTCCTCTGTAATGCTACATATTTAGTGGAGAAGCAGCTCATATCAAATTTATATTCTTTGGTTTAACCAACGATCCACCACACTCAAAATGACCACGATAACCATTACATCACAGGTTACAAAACATGGGGAAAAGAAATATCAAAACCATTACACAACAACAAATTTTTAAGTAGAAGTGAATCTGTGCATTTTCTTTTATCGCTTGCCGTTGAGAGATCCAGTTATCAAGATGGGAAGGTTGCGATCCCATTAACCAGTTTAACCCTGCCACATTTTTGTACCTGTCGCAAGCCAGTACGATCTGGATTTCCAACATCATATGTTGTAGGTTTTTTTTTGGTTCAGTGAGCTCAGTTGTTTGTTTTGTTGATATTGATGGAATTGATGACCATCACATTCCTAATATTAACAGCATTCATGCATGGGTATAGATATGATTGAAATATTACCTTGTCAACACAGTGTGGTTTCCCATCCTTCACCTGGCATCGTGTACAGTTACCATCGTAAACTATAATTGGTGATTGGTTTGAAAAATCAACCATATTGAAGGACACGGCAATCAAATATATGTCAAAAACAGAGATGTTTGTTGTCTGACTACTATACAAGGTTATCTCAGACAAGGGACATTTTACTTCTCCAAAGGTCGCTAAAATTCCATCTACTGTTTGGTTGAAGTTTCCTGGTATTATGTCCTCTTCCTGCATCTAAAAACCAAAAAGATATATGATAATAAGAGATAGTCAAACCTGTATTAAGAGGTTACCTTTGGGACACAGAAAAAGTGGCCTTATAAGACAGGTGACGTCTTAAAGGAGGTTCTATTCATATGAAATTTTCTATGACAGGACAAGAAACATGTTTCCTTTTTATACAGGTGACTGCTTAATAGAGGTGACTACTTAATGGAGGTGACTACTTAATAGAGGTGACTACTTAATAGAGGTGACTACTTAATGGAGGTGACTACTTAATAGAGGTGACTACTTAATGGAGGTGACCACATGGACGGATTTGACTGTATTTTTTATGTTAATTGTACGTCTTTGTATTCATGTGCATAGATCTTTAATGTATTTGTCACACATGCTACATTATGTCGATGTCACCTTAGACGTTATTTTGCCAACAGAAGTTCTGTTGCGAAACCTTAAACTTTGCTTACTTGTAACCTTGTTTACACAACGTTTTCTTGTATTTGAAACCTTTTAATTATATATTTTCTACCTATCATAAGCTTATGTCTGAAACATTCCCTGTTATATTGTGTATCTTAAACAAATAAAAACAAACAACCCAAAAAAATTAAAATTAAAATAAAAAAGTTTCAATAAAATTAGTTTCCTATTATACTTTTGGGATAAACTGTATATACCCATTACATACATAGTTCAAGACTTTGTATCAGGTCGAGCCTGTTGTGTGAACCAGTATCACTACGAATCGCTATCTAGTTGTGATGTGGTTAGTTCACGCAACAGACAAGACCTGATATAAAGTCTTGTACCAACACACTATGTATGTAATAAGTTTATCTAACATTTCAATAAAAACGAATTTTAAACAAATAACAAGGGTTAAAGTAAAATTTATACAATATTCTGAGGGAGACTACATTTCGTGCATGACGTCATGTTATTTTGTCGTTCATTCAATGATGCCACATTACTGTGTTTTCTCTCACATTCCAATGATATGACATCATGACCAAGTAGTTCGGCAGAGAACGTCTCGTGCAACGTCACACCAATCTTTTATCACCACAGTGTGGTGATACAACATGTTGCATCAGACAGGCGACTTTCATTAATTTCACAGAAAAATGTACATAATGTTAGATAATATACAATTATTGACTTTTGTTGAGGTTAATATAAGGATCTATCGTTCCAAGATAGATCCTTATATTAATCGAAATGAAAGTCAGTAATTGTTTTATCATATGAAACGGTTATTAATGTCCTCATGTTAATGTTTTATAAATTGGCATTAAACACTACATGTGTTGGTTTTTTTTGTACATTTTAATGGTAACAAGAAAGATTTATGCATACTGCAAAGATTAATTTAGATCGTTCCCGAGGAGTCTTTGGAACGTTATATTAACCTGACGTGACGCTAAAATTAAAAGTAGGGGTTTTCCGATTTTTGAGTCACACGAGGTTAATATAAAGCTCCTCTGTTAATCAACATGATCAATGACAAATACCAAAAGAACACTTTTGTCTCTGGATTACCCCTTCAGTTTTCTCTAACGTTTACTTACTAGTGATACAGTACTCCTGACACTTGGACATACAATTTTGTTCAGAGATACATTACAAAATCTACAGAATAATATGGAAACCTGTCCCTTTCTTATGGATTATGTCAGGCAAGCTCTCCTAATTCATAAAAATGAGACGCATTTTCAAATTTTGCATAACCATCATATCCCAACAATTAACATGAGGTTATCTTTTATACAAAAAAAAGAAGATGATTTATGGCCTTTTTTTACCTTTGCTTGAACTATTTGACACATTACAGAATCAGAATGATAGAATCCAGTTCCAAACAAGGACACGGATGAACATGGACGTTTAATAACATCACACAACGATTCTTCTGATATTCCGAACACATCAGGAGGGTTCCTTGTATTGACAGAACAATCATCTTCGGTATACCCCTCATCACATTGACAAACACCTACAATGGTTATAAAGAAATCATTCACAAGTTAATTAATACAATTCAGTATAGTCAAACCTGTCTTGTGTGACCTTCAAAGGGACACTAAAGTTGTGAGTTCCAATCCCGCTCAGGCGATACAACGCTATGTGATCAAGTTTGTCAGTGACTTGCTAGTTGTTTTCTCCAGGCGCTTCGGTGTCCTCCACCAATAAAACTGACAGCCACGGTAAAACTGAAATATTGTTGAAAGTGGATTAAACACCATAAACCAAACCAAATCTTCCAAGGGAACATTGAAATAGGGTCACATAAGAAAGGTGATCGCTTAATACAGGGTTAAATAGGCACCTCCCTTTTACTGCAGAACTACGATTATGTCAATTGAATGTACGTACTAATTTCGTCTGCAAGTGAGGGTTGTAAGCAAAGATAGAATATGTAGGCGTGGCTTATCCGCCATGAAGAATATCTCTCATGCGTCCACCAATGATGTGGTAGAAGTGGTAGAGGTGATAGTGATTGATATAGAACCATTTTCTCCTCATTTTGGCTATCCTGTTCAGGCCCTTTTGTTTTATAGCTCCAAAAGCTTTTTATGCTATTTGGCTTTCCATTTTTTTTCCCTTTGAGCATACCTGATAAATGATATTCCAGAAACATGTAGTGAGCACTAAATTAGGGTTATGGTGTTTAATGCCACTTTAAACAATATTTCAGTTATATCGTGGTGGTGCATTATACAAGTGATTGCTGTTAACATCAAGTATATTATTTTCAGCTGGAACATGCTAACTGTTTGGAAGAAATGATAATGATATCTGCTTTATACATGTACTAAACGAACACTCTGAGTTAGTTATAAGCATGTAGACAGTGATGGTCAACAATTCCACTAATATCAACAACATGATAACCTACATTTCACCTCAAAACAAAAGACCACGACATATGCCAATCAAAAACCAGGGACAGGCACAAACATATATTTAAAGCAGTAAATATAAGTCGTTAGTTTGTTCAACGTTATAATTTTACCTTGGAACCAGATTTTTTTTTCTCACAGGAAACATGAAATAAGATTTTTTACATGAAAAATTTGTCTTTTTTTCAAATTTTGTCAAAATTTCTCTTTTGAAAACTGCTGGGTCAGATTATTTTTATTTACATCTTGCGTGTCAATTTATTTGTTTCTATAAAATTTGACGAGCCCACTTATATATTTAAATGGTCGTTCCATAATAAAACAATAACTACTTTGCTTCGCTAATTTTATAACTTAGATAATTATATCATGAATATTACAAAAACAATTAACCTTGATTGCACGTCCCAGCGTTAGAGCAGTCCTCTGGGCAATCCACCTCAAAGATAGCATCTGACAGGGACTGGAGCTCTAGAGATGACAGATCAATATCTACTTCCTGTTGAATGTTAGATTTTGTCGTCATTGGTCTATCAGATTTGGTAGTTCTACTACTAATGCCTGTTGTTGTTGTTGTTTCTTTTGGAGTCTTCTTTTTCCAGAAAGTCGTATTGACCCTTATTTCATTCAAACATGACGATTTCATTGTATCAAGCGAAGAAGATAAAAATTCGTCTGTCCCAGAAATCTGAATAATTAAGGGATCATCTCAAAATGTGACAGTTTTTTTCAAATGAAGTTAGTTTCATTTGGCTCAGACCACCCACCCACCAAACTCCACCTAACAATATAGGGTTTAAAACCATGCATTCTCCATATGCATGTCATGATAAAGGGTCTATCTATGAATCTTTATCCTTTCTAAATCACAGACACTTGATTTCATCTAAGTGTACATATAATTCAACAAACATACTGTACCAATAAAATGATATTTATAGATTAATATGGACATCTCTGTAATGTGCATTCTTATAATAAATGCAAAGATCTGGACCACTTATTCATTATTTGTGGAGCAGTGCATGCATCTTGTATATCAAGAAATCCATTTAAAGCCCTCTCTATATATGTGAACCATAAAACGTTCCAAGAATCGAAAACACTATTTTTTTTAATTTGCAAAAGAAGACCGTTGCTTTTCGTTGCATATTATATTTAGATGTACCGCAAACAGGAAACCAGAGCTGTGTACATCATTACTTATTCAGTAGCCCGGGGTTCTATGGTACCACGGTAGTTAATGTTTTACCAGAAATAAATAAAAACAGTTATATACCCGAGTGAAAATATTATTTTTATTACTTCAGCAGATCCCTTCCTTCATATACAATGCATTATTTATGCTTACGAGTCTATAATCGGCAATCACAACAGCGTCCATTTTATAGGCCAAGAAAAGGAGAGTCCTATGGTACCGAGGTAGTTCCGAAAATCAGTCTATGGAGTGCTGTATTAAACATTAACAGCGGAAATCTGATAAATTATTGTCCAACATGATTAAACAAGAAAACGTCCTTAAAATAATTTGTTATTGATTTGTTCCAACTGTAAACACTCTCTACTTGTCATCTGTTTGTATATGTTCAAAACGAGGCCAAATGTAATTCCATTCCATCTATAAATAGATTCCCGCCGGTAGGAAAAAACTATGCAGACATCTTTAAGATTTTGACAGATGATCATAAACCATTCTCTATCCAGAGTTGTCGTTCCCGCTACGCTCCACTCTATCTCTGTCAACGCTCATTTCACAAGATGTTTGTAAAATTTAGAAAACAGTAAAAAAAAATGTACTTAAAATTGTTTTAATTATTGTAAATATCAATAAAGATGAAAATAAATTACTCATTTCAAATCAATTCTCTCTTAAAAATGATTCCCCTCCCTCACTTCTTGGAGAACTATTTTGCGGATGTAAAAATTAAAAACGATCCTCCAAGAATGGATCGTAAACGTGTAGGTTGGGACTTCATTATACCAAAATAGATCTGCTACCAGGTGGCGCTGCAATTGTGCAATCGTGTGAAACGTAAATACCGTTGTATCATAGAACCCTCGGTACCACAGGATGGGAGTATACTAAAGAAACAGTACAATATACAGACTCGAAAGAAATTAAAACGATGTTCCATTCAATTTTATGACGTTTTTTAAGTGCATTTTTAAAGATTTATTGACAAATCTCAATGTGCGATGTTTTTTCTTTTTCCAAACGTGACAGCTGAAAACCACCCACCTACCAAACGAAAGTAACTTCGTTTGAAAAAAACTGTCACATTTTGCAACGATCCCTAAAACATACAGATGTAAATAAACGTTAGATAATACTGAAGGGGAAATCAAAAAGGACGATCCTGGTAAACTGGCAACATAGACGAAGACAAAGAAAAACAAAACACAATATGTGTTGGACATCACATATCCTTTCTTACTATAAACTGTTCCTTTACTTTAATTTGTGTCCAAGTGCACTATTGAATAGTCTCCCATGTTCATTTACATCCATATTCTTACTACAAGCTGTTTCTTTACTTTAATATGTGTCTGAGTGTAATGTTGTATAGTCTCTCACATTCATTTACATCCATATTCTTACTACAAGCTGTTTCTTTACTTTAATATGTGTCTGAGTGTAATGTTGTATAGTCTCTCACATTCATTTACATCCATGTCAGTTCTTACTACAAGCTGTTCCTTTACTTTAATTTGTGTTCAAGTGTACTGTTGGATAGTCTCTCATGTTCATTTAATTCCATACCCTTTCTTACTACAAGCTGTTTCTGTACTTTAATTTGTGTTCAAGTGTACTGTTGGATAGTCTCTCATGTTCATTTAATTCCATACCCTTTCTTACTACAAGCTGTTTCTGTACTTTAATTTGTGTTCAAGTGTACTTTTGGATAGTCTCTCATGTTCATTTAATTCCATACCCTTTCTTACTACAAGCTGTTCCTTTACTTTAATTTGTGTTCAAGTGTACTTTTGGATAGTCTCTCATGTTCATTTAATTCCATACCCTTTCTTACTACAAGCTGTTTCTGTACTTTAATTTGTGTTCAAGTGTACTTTTGGATAGTCTCTCATGTTCATTTAATTCCATACCCTTTCTTACTACAAGCTGTTTCTGTACTTTAATTTGTGTTCAAGTGTACTTTTGGATAGTCTCTCATGTTCATTTAATTCCATACCCTTTCTTACTACAAGCTGTTTCTGTACTTTAATTTGTGTTCAAGTGTACTTTTGGATAGTCTCTAATGTTCATTTAATTCCATACCCTTTCTTACTACAAGCTGTTTCTGTATTTTAATTTGTGTTCAAGTGTACTTTTGGATAGTCTCTCATGTTCATTTAATTCCATACCCTTTCTTACTACAAGCTGTTTCTGTACTTTAATTTGTGTTCAAGTGTACTTTTGGATAGTCTCTAATGTTCATTTAATTCCATACCCTTTCTTACTACAAGCTGTTTCTGTACTTTAATTTGTGTTCAAGTGTACTTTTGGATAGTCTCTCATGTTCATTTAATTCCATACCCTTTCTTACTACAAGCTGTTTCTGTATTTTTAATTTGTGTTCAAGTGTACTTTTGGATAGTCTCTAATGCTCATTTAATTCCATACCCTTTCTTACTACAAGCTGTTTCCTTTACTTTAATTTGTGTTCAAGTGTACTGTTGGATAGTCTCTCATGTTCATTTAATTCCATACCCTTTCTTACTACAAGCTGTTTCTGTACTTTAATTTGTGTTCAAGTGTACTTTTGGATAGTCTCTAATGCTCATTTAATTCCATACCCTTTCTTACTACAAGCTGTTTCTGTACTTTAATTTGTGTTCAAGTGTACTTTTGGATAGTCTCTAATGCTCATTTAATTCCATACCCTTTCTTACTACAAGCTGTTTCTGTACTTTAATTTGTGTTCAAGTGTACTTTTGGATAGTCTCTCATGTTCATTTAATTCCATACCCTTTCTTACTACAAGCTGTTTCTGTACTTTAATTTGTGTTCAAGTGTACTTTTGGATAGTCTCTCATGTTCATTTAATTCCATACCCTTTCTTACTACAAGCTGTTTCTGTACTTTAATTTGTGTTCAAGTGTACTTTTGGATAGTCTCTAATGCTCATTTAATTCCATACCCTTTCTTACTACAAGCTGTTTCTGTATTTTAATTTGTGTTCAAGTGTACTGTTGGATAGTCTCTCATGTTCATTTAATTCCATACCCTTTCTTACTACAAGCTGTTTCTGTACTTTAATTTGTGTTCAAGTGTACTTTTGGATAGTCTCTAATGTTCATTTAATTCCATACCCTTTCTTACTACAAGCTGTTTCTGTACTTTAATTTGTGTTCAAGTGTACTTTTGGATAGTCTCTCATGTTCATTTAATTCCATACCCTTTCTTACTACAAGCTGTTTCTGTATTTTAATTTGTGTTCAAGTGTACTTTTGGATAGTCTCTAATGCTCATTTAATTCCATACCCTTTCTTACTACAAGCTGTTCCTTTACTTTAATTTGTGTTCAAGTGTACTGTTGGATAGTCTCTCATGTTCATTTAATTCCATACCCTTTCTTACTACAAGCTGTTTCTGTACTTTAATTTGTGTTCAAGTGTACTTTTGGATAGTCTCTAATGCTCATTTAATTCCATACCCTTTCTTACTACAAGCTGTTTCTGTACTTTAATTTGTGTTCAAGTGTACTTTTGGATAGTCTCTAATGCTCATTTAATTCCATACCCTTTCTTACTACAAGCTGTTTCTGTATTTTAATTTGTGTTCAAGTGTACTTTTGGATAGTCTCTCATGTTCATTTAATTCCATACCCTTTCTTACTACAAGCTGTTTCTGTACTTTAATTTGTGTTCAAGTGTACTTTTGGATAGTCTCTAATGCTCATTTAATTCCATACCCTTTCTTACTACAAGCTGTTTCTGTACTTTAATTTGTGTTCAAGTGTACTTTTGGATAGTCTCTAATGCTCATTTAATTCCATACCCTTTCTTACTACAAGCTGTTTCTGTACTTTAATTTGTGTTCAAGTGTACTTTTGGATAGTCTCTAATGCTCATTTAATTCCATACCCTTTCTTACTACAAGCTGTTTCTGTACTTTAATTTGTGTTCAAGTGTACTTTTGGATAGTCTCTAATGCTCATTTAATTCCATACCCTTTCTTACTACAAGCTGTTTCTGTACTTTAATTTGTGTTCAAGTGTACTTTTGGATAGTCTCTAATGCTCATTTAATTCCATACCCTTTCTTACTACAAGCTGTTTCTGTATTTTAATTTGTGTTCAAGTGTACTTTTGGATAGTCTCTCATGTTCATTTAATTCCATACCCTTTCTTACTACAAGCTGTTTCTGTATTTTAATTTGTGTTCAAGTGTACTTTTGGATAGTCTCTCATGTTCATTTAATTCCATACCCTTTCTTACTACAAGCTGTTTCTGTACTTTAATTTGTGTTCAAGTGTACTTTTGGATAGTCTCTCATGTTCATTTAATTCCATACCCTTTCTTACTACAAGCTGTTTCTGTACTTTAATTTGTGTTCAAGTGTACTGTTGGATAGTCTCTAATGCTCATTTAATTCCATACCCTTTCTTACTACAAGCTGTTTCTGTACTTTAATTTGTGTTCAAGTGTACTTTTGGATAGTCTCTAATGCTCATTTAATTCCATACCCTTTCTTACTACAAGCTGTTTCTGTACTTTAATTTGTGTTCAAGTGTACTTTTGGATAGTCTCTAATGCTCATTTAATTCCATACCCTTTCTTACTACAAGCTGTTTCTGTACTTTAATTTGTGTTCAAGTGTACTTTTGGATAGTCTCTAATGTTCATTTAATTCCATACCCTTTCTTACTACAAACTGTTTCTGTACTTTAATTTGTGTTCAAGTGTACTTTTGGATAGTCTCTCATGTTCATTTAATTCCATACCCTTTCTTACTACAAGCTGTTTCTGTATTTTAATTTGTGTTCAAGTGTACTTTTGGATAGTCTCTAATGCTCATTTAATTCCATACCCTTTCTTACTACAAGCTGTTCCTTTACTTTAATTTGTGTTCAAGTGTACTGTTGGATAGTCTCTCATGTTCATTTAATTCCATACCCTTTCTTACTACAAGCTGTTTCTGTACTTTAATTTGTGTTCAAGTGTACTTTTGGATAGTCTCTAATGCTCATTTAATTCCATACCCTTTCTTACTACAAGCTGTTTCTGTACTTTAATTTGTGTTCAAGTGTACTTTTGGATAGTCTCTAATGCTCATTTAATTCCATACCCTTTCTTACTACAAGCTGTTTCTGTATTTTAATTTGTGTTCAAGTGTACTTTTGGATAGTCTCTAATGCTCATTTAATTCCATACCCTTTCTTACTACAAGCTGTTTCTGTACTTTAATTTGTGTTCAAGTGTACTTTTGGATAGTCTCTCATGTTCATTTAATTCCATACCCTTTCTTACTACAAGCTGTTTCTGTACTTTAATTTGTGTTCAAGTGTACTTTTGGATAGTCTCTAATGCTCATTTAATTCCATACCCTTTCTTACTACAAGCTGTTTCTGTACTTTAATTTGTGTTCAAGTGTACTTTTGGATAGTCTCTAATGCTCATTTAATTCCATACCCTTTCTTACTACAAGCTGTTTCTGTACTTTAATTTGTGTTCAAGTGTACTTTTGGATAGTCTCTCATGTTCATTTAATTCCATACCCTTTCTTACTACAAGCTGTTTCTGTACTTTAATTTGTGTTCAAGTGTACTTTTGGATAGTCTCTCATGTTCATTTAATTCCATACCCTTTCTTACTACAAGCTGTTTCTGTACTTTAATTTGTGTTCAAGTGTACTTTTGGATAGTCTCTCATGTTCATTTAATTCCATACCCTTTCTTACTACAAGCTGTTTCTGTACTTTAATTTGTGTTCAAGTGTACTTTTGGATAGTCTCTCATGTTCATTTAATTCCATACCCTTTCTTACTACAAGCTGTTTCTGTACTTTAATTTGTGTTCAAGTGTACTTTTGGATAGTCTCTCATGTTCATTTAATTCCATACCCTTTCTTACTACAAGCTGTTTCTGTACTTTAATTTGTGTTCAAGTGTACTTTTGGATAGTCTCTAATGCTCATTTAATTCCATACCCTTTCTTACTACAAGCTGTTTCTGTATTTTAATTTGTGTTCAAGTGTACTTTTGGATAGTCTCTCATGTTCATTTAATTCCATACCCTTTCTTACTACAAGCTGTTTCTGTACTTTAATTTGTGTTCAAGTGTACTTTTGGATAGTCTCTAATGTTCATTTAATTCCATACCCTTTCTTACTACAAGCTGTTTCTGTACTTTAATTTGTGTTCAAGTGTACTTTTGGATAGTCTCTCATGTTCATTTAATTCCATACCCTTTCTTACTACAAGCTGTTTCTGTATTTTAATTTGTGTTCAAGTGTACTTTTGGATAGTCTCTAATGCTCATTTAATTCCATACCCTTTCTTACTACAAGCTGTTCCTTTACTTTAATTTGTGTTCAAGTGTACTGTTGGATAGTCTCTCATGTTCATTTAATTCCATACCCTTTCTTACTACAAGCTGTTTCTGTACTTTAATTTGTGTTCAAGTGTACTTTTGGATAGTCTCTAATGCTCATTTAATTCCATACCCTTTCTTACTACAAGCTGTTTCTGTACTTTAATTTGTGTTCAAGTGTACTTTTGGATAGTCTCTAATGCTCATTTAATTCCATACCCTTTCTTACTACAAGCTGTTTCTGTACTTTAATTTGTGTTCAAGTGTACTTTTGGATAGTCTCTAATGCTCATTTAATTCCATACCCTTTCTTACTACAAGCTGTTTCTGTACTTTAATTTGTGTTCAAGTGTACTTTTGGATAGTCTCTAATGCTCATTTAATTCCATACCCTTTCTTACTACAAGCTGTTTCTGTACTTTAATTTGTGTTCAAGTGTACTTTTGGATAGTCTCTAATGCTCATTTAATTCCATACCCTTTCTTACTACAAGCTGTTTCTGTATTTTAATTTGTGTTCAAGTGTACTTTTGGATAGTCTCTCATGTTCATTTAATTCCATACCCTTTCTTACTACAAGCTGTTTCTGTATTTTAATTTGTGTTCAAGTGTACTTTTGGATAGTCTCTCATGTTCATTTAATTCCATACCCTTTCTTACTACAAGCTGTTTCTGTACTTTAATTTGTGTTCAAGTGTACTTTTGGATAGTCTCTCATGTTCATTTAATTCCATACCCTTTCTTACTACAAGCTGTTTCTGTACTTTAATTTGTGTTCAAGTGTACTGTTGGATAGTCTCTAATGCTCATTTAATTCCATACCCTTTCTTACTACAAGCTGTTTCTGTACTTTAATTTGTGTTCAAGTGTACTTTTGGATAGTCTCTAATGCTCATTTAATTCCATACCCTTTCTTACTACAAGCTGTTTCTGTACTTTAATTTGTGTTCAAGTGTACTTTTGGATAGTCTCTAATGCTCATTTAATTCCATACCCTTTCTTACTACAAGCTGTTTCTGTACTTTAATTTGTGTTCAAGTGTACTTTTGGATAGTCTCTAATGTTCATTTAATTCCATACCCTTTCTTACTACAAACTGTTTCTGTACTTTAATTTGTGTTCAAGTGTACTTTTGGATAGTCTCTCATGTTCATTTAATTCCATACCCTTTCTTACTACAAGCTGTTTCTGTATTTTAATTTGTGTTCAAGTGTACTTTTGGATAGTCTCTAATGCTCATTTAATTCCATACCCTTTCTTACTACAAGCTGTTCCTTTACTTTAATTTGTGTTCAAGTGTACTGTTGGATAGTCTCTCATGTTCATTTAATTCCATACCCTTTCTTACTACAAGCTGTTTCTGTACTTTAATTTGTGTTCAAGTGTACTTTTGGATAGTCTCTAATGCTCATTTAATTCCATACCCTTTCTTACTACAAGCTGTTTCTGTACTTTAATTTGTGTTCAAGTGTACTTTTGGATAGTCTCTAATGCTCATTTAATTCCATACCCTTTCTTACTACAAGCTGTTTCTGTATTTTAATTTGTGTTCAAGTGTACTTTTGGATAGTCTCTAATGCTCATTTAATTCCATACCCTTTCTTACTACAAGCTGTTTCTGTACTTTAATTTGTGTTCAAGTGTACTTTTGGATAGTCTCTCATGTTCATTTAATTCCATACCCTTTCTTACTACAAGCTGTTTCTGTACTTTAATTTGTGTTCAAGTGTACTTTTGGATAGTCTCTAATGCTCATTTAATTCCATACCCTTTCTTACTACAAGCTGTTTCTGTACTTTAATTTGTGTTCAAGTGTACTTTTGGATAGTCTCTAATGCTCATTTAATTCCATACCCTTTCTTACTACAAGCTGTTTCTGTACTTTAATTTGTGTTCAAGTGTACTTTTGGATAGTCTCTCATGTTCATTTAATTCCATACCCTTTCTTACTACAAGCTGTTTCTGTACTTTAATTTGTGTTCAAGTGTACTTTTGGATAGTCTCTCATGTTCATTTAATTCCATACCCTTTCTTACTACAAGCTGTTTCTGTACTTTAATTTGTGTTCAAGTGTACTTTTGGATAGTCTCTCATGTTCATTTAATTCCATACCCTTTCTTACTACAAGCTGTTTCTGTACTTTAATTTGTGTTCAAGTGTACTTTTGGATAGTCTCTCATGTTCATTTAATTCCATACCCTTTCTTACTACAAGCTGTTTCTGTACTTTAATTTGTGTTCAAGTGTACTTTTGGATAGTCTCTCATGTTCATTTAATTCCATACCCTTTCTTACTACAAGCTGTTTCTGTACTTTAATTTGTGTTCAAGTGTACTTTTGGATAGTCTCTAATGCTCATTTAATTCCATACCCTTTCTTACTACAAGCTGTTTCTGTATTTTAATTTGTGTTCAAGTGTACTTTTGGATAGTCTCTCATGTTCATTTAATTCCATACCCTTTCTTACTACAAGCTGTTTCTGTACTTTAATTTGTGTTCAAGTGTACTTTTGGATAGTCTCTAATGTTCATTTAATTCCATACCCTTTCTTACTACAAGCTGTTTCTGTACTTTAATTTGTGTTCAAGTGTACTTTTGGATAGTCTCTCATGTTCATTTAATTCCATACCCTTTCTTACTACAAGCTGTTTCTGTATTTTAATTTGTGTTCAAGTGTACTTTTGGATAGTCTCTAATGCTCATTTAATTCCATACCCTTTCTTACTACAAGCTGTTCCTTTACTTTAATTTGTGTTCAAGTGTACTGTTGGATAGTCTCTCATGTTCATTTAATTCCATACCCTTTCTTACTACAAGCTGTTTCTGTACTTTAATTTGTGTTCAAGTGTACTTTTGGATAGTCTCTAATGCTCATTTAATTCCATACCCTTTCTTACTACAAGCTGTTTCTGTACTTTAATTTGTGTTCAAGTGTACTTTTGGATAGTCTCTAATGCTCATTTAATTCCATACCCTTTCTTACTACAAGCTGTTTCTGTACTTTAATTTGTGTTCAAGTGTACTTTTGGATAGTCTCTCATGTTCATTTAATTCCATACCCTTTCTTACTACAAGCTGTTTCTGTACTTTAATTTGTGTTCAAGTGTACTTTTGGATAGTCTCTCATGTTCATTTAATTCCATACCCTTTCTTACTACAAGCTGTTTCTGTACTTTAATTTGTGTTCAAGTGTACTTTTGGATAGTCTCTAATGCTCATTTAATTCCATACCCTTTCTTACTACAAGCTGTTTCTGTATTTTAATTTGTGTTCAAGTGTACTGTTGGATAGTCTCTCATGTTCATTTAATTCCATACCCTTTCTTACTACAAGCTGTTTCTGTACTTTAATTTGTGTTCAAGTGTACTTTTGGATAGTCTCTAATGTTCATTTAATTCCATACCCTTTCTTACTACAAGCTGTTTCTGTACTTTAATTTGTGTTCAAGTGTACTTTTGGATAGTCTCTCATGTTCATTTAATTCCATACCCTTTCTTACTACAAGCTGTTTCTGTATTTTAATTTGTGTTCAAGTGTACTTTTGGATAGTCTCTAATGCTCATTTAATTCCATACCCTTTCTTACTACAAGCTGTTCCTTTACTTTAATTTGTGTTCAAGTGTACTGTTGGATAGTCTCTCATGTTCATTTAATTCCATACCCTTTCTTACTACAAGCTGTTTCTGTACTTTAATTTGTGTTCAAGTGTACTTTTGGATAGTCTCTAATGCTCATTTAATTCCATACCCTTTCTTACTACAAGCTGTTTCTGTACTTTAATTTGTGTTCAAGTGTACTTTTGGATAGTCTCTAATGCTCATTTAATTCCATACCCTTTCTTACTACAAGCTGTTTCTGTATTTTAATTTGTGTTCAAGTGTACTTTTGGATAGTCTCTCATGTTCATTTAATTCCATACCCTTTCTTACTACAAGCTGTTTCTGTACTTTAATTTGTGTTCAAGTGTACTTTTGGATAGTCTCTAATGCTCATTTAATTCCATACCCTTTCTTACTACAAGCTGTTTCTGTACTTTAATTTGTGTTCAAGTGTACTTTTGGATAGTCTCTAATGCTCATTTAATTCCATACCCTTTCTTACTACAAGCTGTTTCTGTACTTTAATTTGTGTTCAAGTGTACTTTTGGATAGTCTCTAATGCTCATTTAATTCCATACCCTTTCTTACTACAAGCTGTTTCTGTACTTTAATTTGTGTTCAAGTGTACTTTTGGATAGTCTCTAATGCTCATTTAATTCCATACCCTTTCTTACTACAAGCTGTTTCTGTACTTTAATTTGTGTTCAAGTGTACTTTTGGATAGTCTCTAATGCTCATTTAATTCCATACCCTTTCTTACTACAAGCTGTTTCTGTATTTTAATTTGTGTTCAAGTGTACTTTTGGATAGTCTCTCATGTTCATTTAATTCCATACCCTTTCTTACTACAAGCTGTTTCTGTATTTTAATTTGTGTTCAAGTGTACTTTTGGATAGTCTCTCATGTTCATTTAATTCCATACCCTTTCTTACTACAAGCTGTTTCTGTACTTTAATTTGTGTTCAAGTGTACTTTTGGATAGTCTCTCATGTTCATTTAATTCCATACCCTTTCTTACTACAAGCTGTTTCTGTACTTTAATTTGTGTTCAAGTGTACTGTTGGATAGTCTCTAATGCTCATTTAATTCCATACCCTTTCTTACTACAAGCTGTTTCTGTACTTTAATTTGTGTTCAAGTGTACTTTTGGATAGTCTCTAATGCTCATTTAATTCCATACCCTTTCTTACTACAAGCTGTTTCTGTACTTTAATTTGTGTTCAAGTGTACTTTTGGATAGTCTCTAATGCTCATTTAATTCCATACCCTTTCTTACTACAAGCTGTTTCTGTACTTTAATTTGTGTTCAAGTGTACTTTTGGATAGTCTCTAATGTTCATTTAATTCCATACCCTTTCTTACTACAAACTGTTTCTGTACTTTAATTTGTGTTCAAGTGTACTTTTGGATAGTCTCTCATGTTCATTTAATTCCATACCCTTTCTTACTACAAGCTGTTTCTGTATTTTAATTTGTGTTCAAGTGTACTTTTGGATAGTCTCTAATGCTCATTTAATTCCATACCCTTTCTTACTACAAGCTGTTCCTTTACTTTAATTTGTGTTCAAGTGTACTGTTGGATAGTCTCTCATGTTCATTTAATTCCATACCCTTTCTTACTACAAGCTGTTTCTGTACTTTAATTTGTGTTCAAGTGTACTTTTGGATAGTCTCTAATGCTCATTTAATTCCATACCCTTTCTTACTACAAGCTGTTTCTGTACTTTAATTTGTGTTCAAGTGTACTGTTGGATAGTCTCTAATGCTCATTTAATTCCATACCCTTTCTTACTACAAGCTGTTTCTGTATTTTAATTTGTGTTCAAGTGTACTTTTGGATAGTCTCTAATGCTCATTTAATTCCATACCCTTTCTTACTACAAGCTGTTTCTGTACTTTAATTTGTGTTCAAGTGTACTTTTGGATAGTCTCTCATGTTCATTTAATTCCATACCCTTTCTTACTACAAGCTGTTTCTGTACTTTAATTTGTGTTCAAGTGTACTTTTGGATAGTCTCTAATGCTCATTTAATTCCATACCCTTTCTTACTACAAGCTGTTTCTGTACTTTAATTTGTGTTCAAGTGTACTTTTGGATAGTCTCTAATGCTCATTTAATTCCATACCCTTTCTTACTACAAGCTGTTTCTGTATTTTAATTTGTGTTCAAGTGTACTTTTGGATAGTCTCTCATGTTCATTTAATTCCATACCCTTTCTTACTACAAGCTGTTTCTGTACTTTAATTTGTGTTCAAGTGTACTTTTGGATAGTCTCTAATGCTCATTTAATTCCATACCCTTTCTTACTACAAGCTGTTTCTGTATTTTAATTTGTGTTCAAGTGTACTTTTGGATAGTCTCTAATGCTCATTTAATTCCATACCCTTTCTTACTACAAGCTGTTTCTGTATTTTAATTTGTGTTCAAGTGTACTTTTGGATAGTCTCTCATGTTCATTTAATTCCATACCCTTTCTTACTACAAGCTGTTTCTGTACTTTAATTTGTGTTCAAGTGTACTGTTGGATAGTCTCTCATGTTCATTTACACCCATATCCTTTCTTACTACAAGCTGTTTCTGTACTTTAATTTGTGTTCAAGTGTACTGTTGGATAGTCTCTCATGTTCATTTACACCCATATCCTTTCTTACTAATACAAGTTAGAATCATGCTCAGGTGCTGTATTCGATACAACATTATGTGGTAATGTTTGTCAGTGACTTGTGACAGGTCTGTGGTTTTCTCCACCAATAAAACTGACCATCATATGATATAACTGAAATATTGTTGAGAGTGGCATTAAACACCATAACCCTATATAAATATACTTTATACATGTACATTGATAATTTTTGTAGCTTACCTTAATATCTGATACACATGACTTTACATCAAAACCCACATGGACATTAGCTAGTTTGCTACATATTTCAAAAAGTTTTGATTGTTTAGTAAAAGAAGTACAAGCATTGACTGCCTTTTCTTCAGTCCATCCATTTTTCCATGGAAATTCCTACGAGATAAAAAAAGATAGCAGATATTCATTATTATGTGACTTGACTTTAATACTACCATAACCTTATATGTTTATTTGATTAGTTATTTCCTCAACCCCACTTTTTAAGGATATATACAAAACGGGAAGAATATTTCTACCTCTTCTACTTCTACTTCGGAAGAGGCCTTCTTCAACTAATTGAAGATTCCGCCAACAACTAGAGTAGTGTGCTTCAAATGCTATAATTAACAAATTTTAGAAAAAGAAAAAAGAAAAAGAAATAGTTTTTTTTTTTACTTTTAGATTCTAAGAAAAAAACGTATACATGAATTTAAGATGAACTAATGGTTAATGACTGAAACAGCTAATTTTAATGACTCAACAGTGTCACCCTTCACAGTGTTCCAGTTTCTTATCGTTCGTGGAAAGAAAGATGGCTGTCTGAGTTGTAACCGTGTGGGTGGTATTTGGTATGAAAGAGAGTGCATGAAAAATAGGACTTGTGGTTAGGGTAAAGCATTTCCCAGTTATTTATTCATTTATTGATAATTTATATATTTATCTATTTATTTATTGAAAATCAATATATTTTAGTACTAATTAATTTTCAAGATTTTCGAGAAAGTTAGTTTTCACCAAAAATCCTGTTGAATTAAAGAAGGTTATGGTGTTTGGTATGTGTTATATCATTTAATTTGTTCTTAAACATTAGAACTGTGTCGCCTTGAGAGGGGTAGATCATGTTGCTTCTCCTCTAACCACGCAGCATTAAGGAGAAAGACCAAAGACTGGTTGGATCAGAATCAGGATAAAGTGTGGACTGTTGTTTCAGTGAGCTGGCACTATCAAAATCCAACTCAGCATGTTGGTCTAGAACAAAGCGGACCTCATCATCATCTCATTGAAAATTAACTTGTTCTCACCATGCAATTTTGCTGAATTGGCATTAAACAACAATCACTCACTCACTCTTAAACATTAGAAGTTTATAATTTTTTTTACCATTATATAAAACAAATGATATTTTATAAAATAGGTTGATTTATTGGATTTCGTTGAACAAGTATATATTTGTAGGATACTTAAAGACTCTCGTCAAAACATTATAAGCAGAGAACAAGTCCATTGCAAATTTACTAATGAAATAACAATCTCATTATAATCATATTTCTCCTTGCTCCCATTTACTGATGTCATGGCATAGGAGACCTGAGGAAACGAGTGGCGGCATTATGTCGTGAATCTGATAAATACAGTTATTACATTTTCCCTCGCAATCACCATTTTCATTGGATGGTACATAGGGTACATCTCATGTGACCCGTAGGGGGTTTCCATCATATTATTCAGTCATGTCATAATTAGAAAATTTAACATGAGATTCATGTATGTCATAGCAATGGAATTCATGATGGACATTTTCTACACATTGTTTTGTGACATTGAAATGCTTTATAATAGCCAACTTATACCATGATATGGAAAATTAGAACTGTGAGTGACCTCAGTGAGTGATACCCCCCGCTTGCAACACTATGATGTTCAAACTTTGGAATACAGGTATATTAGCAAGTTACCTATGAAAAATGAACGGATATGGAGTTATGTTAAGGAGACAACATCCCTTCTCCAAAATAAACTAACCAAGAACATACATCTAGGTGTTGCCACAAGTACACGACCCCCTTTTCGTGAAAGTATAAGTAGAATTATCTCCCCTTCTAAATTTTAGACAGCAACGGTATTCCTTCATGCACATCTGCAGGTTGTGTACTACAACTGTGTATAGTTTCATTAAAATTCAATACGCAGTTTCGCTTACAAGGTACATGCCCCCCCCCCTTTTTTGTGAAAGTATAAGTTGAATTATCTCCCCTTTTAAATTTTGGACAGCAACCATATGCCTTCATGCACATCTGCAGATAGTGTACTACAACTGCGTAAAGTTTCATAAAAATAGTGTACTACAACTGTGTAAAGTTTCATAAAAATCCAATAAGTCGTTTAGGAGGAGTTGCGCTTACAAGGTACATGGACGGACGAACGGATGGACAGGGTGATTCCTATATACCCCCCCAAACTTATTACATTGAAATAATACCGCTTTGGTGGTGTAATGGTTAGCGTGCTCGCCTCGAGTGCAGTATATCATGCGCTTGATATCTGATCGGGTCAAACCAAAGACTATAAAATTGGTATTTGTTGCTTCTCCACTAAGCATGCAGTATTAAGGAGGAAGAGCAAAGACTGGTTGGCTCGGAATTAGGATGATGTTTCCAAATGGGGCGACATGTCTATCCACTGACTGTTGTTTCAGTGAGCTAGCACTATAAAAATCCAACTATGCATGTTGGTCTAGTACAAAGCGGAAAATAACTTGATATAGCTGAAAAATTGCTGAGTTAGCATTAAACATCAATCACTCACTCACTACATTGAAATACACAGTACAGCAAAATCAAATGTAAGTATCTATAGTCTAATGAACGTAATCTTACTTTAGGACCTTCCGCAAAGTCAACAATATCAAACGGAACATCAATTTCTAAATCATCATCAGTCTGACGCTTGCCGTGGATTTGGCATTTATTCTCCTTCCAATTTAGTGGCTGACATAATGGTAAGCTTTCCTGCCATTTACAATTGGCCTCTTCTGATAAAGATGTAGAGGATCCCACCAGTTTGTCCTTAAAGCATGAACAATACATCACTTGGGTAGCTAACTTGTCTTTTCTACTTCTGGCAACATAAAGACTGTGAATTCGTGGAACTCTAAGGATAAAGAAAGAGGAAATTAAGTCTGGATTAATATGAGAGACTTGGATCAGCATCCAGACTCAAATCCGTGTCCACTCCTAAAATCGGTTACACTGACGTCCTTATCTCAAATCAAGATCCGATTTAAAGAGTATCTTCAAATCGGCATCCTTTTAAATTCTCAGATCTATGACAATTTGATGATTAGGGTTAGGTTAGAGCATACGTCAGTGACGTTATTGGGCGTCGATTTGTGAAAGTGAGAAACGGCCATAGATTTGAGAATAGGACGCCGACTTGAGAATTTGAAAAAGGACATAGATTTGAGAATTGGACACCGATTTGAGTTTTGGAAAATGAGACATAGAATGAAATACAGATGTCTGTGACGTAGGAATCGGACATGGATTTGAGGATTGGATGAGTTTTACAAATATCATGGATGGCTTAAAGTCACTTTCAACGATATTTCGGTTATGAAGTGGCAATCAACCTGGTTAACCATTACGGAATATCTGTGTCACAAATGACCACGAATATGTTCCGTTTTGTCGTTATCACAATCCGATCCTTCCCTCATTCATGACTTATCACGGGGTTTGTAAAAAGAGAAACGCATCTTCCGGATAACCTGAATTCACCCCTGCTTTTTATTGAGGTTCGTATTACTCTATCTTTAGTTTTTTGTGTAGTATTTTGTAGATCATTATTTGTCTTTTGTTTTCTTTTTGCCATTGTATTGTCTGTCCTTCTTCCATTTACAGCTTCTGGCTACCCTTTAGATATCTTCAAAATTTTCTCATTGGGACTACTGCAAGCTAAGGTTGCACTTTTAGTGGTGAAAAATGAAACCCCTTTATTTTTAATCATTCCAAATTTTAATTGTTTTTGAACACAAACATCATACCTATAAGATTCCAACTGATCAGGGATAGTTTCCATCATTTTGATTGAAAACATATATTTAAAGTTAATGCTGTCAAAAAAAAGTATGTATGGGACAATCACTTATGATTATTACATTTTTTTCCTCTAAAGACTTTATCAATTGTTTTATTATATTTTGAAATCAGAACTAGTTTGCTTTCAACTCTATAGAACACCAGGGCTTTCTGGTAAGATATATCTTTTGACAATTTTCCCATTTTTCAAGCTGCTTCAAAATAATTGAAAAAAATGTTGATTTTTTCTCTTTAAAAATCACACAAGCTAAATTATTTTTCATTTAACATAGTGATTATGAAATTTTACTATTCTTTTAACCAATAATTTTTTTTTATTAAAATATCTGATACATAAAATTCACAATATACTATTTTTAAAATGTCTGATTTTCCATATTCTTGTCCCATAGGTAAGATTTAATAGACCATGTTTAGTAAAATTAAATGAAACAATAACATTCGATATTAAAATCTTCCAATTGTTTCAAAGAAATAAGGTGATGAAAATTGTAAACTAAACCTTTTACATAAATTTGATATAAAAATGATCAGAAAGAATCACCAAATAAGTCTTTTTTTTTCCTTAAAAGAAACAACACATATATATTAACTCCTGTTTCTTGCAAAAAATAAACAAATTTTTGACTGAATAAACTGATTACATTATGACGTCTACATTTTGTATAGTGTTCAGAATTAAAATTGTAGCATTTGACTCATTCTTGTAAGGATAAAATAATACTTTTTACTATTATGTTCCATACCTAAGATTTTATAGCCTATATTTAGAAGTAAAATTAAATAATCCAGAAACATCATATTTAAATCTTACAAGTGTTTCAGTATAGGTAAGGTGGTAGAAATAATATATTAACACCTTTTAAGCTTATTTTATATGAAACAATCAGCATTAGATCACCAGACAGCTATTCTTTTTCCAAAAAAGAAGCATATACAAATACAAATACCAATTCTTGTTTCTTGCAAAAAATAAACAAATTTTAGACTGACTAACCTGATTTAACTAAGTAGTCAACACATTGCATAGTATTCAGAATTAAAATTGTAGCATTTGACACATTCTTACCAGAAAAACTTGATATCTTTTGTCACATATAGGACTATATAGTGTAATTCCAACATCTTAGGTATGGAACAAAATTTGCAATATTTATTTTGTTGTGGATTTCACTTACCGGTACATTTAATATAGAAAGTAATGAAATGTTGTCTGATTTTTTAGTTTTCTACTTTTTTACAAATGTGACTGTTTATTTAGCTTATTCTTGACAGAATGGGAATATTTTGTTAAGTTTGGGAAGAAAGAGCAAACACTCTTACATCTCTATAAACAACATTTTGGATGGATATAAGGAGTTAACCCTATGTTTATGTAGTCATCAGTGTATTAGAAATGTAATGATGCAAAGAATGCAAGTCAGTAAAGGAATTTAAGAGAAAATTTTCTACCTTACTTATGGGACAAAAAAAAAGAGTGCTACGTATGGGACATTTCAAATTGACTTTAATGTCTTATCTTGTCTACATTAATTGGTGATAGTCAAAACCAGTTATTTATACTTAGGTACCTTGATACCATTCAAGATAAAAGTGAGATCTTATATTTCAAGTATTTACTTTTCATGGAAATATGGCTTACGTATGGGACAGCATGGGTTTTGGAAAATGTCTTTTCAAACTTTGAAGACTTGAATTAAAAAAATGATCAGAATTCTTTCCATTTTTTCTGATCACAGTTCTTCCTCACACTCTCAACAAAAGAATAACTGTATAAAATTCTCTATAAACTGAAGCTAACCTTAACTTTGTTATTCCTGAGAGAAAAATGTATTACACTTTTAAAAAGGGGGGAAATATGAAGTGGCCACTCGTTACGGGCATTTTTGGGTATGTATGAGTCTATATTTCCATAACCGATCATAATAGACCACTGAAAGTTATCTATTGTTTAGACCCCATAATGCACCAAGTTTAAACATCATTCATTTATATTATATTACAACATATCATTTGCTGATCAATTAGCAATATCCTTTAAAAAGTGCAACCTTAGCTTGCAGTAGTCCATTGGTTATGGAAGCCGGATTACTCGGAGATCACAAAACATTGTATTGAACATGTCGCGTCATAGAGAGAAAATCTAACTCACAACTTTTTTTATTATGTAAAGATGTATTGAATACATATACACTAACACACCGGTGAAAGTAAAATTAAAAAAACCTTTTGGCGATGCTGCATAAGTATACGTAAAAAATTAAAGGGATCGAAGTGAAGTTTGAACACCTGCATAAGTACATTTTTGTATATGAAAATAAACAAAGAGGACCCAAGTGAAGTTTGAACACATAGCACAGGCACTTGTTCTTATCAATTGGAAGGTTGACTATCTTTTTAATTCAACTACCCTGATACCATAGAACCCCAATATACATTTCATCTCATCTTCCATAGCTTAAACATACACCAACATTTGTCGTACATGACTCGCGAGATACCAGATTGACAAGCTGTGCAATATTAAAATGTACTTTAATGCTTCAGACACATTTTGTTGAGTTATTGGTGACAGTTCTCATAGGTTGACACAAAGAGTTGTCCACTGCGTCCTCAGTCAGCTGATAGGGGATATCCTCTTGATGGGGTTGTCGTTGTCAGGTTATATTACTAAGAGCTTGACTGAGAGTACATTCAAAATAGACGCAATGAGTGTTGACTGTATAGCTAAACCATGTCAATGGCAGCTAACCCATGACATGGATAACTCGTCCATGGCACTTAATCTTATAAAATTATAAAAGTCAGAATTTGATGTCAGTGAATATCAAGGGCATAAACTGTGGCAATGGTAGCTAACCCATCCATGGCAATGATAGCTCATCCATGACACCTAATCTTATAAAATTATAAAGTCAGGTTTTGATGTCAGTGAATATCAAAAGCATATGCCATGTCATCTTCATTTCACTCACCGTGAATAAAAAAATAATACTGAGAAGAACAATTTTGTTTGTATGCTATATACTATTAATATTTTCCCAACTTACGCCCAACTTTTGATAAAATCGGCCTGACTAACAATATTCCCTTCTCTGTTGGTATAATCATCACCCCTATTTCCATTATAAGTTCCACACAATCCATCAGTCTGGTCCCAGTCACTACCGGAAATATGAATGTGGATATTTAACCAATAAGGTTTAACATTTATCTGTATTCTTGTCCCTGTGGGAAGTACAACCTGAAAGCGCAATCGCGATAAATAGGCTATGTGTGTATAATAAAAACATATATATCAAATTTAGTGAACACAACAAGCTTACCTCTGGAAAAACCTTCATTAGAGGGAGGAGAACCTTGGTCTTGATAATAACCTTCATTACGTACGAGGGAGGAGAACCTTGGTCTTGATAAAAACCTTCATTAGGTAGGAGGGAGGAGAACCTTGGTCTTGATAATAACCTTCATTAGGTACGAGGGAGGAGAACCTTGGTCTTGATAATAACCTTCATTAGGTACGAGGGAGGAGAACCTTGGTCTTGATAATAACCTTCATTAGGTACGAGGGAGGAGAACTTTGGTCTTGATAATAACCTTCATTAGGTACGAGGGAGGAGAACCTTGGTCTTGATAATAACCTTCATTAGGTACGAGGGAGGAGAACCTTGGTCTTGATAATAACCTTCATTAGGTACGAGGGAGGAGAACCTTGGTCTTGATAATAACCTTCATTAGGTACGAGGGAGGAGAACCTTGGTCTTGATAATAACCTTCATTAGGTACGAGGGAGGAGAACCTTGGTCTTGATAATAACCTTCATTAGGTACAAGGGAGGAGAACCTTGGTCTTGATAATAACCTTCATTAGGTACGAGGGAGGAGAACCTTGGTCTTGATAATAACCTTCATTAGGTACGAGGGAGGAGAACTTTGGTCTTGATAATAACCTTCATTAGGTACGAGGGAGGAGAACCTTGGTCTTGATAATAACCTTCATTAGGTACGAGGGAGGAGAACCTTGGTCTTGATAATAACCTTCATTAGGTACGAGGGAGGAGAACCTTGGTCTTGATAATAACCTTCATTAGGTACGAGGGAGGAGAACCTTGGTCTTGATAATAACCTTCATTAGGTACGAGGGAGGAGAACCTTGGTCTTGATAATAACCTTCATTAGGTACGAGGGAGGAGAACCTTGGTCTTGATAATAACCTTCATTAGGTACGAGGGAGGAGAACCTTGGTCTTGATAATAACCTTCATTAGGTACGAGGGAGGAGAACTTTGGTCTTGATAATAACCTTCATTAGGTACGAGGGAGGAGAACCTTGGTCTTGATAATAACCTTCATTAGGTACGAGGGAGGAGAACCTTGGTCTTGATAATAACCTTCATTAGGTACGAGGGAGGAGAACCTTGGTCTTGATAATAACCTTCATTAGGTACGAGGGAGGAGAACCTTGGTCTTGATAATAACCTTCATTAGGTACGAGGGAGGAGAACTTTGGTCTTGATAATAACCTTCATTAGGTACGAGGGAGGAGAACTTTGGTCTTGATAATAACCTTCATTAGGTACGAGGGAGGAGAACCTTGGTCTTGATAATAACCTTCATTAGGTACGAGGGAGGAGAACTTTGGTCTTGATAATAACCTTCATTAGGTACGAGGGAGGTGAACCTTGGTCTTGATAATAACCTTCATTAGGAACGAGGGAGGAGAACCTTGGTCTTGATAATAACCTTCATTAGGTACGAGGGAGGAGAACCTTGGTTTTGATAATAACCTTCATTTGGTACGAGGGAGGAGAACCTTGGTCTTGATAATAACCTTCATTAGGTACGAGGGAGGAGAACCTTGGTCTTGATAATAACCTTCATTAGGTACGAGGGAGGAGAACCTTGGTCTTGATAATAACCTTCATTAGGTAGGAGGGAGGAGAACCTTGGTCTTGATAATAACCTTCATTAGGTACGAGGGAGGAGAACCTTGGTCTTGATAATAACCTCAATAGGTACGAGGGAGGAGAACCTTGGTCTTGATAATAACCTTCATTAGGTACAAGGGAGGAGAACCTTGGTCTTGATAATAACCTTCATTAGGTACGAGGGAGGAGAACCTTGGTCTTGATAATAACCTTCATTAGGTACGAGGGAGGAGAACCTTGGTCTTGATAATAACCTTCATTAGGTACGAGGGAGGAGAACCTTGGTCTTGATAATAACCTTCATTAGGTACGAGGGAGGAGAACCTTGGTCTTGATAATAACCTTCATTAGGTACGAGGGAGGAGAACCTTGGTCTTGATAATAACCTTCAATAGGTACGAGGGAGGAGAACCTTGGTCTTGATAATAACCTTCATTAGGTACGAGGGAGGAGAACCTTGGTCTTGATAATAACCTTCATTAGGTACGAGGGAGGAGAACCTTGGTCTTGATAATAACCTTCATTAGGTACGAGGGAGGAGAACCTTGGTCTTGATAATAACCTCAATAGGTACGAGGGAGTAGAACCTTGGTCTTGATAATAACCTTCATTAGGTACGAGGGAGGAGAACCTTGGTCTTGATAATAACCTTCACTAGGTACGAGGGAGGAGAACCTTGGTCTTGATAATAACCTTCATTAGGTACGAGGGAGGAGAACTTTGGTCTTGATAATAACCTTCAATAGGTACGAGGGAGGAGAACCTTGGTCTTGATAATAACCTTCATTAGGTAGGAGGGAGGAGAACCTTGGTCTTGATAATAACCTCAATAGGTACGAGGGAGGAGAACCTTGGTCTTGATAATAACCTTCATTAGGTACGAGGGAGGAGAACCTTGGTCTTGATAATAACCTTCATTAGGTACGAGGGAGGAGAACCTTGGTCTTGATAATAACCTCAATAGGTACGAGGGAGGAGAACCTTGGTCTTGATAATAACCTTCATTAGGTACAAGGGAGGAGAACCTTGGTCTTGATAATAACCTTCATTAGGTACGAGGGAGGAGAACCTTGGTCTTGATAATAACCTTCATTAGGTACGAGGGAGGAGAACCTTGGTCTTGATAATAACCTTCATTAGGTACGAGGGAGGAGAACCTTGGTCTTGATAATAACCTTCATTAGGTACGAGGGAGGAGAACCTTGGTCTTGATAATAACCTTCATTAGGTACGAGGGAGGAGAACCTTGGTCTTGATAATAACCTTCAATAGGTACGAGGGAGGAGAACCTTGGTCTTGATAATAACCTTCATTAGGTACGAGGGAGGAGAACCTTGGTCTTGATAATAACCTTCATTAGGTACGAGGGAGGAGAACCTTGGTCTTGATAATAACCTTCATTAGGTACGAGGGAGGAGAACCTTGGTCTTGATAATAACCTCAATAGGTACGAGGGAGGAGAACCTTGGTCTTGATAATAACCTTCATTAGGTACGAGGTAGGAGAACCTTGGTCTTGATAATAACCTTCATTAGGTACGAGGGAGGAGAACTTTGGTCTTGATAATAACCTTCATTAGGTACGAGGGAGGAGAACCTTGGTCTTGATAATAACCTTCATTAGGTACGAGGGAGGAGAACCTTGGTCTTGATAATAACCTTCATTAGGTACGAGGGAGGAGAACCTTGGTCTTGATAATAACCTTCATTAGGTACGAGGGAGGAGAACCTTGGTCTTGATAATAACCTTCATTAGGTACAAGGGAGGAGAACCTTGGTCTTGATAATAACCTTCATTAGGTACGAGGGAGGAGAACCTTGGTCTTGATAATAACCTTCACTAGGTACGAGGGAGGAGAACCTTGGTCTTGATAATAACCTTCATTAGGTACGAGGGAGGAGAACTTTGGTCTTGATAATAACCTTCATTAGGTACGAGGGAGGAGAACCTTGGTCTTGATAATAACCTTCATTAGGTACTAGGGAGGAGAACCTTGGTCTTGATAATAACCTTCAATAGGTACGACGGAGGAGAACCTTGGTCTTGATAATAACCTTCATTAGGTAGGAGGGAGGAGAACCTTGGTCTTGATAATAACCTCAATAGGTACGAGGGAGGAGAACCTTGGTCTTGATAATAACCTTCATTAGGTACAAGGGAGGAGAACCTTGGTCTTGATAATAACCTTCATTAGGTACGAGGGAGGAGAACCTTGGTCTTGATAATAACCTTCATTAGGTACGAGGGAGGAGAACCTTGGTCTTGATAATAACCTTCATTAGGTACGAGGGAGGAGAACCTTGGTCTTGATAATAACCTTCATTAGGTACGAGGGAGGAGAACCTTGGTCTTGATAATAACCTTCACTAGGTACGAGGGAGGAGAACCTTGGTCTTGATAATAACCTTCATTAGGTACGAGGGAGGAGAACTTTGGTCTTGATAATAACCTTCAATAGGTACGAGGGAGGAGAACCTTGGTCTTGATAATAACCTTCATTAGGTAGGAGGGAGGAGAACCTTGGTCTTGATAATAACCTTCATTAGGTACGAGGGAGGAGAACTTTGGTCTTGATAATAACCTTCATTAGGTACGAGGGAGGAGAACCTTGGTTTTGATAATAACCTTCATTTGGTACGAGGGAGGAGAACCTTGGTCTTGATAATAACCTTCATTAGGTACGAGGGAGGAGAACCTTGGTCTTGATAATAACCTTCATTAGGTACGAGGGAGGAGAACTTTGGTCTTGATAATAACCTTCATTAGGTACGAGGGAGGAGAACCTTGGTCTTGATAATAACCTTCATTAGGTACGAGGGAGGAGAACCTTGGTCTTGATAATAACCTTCATTAGGTACGAGGGAGGAGAACCTTGGTCTTGATAATAACCTTCATTAGGTACGAGGGAGGAGAACCTTGGTCTTGATAATAACCTTCATTAGGTACGAGGGAGGAGAACCTTGGTCTTGATAATAACCTTCATTAGGTACGAGGGAGGAGAACCTTGGTCTTGATAATAACCTTCATTAGGTACGAGGGAGGAGAACCTTGGTCTTGATAATAACCTTCATTAGGTAGGAGGGAGGAGAACCTTGGTCTTGATAATAACCTTCATTAGGTACGAGGGAGGAGAACTTTGGTCTTGATAATAACCTTCATTAGGTACGAGGGAGGAGAACTTTGGTCTTGATAATAACCTTCATTAGGTACGAGGGAGGAGAACCTTGGTCTTGATAATAACCTTCATTAGGTACGAGGGAGGAGAACCTTGGTCTTGATAATAACCTTCATTAGGTACGAGGGAGGAGAACCTTGGTCTTGATAATAACCTTCATTAGGTACGAGGGAGGAGAACCTTGGTCTTGATAATAACCTTCATTAGGTACGAGGGAGGAGAACCTTGGTCTTGATAATAACCTTCATTAGGTACGAGGGAGGAGAACCTTGGTCTTGATAATAACCTTCATTAGGTACGAGGGAGGAGAACCTTGGTCTTGATAATAACCTTCATTAGGTACGAGGGAGGAGAACCTTGGTCTTGATAATAACCTTCATTAGGTACGAGGGAGGAGAACCTTGGTCTTGATAATAACCTTCATTAGGTACGAGGGAGGAGAACTTTGGTCTTGATAATAACCTTCATTAGGTACGAGGGAGGAGAACCTTGGTCTTGATAATAACCTTCATTAGGTACGAGGGAGGAGAACCTTGGTCTTGATAATAACCTTCATTAGGTACGAGGGAGGAGAACCTTGGTCTTGATAATAACCTTCATTAGGTACGAGGGAGGAGAACCTTGGTCTTGATAATAACCTTCATTAGGTACGAGGGAGGAGAACCTTGGTCTTGATAATAACCTTCATTAGGTACGAGGGAGGAGAACCTTGGTCTTGATAATAACCTTCATTTGGTACGAGGGAGGAGAACCTTGGTCTTGATAATAACCTTCATTAGGTACGAGGGAGGAGAACCTTGGTCTTGATAATAACCTTCATTAGGTACGAGGGAGGAGAACCTTGGTCTTGATAATAACCTTCATTAGGTACGAGGGAGGAGAACCTTGGTCTTGATAATAACCTTCATTAGGTACGAGGGAGGAGAACCTTGGTCTTGATAATAACCTTCATTTGGTACGAGGGAGGAGAACCTTGGTCTTGATAATAACCTTCATTAGGTACGAGGGAGGAGAACCTTGGTCTTGATAATAACCTTCATTAGGTACAAGGGAGGAGAACCTTGGTCTTGATAATAACCTTCATTAGGTACGAGGGAGGAGAACTTTGGTCTTGATAATAACCTTCATTAGGTACGAGGGAGGAGAACCTTGGTCTTGATAATAACCTTCATTAGGTACGAGGGAGGAGAACCTTGGTCTTGATAATAACCTTCATTAGGTACGAGGGAGGAGAACCTTGGTCTTGATAATAACCTTCATTAGGTACGAGGGAGGAGAACCTTGGTCTTGATAATAACCTTCATTAGGTACGAGGGAGGAGAACCTTGGTCTTGATAATAACCTTCATTAGGTACGAGGGAGGAGAACCTTGGTCTTGATAATAACCTTCATTAGGTACGAGGGAGGAGAACCTTGGTCTTGATAATAACCTTCATTAGGTAGGAGGGAGGAGAACCTTGGTCTTGATAATAACCTTCATTAGGTACTAGGGAGGAGAACCTTGGTCTTGATAATAACCTTCATTAGGTACGAGGGAGGAGAACTTTGGTCTTGATAATAACCTTCATTAGGTACGAGGGAGGAGAACCTTGGTCTTGATAATAACCTTCATTAGGTACGAGGGAGGAGAACTTTGGTCTTGATAATAACCTTCATTAGGTACGAGGGAGGAGAACCTTGGTCTTGATAATAACCTTCATTAGGTACGAGGGAGGAGAACCTTGGTCTTGATAATAACCTTCATTAGGTACGAGGGAGGAGAACCTTGGTCTTGATAATAACCTTCATTAGGTACGAGGGAGGAGAACCTTGGTCTTGATAATAACCTTCATTAGGTACGAGGGAGGAGAACCTTGGTCTTGATAATAACCTTCATTAGGTACGAGGGAGGAGAACCTTGGTCTTGATAATAACCTTCATTAGGTACGAGGGAGGAGAACTTTGGTCTTGATAATAACCTTCATTAGGAACGAGGGAGGAGAACCTTGGTCTTGATAATAACCTTCATTAGGTAGGAGGGAGGAGAACTTTGGTCTTGATAATAACCTTCATTTGGTACGAGGGAGGAGAACTTTGGTCTTGATAATAACCTTCATTAGGTACGAGGGAGGAGAACCTTGGTCTTGATAATAACCTTCATTAGGTACGAGGGAGGAGAACTTTGGTCTTGATAATAACCTTCATTAGGTACAAGGGAGGAGAACCTTGGTCTTGATAATAACCTTCATTAGGTACGAGGGAGGAGAACCTTGGTCTTGATAATAACCTTCATTAGGTACGAGGGAGGAGAACCTTGGTCTTGATAATAACCTTCATTAGGTACGAGGGAGGAGAACCTTGGTCTTGATAATAACCTTCATTAGGTACAAGGGAGGAGAACCTTGGTCTTGATAATAACCTTCATTAGGTACGAGGGAGGAGAACTTTGGTCTTGATAATAACCTTCATTAGGTACGAGGGAGGAGAACCTTGGTCTTGATAATAACCTTCATTAGGTACGAGGGAGGAGAACCTTGGTCTTGATAATAACCTTCATTAGGTACGAGGGAGGAGAACCTTGGTCTTGATAATAACCTTCATTAGGTACGAGGGAGGAGAACCTTGGTCTTGATAATAACCTTCATTAGGTACGAGGGAGGAGAACCTTGGTCTTGATAATAACCTTCATTAGGTACGAGGGAGGAGAACCTTGGTCTTGATAATAACCTTCATTAGGTACGAGGGAGGAGAACCTTGGTCTTGATAATAACCTTCATTAGGTACGAGGGAGGAGAACCTTGGTCTTGATAATAACCTTCATTAGGTACGAGGGAGGAGAACCTTGGTCTTGATAATAACCTTCATTAGGTACGAGGGAGGAGAACTTTGGTCTTGATAATAACCTTCATTAGGTACGAGGGAGGAGAACTTTGGTCTTGATAATAACCTTCATTAGGTACGAGGGAGGAGAACCTTGGTCTTGATAATAACCTTCATTAGGTACGAGGGAGGAGAACCTTGGTCTTGATAATAACCTTCATTAGGTACGAGGGAGGAGAACCTTGGTCTTGATAATAACCTTCATTAGGTACGAGGGAGGAGAACTTTGGTCTTGATAATAACCTTCATTAGGTACGAGGGAGGTGAACCTTGGTCTTGATAATAACCTTCATTAGGTACGAGGGAGGAGAACCTTGGTCTTGATAATAACCTTCATTAGGTACGAGGGAGGAGAACCTTGGTCTTGATAATAACCTTCATTAGGTACGAGGGAGGAGAACCTTGGTCTTGATAATAACCTTCATTAGGTACGAGGGAGGAGAACCTTGGTCTTGATAATAACCTTCATTAGGTACGAGGGAGGAGAACCTTGGTCTTGATAATAACCTTCATTAGGTACGAGGGAGGAGAACCTTGGTCTTGATAATAACCTTCATTAGGTACGAGGGAGGAGAACCTTGGTCTTGATAATAACCTTCAATAGGTACGAGGGAGGAGAACCTTGGTCTTGATAATAACCTTCATTAGGTACGAGGGAGGAGAACCTTGGTCTTGATAATAACCTTCATTAGGTACGAGGGAGGAGAACCTTGGTCTTGATAATAACCTTCATTAGGTACGAGGGAGGAGAACCTTGGTCTTGATAATAACCTTCATTAGGTACGAGGGAGGAGAACCTTGGTCTTGATAATAACCTTCATTAGGTACTAGGGAGGAGAACCTTGGTCTTGATAATAACCTTCATTAGGTACGAGGGAGGAGAACCTTGGTCTTGATAATAACCTTCATTAGGTACTAGGGAGGAGAACCTTGGTCTTGATAATAACCTTCATTAGGTACGAGGGAGGAGAACCTTGGTCTTGATAATAACCTTCATTAGGTACGAGGGAGGAGAACCTTGGTCTTGATAATAACCTTCATTAGGTACGAGGGAGGAGAACCTTGGTCTTGATAATAACCT
Source organism: Bathymodiolus septemdierum (assembly GCA_963383655.1). Taxonomy (NCBI): domain Eukaryota; kingdom Metazoa; phylum Mollusca; class Bivalvia; order Mytilida; family Modiolidae; genus Bathymodiolus; species Bathymodiolus septemdierum. The sequence goes on along the minus strand of OY726529.1, from coordinate 56,132,455 downwards.
TCATTAGGTACGAGGGAGGAGAACCTTGGTCTTGATAATAACCTTCATTAGGTACGAGGGAGGAGAACCTTGGTCTTGATAATAACCTTCATTAGGTACTAGGGAGGAGAACCTTGGTCTTGATAATAACCTTCATTAGGTACGAGGGAGGAGAACCTTGGCCTTGATAATAACCTTCATTTGATAATAATCATATTATTAAGGAACTGTAGATTTCAACAATACATATATCTAATAGACCATGTCAGTGTTAGGTGGTTGCTGTTTTCAAAGAGATGAAAATCGTTAAAACTAGAACTGTGAGTGACCTCACTGAGTGATACCCCCGCTTTCAATACTATGATGTTTAAACTTTGGAATTTTAGACAGCAACGGTATTCCTTCATGCATATCTGCAGGTTGTGTGCTACAACTGTGTAAAATTTCATAAACATTCAATAAGCAATTTAGTAGGAGTTGCGCTTACAAGGTACATGCCCCCCCCCCTTTTCGTGAAAGTATAATTTAAATTATCTCCCCTTTTAAATTTTGGACAGCAACCATATTCCTTCATGCACATCTGTAGGTAGTGTACTACAACTGTGTAAAGTTTCACAAAACTCCAATAAGCCGATTAGGAGGAGTTGCGCTTACAAGGTACACAACCCCCCTTTTCGTGAAAGTATAAGTTGAATTATCTCCCCTTCTAAATTTTAGACAGCAACGGTATTCCTTCATGCACATATGTAGGTAGGTTGTGTACTACAACTGTGTAAAGTTTCATAAAAATTCAATAAGCAGTTTAGGAGGAATTGCGCTTATAAGGTACATGCCCCCCCCCCCTTTTCATGAAAGTATAAGTTGAATATCTCCCCTTTTAAATTTTGGACAGCAACCATATTCCTTCATGCACATCTGCAGGTAGTGTACTACAACTGTGTAAAGTTTCACAAAACTCCAATAAGCCGTTTAGGAGGAGTTGCGCTTACAAGGTACATGCCCTCCCCCCTTTTCGTGAAAGTATAAGTTGAATTATCTCCCCTTTTAAATTTTGGACAGCGACCATATTCCTTCATGCACATCTGCAGGTAGTGTACTACAAATGTGTAAAGTTTCATAAAATTCCAATAAGCGGTTTAGGAGGAGTTGCGCTTACAAGGTACATGGACGGACGGAGGGATGGACAAGGTGATTCTATATACCCTCCCAAACTTTGTTTGCGGGGGGTATAATAAAACTAGATTGATTGATTGATCGTTCGACGAGCAATATTTCAGCTACATTGAGGACAACTCCAACAGTATTTTAAATGATGGAGAGAATGTACGACTTTTGCGGATGGCCCCTTGAACATAATGGAGATTTGAGTATATGAACGAAAACGTTTTGCTTGTGTAGTGACCACAATGTGTCTACTCTAAGAAAACATGCTATTACAAGACAAATTGTTTTCATATATTTTTAGCATCAACATATAATTTTTTGTCCAGTAATAAGGGTGATTGTAAAACAAGAAATGAAGCGAAACGGAACGAATTGAAACGAGATGCAACAGAAATGAAATGAAACAAAATGATTTTTATTTGGTTAAATTACTAGTATTAATTGCGAAAATAGTGCTATCGGGTTTAATCAGATTAGGGTACTATTTAATTTGTTTTTTTCACAGGTTTTGCTTTGGGTTCATTCTTGATGGTCATCTTAAACTTGAGACGCACAAGAGTACTAATATTTTCCTTGAGTATTGCCCCTCAGTTTGAATAGCGACATTTTTGCTACAACCGTGTAGTCTAATTAGACGCATCTGCTAATTATGCTCATCATATTCAGAACATGGTTGGCTTATAGGGGGGGTCATTCTTTGACTTGGGCACAAAAACGCATTCTGTTTTCTCAGATTTCGAAAGTAGTGGAATCAAATTTTGACCAAGGCTGTATAATAGAACTAACCTTGATTTTTCTAAATATATATACAGCAGTAGTTGATACTTAGAGAAAAAACTATATTTTTTAATTAGTTTTCACATGGATACCAGTCTATATGGTCATTCCTGTAACATACCAAAAATGTTGGATCAAAGCTTGACAGTAACGAAAATTGAGTTTTCATTTTCAGTTATAAACAGGATCTGAAACACTTTATAACATGGTAAATTAAAACCTTTAGAATAATGTCGCAAACCATCAATATTTTCTAATCAGTTACAACATGCCAGAAATTTTCTCCCAAACGTAATTCTAAATTATGAATGATTCTAATATGACGTCTATAAAACAGCACACACGATAATACTCAACAACTCTATATTTAGCGCAAGTGCAGTATACAACAAATCTGGCTGTTCCATGTGTCTCCCGCTGTGAAATTACTGTGACGACCGAGTGTAAACAAACAAAACACCGGCATATAACGTATTTTTAATTTTCCCCTCAGTTATAAATAAATATTCTGTAACTAAGTATTTTTTTATCATTTGTTTTGAAAATTTACATTTGGGGATCCCCAGTACGCACACATATCGTCCAGGTATCAGTTTCGGAGCCGCCGATATGCATATTCATTACTCATGAACTAGTGACCCATATGACGTCAGAGGCGCATGTTTACATTTCCGATAGTTGACAGTTCAACATACAAAGAAATGTCCCGACAGATTTCATTTAAAGTAAGTATTTTATACATTATAAAACACCTATAGAATATCACTGTATTTCCTATGTCCATTTTTTATACCCCAAATTTCCTTAAAAAAATACCCATTGTTGCAGCTGCAAGTTATTCCAATGTTGTTTATCCTTTTGTCGTCTGCCTATTTGAACACATTTCAAGTGCGGAAATGGGGACAACTCTTAACAAACAAAAAATCTATGGAAAGCCGTAAGTGTCATTTCTTATTGTCTGAAATCTTCATTTCTACAATTTTACAGATTAGACAGGAATGAGGAATGGTTCAAAAGTCATTCATTTCCACTTTTTTTGGTCTGTTTATTTGAGATAAAGATATCTACTATTGAAATTGAAAAAAAAAAAAAATTAAATAAAAAATTATTAAAAAAAAAAAAAAAAAAAAAAAAATTAATTAATGTCATTTTCAGCGTTGGATCGTTATTACGTTAAATTGTTTGAAGTTAATCTGGATTTTTTATTTTTTATTGTTAGAAAACGCTTGAACAATATGGCAAGACAGGAACAAAGTGCGCGCTGTTCCATCCATTATACATACAGTAAGAGTGAATTGGAATAGCCGCTCCGAAACTGATACCGCCTACACAGGTAAGTGTGACGTGGCACTCAATAATAAACAAGTTTTGCGTAAGTGTTTGAAGGCTCTAGATAAAGTTCATGTTAAAACATTTTAAAGGAGACTTGTATCTAGATATTTCCAATATTTAATATTTCTTTCAACGCCATGAAAGAAAATAATTTATTATTTTCCCTTAAGGGCTCCGAAACCGATACCGCGAGGATACATTCCATTGATATGTGTCGGCCATGAATAACCGAAAAATGCACTAACCTTCATGTTTTCCTACGTATACATTGATAAATGGACGGTGATGTAATTAAGTTACTGATATTTTACAATTTGATGGCATTTTGAATTTTGCTACTCAAACAAGTAAAATGCTCACAAAATCGTTAAATAAATCAGTAACCAGCTTGTGTCAATCAGCGTCCCTTGTAAACAACGTCACCGGATGACGATATATTACAAAAGTCAAAGTCGATAGATGGTTGTCTTAAGTATTTATTCCGGAATCTTTTTTTATGTCAACAATACAAGCTTTTTTTTCCATTGGCATTTATTTTGTTTATTTCATATCTAACAATAATTGTTGATTATTAACAACTGTTCAAGTGTTCGATATTATGTTTGACAACTCCGCTCCGCCATCTTGTTAGCGCACGAAATGATGAACGAATGAACTCCGACTTTTCTTAAAATATTTTTACGCAGGAATTGTTCAATCGAATCTATGTTGGAAAATACACAATAAATATGTTTTTCATGGTAACATCCATATCTTTGTTTTAAAATATCTCGTTCAAATACAAATAATTCAAAATCAATTCAAAATTTCCGAAGGAGGTAAATGGAACAGCCACCAAATGCCGTGTGTATACAATACAGTTCACGAATGGTTAAGAAATTTACACATGGGCTGGGCCTTTATATTCGAATTTTACCACGAGCGATAGCGAGGTGTAAAATCTAAGAATATAAAGGCCCAGCCCATGTGTAAATTTGCACAACTCTATGCCTGCCATGAATTATTTCTTAAATGTCTAGCTGCGCATATAGTTATACTGAAATACCCATTTAATACTTGAAACAATTTCATTAACATGCTGGAATTTTTCATTGTACAATAAAACTACAAGATAAGTGTTGAAATGTACAATTATAGTGTATTATGGTAAGGACAGTATGTTGCGGAAATGACAAAATGAAGTAAAATAATGCTAGTCAATGCACAGGGACTCGGATAACTATTTCTGATAAACATGCGCTCTTGGGCAAGGGTACCGGTAAACTGAGAAATGAAAAAAAAACGAAACGAAAACAAAGTCCAACGAAATCTGTAAAGTAAGAAAACGAAATCCAACAAAATGAAACGAAATCTGTAAAGTAAGAAAATGAAATCCAACGAAATGAAACGAAATCTGTAAAATAAGAAAACGAAATCCAACGAAAAGAAACGAAATCTGTAAAGTAAGAAAACGAAATCCAACGAAAAGAAACGAAATCTGTAAAGTAAGAAAACGAAATCCAACGAAAAGACTGAAATGAATTGACGTTCAAGAGTTAAAGCTCATTTAGAGTCGCACGATTATCGTTTTAATAAAGTCTTATAATCACAAAGTAATGAATATATTTCATCAGTGTTAATTTTAAATTTATGGACCGTCGCAGGATTTCTGCTATTGTCGTGCCACATTCGTGCCATTATCGCGTGATTTCGAAGTAGAATGTGTCTGGCAACGGTCGTGCGAACGTCGCATGACGGACTCTATAGGAGCCTTAAGTCGGACATTTGGAAAGGGAAGGTTTACACTAACATTCTATCATTATTTATTATTAATTATATCCCCTCACCAACAAAGTTACGGGGGATATAATAACGGCTAGTGTCTGTCCGTATCTTTTCTTGATGGAGTAATATGTCGTTAATTTTTCCTTTTTATGGGGGGTGGTTTTTTTGTAAGCCTACATTTGTATATTTCAATAGCGAAACGACCTTCACTCACAATACTACCCGATGTGCATATGTATAAGGCAGTATCATCAAATTTCAGGGTTGCATTTGTGGGCAGTTTTTACGACGAAGAAATGTGGTGATGGGAATCGACGTTCGGTGGGTGTTCAGGGGGAGGAGGGATGTTGTCATAACTTTTTCGATTTTGGAGTTACTTTTATTTCACTTTGTCCAAATATAAGGAACACCAGGCTTTATTCTTATCTAGCTTTTGATTTTTTTAAACTTCGGAAAAATGGAGAAAATGTCTTTTCACAAGGACCAAAATAGCTTCCAGATGTAAAATGCACCCTCTTTCGGTTGAAAACTAATCTGATAGTTACATTCTTATACAGTGTATAAATATCTGCATAAAGTGACATTTTCCCTGTACAAAGAATGAGGTTGTTATTAGAGCAGAATTTATTCAAATTATACATTAGTAGTGCACCTGATTTGTCGAAATTCATAGCTCGGCCGTCTTAGGTTTGTTGAAAATACTTATTTTGCCAAAATAATGGAAATACTGAGATGCTGAATAAATGTCCACGAGACAACGATCCAACAAAACAGCAAAATACAAAACCTCATTTATATACATAACGCCCAGCATTCTTGTCAAAATAAGTTTCATATTGGATTCTATATCAATAACACCAATAGTTTACAAAAATCAAGTAAGTAGCCATGGTTTCTAGACTAAATTTTCATGGTTTTCTCATACACTGTATTTCTCAAAAATATGTTTTTAAGATACAGGGGCATATCCAGGATTTCAGGTTAGAGTTAAAAAAAATAATAATCGGCGGGCTGAGCGAGGCGAGAAATTGTTTTGGTATCAAGATTTCATGCAAAAATCGTATTTTTTCTATTTGTAGGGGGGCATATACCCCAAACCCCCGCCCGACTAGTAATCCATATATCTATGAGGATATTTTGAACCATTCATTTACAAAACAAAAATTCTAACATTTAGGTGGTAATCAGTTGGATTAGAGTCAAGGTCTCAATGTCCGCCAAATGACAATGAGTTCCATTCAAACTCCATTTATCTCTAAGGACAATAATTTATGCTTTAAAACAAGTAAATCAATGTTTATCAATGTTTTGGTGAAATGGTTTAAAAAAAACAAAAGTACATACATTATCTATAAAACTTTCAATTAGTAAATTTCAGATAGTTAAACCTGCGGACGTCTTGTTTTAAATTTTTGCCTTAGTATTCCTCATACGACATGTTTCTGAAACAAAACTTTGCCTCTAAGGGACCAGGCAATAGGGACCAGTGCAAAAGGCCATGGGACAAAGATATTTTTGCAACACGTTTTCATGGGACTTCAAGTTTTATTGGCAGAATTTGGTAAAACCTATATTATTTTCATTGAAATTAGGCATGGGACATGTAGTTTTTTTCATAAATATCGAACATGGGACAAAGACTTTTTAAGAGGCAAAATTGAAATGCACCGGTCCCAACCCCTGATAAATTTTGACTGGTCCCTAACTACAGAACAGTCTGTGCTTAGGGCACTTAGCTCCCAAAATGTGCACTTACTGACTTATCCCGTTAAAAAAAATATTCAAGATGTAATATGATGAAATTATATAGTTAATGTGCATAATTTTAACAGAGAACATTTTTCAAGATGCTGTTTTCCGAAAGCCCTGTGCGAGTCCCGGGCGTCATAAAGAATAGGCCTGAAGCAGATCTCGTCTTATCGTAAAAGCCAACTAAGAGTACTTAAGAGTCTGGCCGGGGGTCAGATGCTCAGCCCCCAGAGCAACTAGGGTGTGTACCTTAGGTGACTCGATGGCTAAATAGGGTAGTCCTCGCTTCGGGAGTTGTCAGGCTATTAGAAGAAAATCGAATCCTAGACATCTCTCGGTACCTGGACATTTCAGTACTGACTTGGACATCTCGGTACTCGGTACTGGACAGTTCGGGACTTGGATGAGACAATATTCGGTACTGACCACAATTGTTTGGTACTTATTAATTGTTAATATTTTTGTACTAGTACAGTACACTCAAGGACATATTGTGATAGATGTTCGACGTGTCGGATTTGACATGTCAGACAACAGGTCGGATGGAGACAGTTGCAATAAAAAGGGTCATAAAACTAGATAGTTGAGCCAACAGGTGTAGTTAACAAGATTAAATGTTTAATTGCCTTTAATTGCTACCTGTGACAGGATATGACTTGATTGTTGACATTTACCTGATTAGGTTTATTTTTAATAAAATTTCTTTTTCATGTAACGTGGTTTGGATAAAATGAGACATGGGTGACGTCATGGATCATCAATATTTATTAGAATCAAACTATTCTTGTTTGTGGAAGCATGTAGAAAATAATTTATTTCTGTCGAATTTTATGAAAATCAGTAGTCCTTCACTAAATATATTTTACAATTTATTCTATTTTCGTGGTTTTTTCCAACTCTAAGCTCATCTCTTGAATATTCATTTTCTACTTGGAATCTATCTATTTTTAGACCTTATTTAGCGGTCTTTTCTCACTGAATCTACAGTACTCCATTGTGGCAAAATTTGCTGACATTTAGAAGTACGATCGTTTTTTTTTTTTTTTTAAATGTGTGTTGTTTGCGTTTTGAATATTTTCAACCTTCAGCTGAATTGTGTTTTTCCGTGTTTGAAATATGATTTAAAATTTTGATGTGTATTTGTTCCGTTCGCATCCCATCTCTTGAATATTCATTATTTACCTGGAATCTATCTATTTTTAGATTTAATCTTGCGGTGTTACTTCCATTGTGGCAAAATTTGCTGACTTTCAGAAGTATGATCGTTTTTTTGTTTTACAGGTGTGTCATTTGCGTCAAACATTTAAACCTACAGCTGAATCGTGTATTTTCGTTCACATAATTTTACAAGAGGGATCTCCTGTACTTGGCGATCGCAATACTGGTATACTAGTATTGTGCACAATACTGGTATACAAATTTGTTCCAGTATTGTATACCAGTATTGTATCAGTATTGTGATTTAAAAAAATATATATTTTACTTGTGTATAGTATTGTAGTAAGTATTGTAATAGGTATTGTGGAAATGTTACTACTAGTATTGTCAATCGGTACTACTAAACAGAGTCCGGAGGCTTAATATTAGTTTATATGTATATTAAATGATGTATTCCTGTGGTATTGGTTTTTTTTTTTTATATATTTCTTATAATTTCCAACAAAATAAATATTAAATAATAGGTTTTTATTGAAATATACAAGGTGATCAGCAATCGTTCATAGATTCAAAATGGCGGATATAGAGTCTGGTAGCAATATCGTCGATTTACAGCATGTATTCTGTACATTTAATGATTGATTATTATTGTATATGTGTTTATCTATAGACATTTTATCAAAGATTGAATAAAATAGCAAGTAACGTGGAAATATTCATATATACAAGATGATATGTAAATAGAGTCCGGTATTCAAAATGGCGGACAACAGAGTCCGGTGCGATTTATGTTGATTTAATATGTGTATACTGTATATAAATCAATGGTTATAGTTATTCTGTTGGTGTACATTAGAGAAAACAGATATATGAAAATCTAGATTTCTTTACTTTATTACAAAAACAAATATTTAAAACGATATATTTCAGCAAATATGATCATTGTTCTTCTTTTCCCAATCGCGGCGATTTGCAGATTGACATGAAGAAAAGAAGTCATAATCTACGTTTTACTTAGTTTTGAGTGTGATTTACATATAAATCTGGATTTAATCATCATTTTCTTTACTTTATTACAAATTTTTTTTATTTAAAACGATACATTTTAGCAAATATTATCATTGTTCTTCTTTTCGACTTTTCTGATATTTTTGTTTTTCTGGTGTATAAGTAACGAAGTGAAATCGGTAAACGTATGAATATTATCCGGGGTTATCTATTGTGGCGATAACGTGGTTCTGCTATTTATGTTGTTTTAAATGCTACCTATAGAGAAATAAAACAAATAATAATAAAAACGATATAGTTTAGCTAATATTATCACTGTTCTTCTTTTCTCAAACGCGGCTATTTGCCGGCGGACATGAAGAAAAGAAGCCATAATCTACTAATTACATAGTTATAAGTGTTACTTACATGAAAATCTGGATTTAATCATAATTTTCAGTACTTAAATTACAATAATGTGGTAATAAAGTTGGATTTTTACTCTAATTAAAAATTTCCAAATAAAAATATATAAAGAAAATATTATCTCATTTTTTTCTTTTTCCGATCGTGGCGGTTTGTAAGTTCCTACGAAGAACAGATGTTATAACTTACAATTTCCAAACTTTGAAGACTTTTTTTAATGAAATTATGGATTTAATAAAAAAAAAATTTTTAACTGAATTTCCAATTTGCAACATAAAATAAACTGTCTAAATGTCTACTAGGATTCTTTTTATCAGCTGTAAGGTGACAGATGTCAAAGAAGCCATAAAACTTTTGTTATATACAATTTCCTAATTAGTCTAGACAATTTATACAGTTTGGGATTCTAATTTGAATGAAAAGCCATCCTACTGTAAATGATAAAATTCAAGATCACAAATTACTGTGTACTGTCAAAACAGTGTCATCATTGGTAGTTATTTAGCAATCACTTCTCGTTTGAACTTTGATCAGTGCACATCGTAATTATAATTAATCAGATAGTACTGATTTTATATAATAGCGTTTTATCATCGTTCTATTTAGAAATATTCTTATTTCTTAAAGTGCAGAATATTTAAAATCGTTTTTATCGTCGTTCTATTTAGAAATATTATTATTTCTTATAGTGCAAAATATTTAAAATCGTTTTTATCGTCGTTCTATTTAGAAATATTCTTATTTCTTATAGTGCAAAATATTTAAAATCGTTTTTATCGTCGTTCTATTTAGAAATATTCTTATTTATTATAGTGCAAAATATTTAAAATCGTTTTTATCGTCGTTCTATTTAGAAATATTCTTATTTATTATAGTGCAAAATATTTAAAATCGTTTTTATCGTCGTTCTATTTAGAAATATTCTTATTTATTATAGTGCAAAATATTTAAAATAGTTTTTATCGTCGTTCTATTTAGAAATATTCTTATTTCTTAGTACCGAAGCCGAATATTTAAAATAGTTTTTATCGTCGTTCTATTTAGAAATATTCTTATTTCTTAGTACCGAAGCCGAATATTTAAAATAGTTTTTATCGTCGTTCTATTTAGAAATATTCCTATTTCTTACAGGTGTCAAACCACTAATTCACCAATCAGAGCTTGGAACATAACGAAAGTAGTCCCTTTTCAAGAAAAAAGTTCCTTTCACTTTGTAGTATTGTGAAAACTACTGAATGGAATGGACTAATTAAAATTGATAATTGAAGTTAAATAAATAGGGATTATTTTGAGCCCAAATTTGATGGATTTAATTGTATTTTAATACCTCTATGGAGGATTTGATGCATGACCTATAAATAGTGAATTTCTTGGGGATGACCGAGCTATTTTTAGAGTAGGTGCTTTCCGTAGCATGGCATTTCACTGCAAGATTTTGAACATGCCCTGATATTTTGACAGAACGTAGAGGAATCATGTACGTTTCAGAAAATATATGGTCTTCGAAAGGTTAAACTTAAGATAAAATGACCAGGTAGGCTCGAAAAAACACAAATTTAGTAGAAAACCTTAAAGAAATTAATTGGTGGTTTGACACCTTACAGTGCAGAATATTTATTCCGGATTTGTTCCAAAATTAGTGTAGACATTGTTGTCATTCCTTAATCCCAATAACTACTGAACAATTTATACTCTACATCTTTCATTTGACACAATTTTATTACATATATGTTTTCTCTAATGTACACCAACAGAATAACTATAACCATTGATTTATATACAGTATACACATATTAAATCAACATGAATCGTACCGGACTCTGTTGTCTGCCATTTTGAATACCGGACTCTATTTACATATCATCTTGTATATATGAATATTTCCACGTTACTTGCTATTTTATTCAATCTTTGATAAAATGCCTATAGATAAACACATATACAATAATAATCAATCATTAAATGTACAGAATACATGCTGTAAATCGACGATATTGCTACCGGACTCTATATCCGCCATTTTGAATCTATGAACGATTGCTGATCACCTTACATATTTCAATAAAAACCTATTATTTAGTATTTATTTTGTTGGAAATTATAAGAAATATATAAAAAAAACAACCAATACCACAGGAATACATCATTTAATATACATATAAACTAATATTAAGCCTCCGGACTCTACCGGACTTCTTCGGACTCTACCGGACTCTGTTTAGTAGTACCCTTGTCAATACCCGATTCTACAAGGATTTTTATGTGTGTAGGGTAGGTACATTGTATGTTGACTTTGACATGAAAGACTGCATAAAGTGTTGTATGATATATTTATTTTGTACAGTTATATTATGTGAAAATCGAGCACTATTTCAATGAAAGCACTAGGGAAATGGTTATACAAATGTATATCATCTACTTATATGGAGTCACTAAACCAAAGTCAGTACAACTGTAAAGCAGGTAGAGATTGGAGAGAAGACGGTGATCCAGATGTACCAGTACCTCCGTGATGTCTGCACCACTAAGTTACTCAACACACCCATACACCTAGGCAGCCAAGATGTAGTAAAGGCAAAATACCGATTTAAAGAAATGAAAGGTGTATCATCACACCTACTACCCAGCTACCTAGACGAAAGAATGTGGCGTGATCGTTGAGGCAACTGTGGTAAACAAGCTTTCGGCAACATTCTGGAGCACATAGCAGAACAAAACCTACATTTGTAGTTTTAAGACATTTCATAATAGGACAATATTAATGTTATCATCACTTTTTGTTATCTTGTTGAATTATCATGATGATTGTTGTGTATTGTGATGTATTACTGATACGATGTTATAAATGCCAATAAAATGATACACAATGAACTTGTACTTTTAGTATGTTTTTCAACAGTTGATGACATGAACATCCTAATATGAAGCAATCCAATACACTACAAAAAATCCAATATCTTAATTACATTACTGGTACATGTATACCAGTTTTGTAAAAAATTTTGAAAAAAAATCACAATACTGGAACATTTTTTTATACCAGTATTGTGCACAATACTAGTATACCAGTATTGCAATCGCCAAGTACAGGAGGTCCTACAAGAGTGTAAAATGTGACCTAAATTTATATGTACATTTGTTCTGTTCGCAACTAAATTTCAGCAGATTTTATCTTAAAAATACAAAACTTCAATGTTGTTTGATGTGAAGGTTTGCAATTTTTAAACTTAAATCGGCTGAAACTTATTGATTTACCCAACCGATATAATAACAAGTAACAAAATACCGATCACCAAGGAAGCTGTCTCGAGTGACAAAAATAATACAAAATACGGAAAAAAATCGAAGTCTGTGAAACAGACAAATCTGGGAATCAACAACCAAAATTGAAACAAGTTTTCCCTGAAAGATCCAGACACAGATCGCTCAAATACTTTGCAGAAAAGCTTCAGCAACCAGAATTCCAGGCAAAGATCACTTGCATCAAACAGCAGTAACAACGTTTACAGAAAACGGCCCTTTTCAGGGCTACACAAGAAAAACAGCCCTTTTCAGGGCTACACAAATATTTCAAAAAATAACAAAAGTTGTTGTCAATTCTCAAATTAATGTTAGCTTTTCCCCAGCTCCCATCTGACTGTCTCTTTCTCTTTTAAATTTGAAATACTATTTGACATACCAAAAAAAATTTGTTTGAATAAATCATTTTGTCTGACTACATAGCTATGGTCCTTTATTTTGCAATTATATGTGTACATGAATGTGTAAAAAAAAATAGTTTTGAAGTGATAAATTAAGTGGATTATATGATTTTTAACCATATTAATTTTTCTTTGCAATCAATTTTGATAAATCATTCTTTACTATTTAAAGTAAATACACATTCATTGCTTTAATTTTTAATAATCATCTTTATTCATTCATTCTTCATTATTAGAAAAAATACAAATTATTTTACACATTTAGTAGCTTTACCTGTAAAAAAACATCTGTAACTTGTTTGAAGACATCTTGATTAATTTGAAACTAATAATTCTTTTAATGTAAATGATCAAAGTAAGGTGATTAAAATGAAAAAAATCAAGTAGTATATTGATGTTAAAATTGTCTTTTATCTGACAGTATTTATAAATATTGAATTACATTTTTTTTTCAGTAAAAAGAAAACAAATGAGAATAACTGACTTTATTTTCTTCATCTTTTTTCACAAACATGGCCATGAATACTTGAAAAAAAAAACATAATTATTTTTTTATTTATCTAAAATTTTTGAATTAAAATTGTAATGTGTGATTAAATAAATACAAGAACAGGTACATGTAAGTCATAGCTTTATCACCTTCAGGTACAAATTTACGACCCCCAATTTAGCCACCATCAGATATTTTCTGAATGTGATCCACCACAATATGTCCTTGAGTGTACTGTAGTTCTTTAATATATGACCCAAAAGTGGATCGATATGTGTTTTTGATAATTCCAGTGTAGATCAATCCCGGAGATCGTTGTTTTTGTATATTGATTTTTATTTATATTTTCATTATTTTGACCTCCATTTATTATTTACAAAAGTAATTATGCAAATTATGAAATTCAGCGTGTTTGTTAAGAAAGCCCCGGTACTTTCATTTCATTAAAACGGACTGATTTATTGCTTTTCCCCACAAAATTTCTTTTTTTCATACTTTGTAGTGGCGTTACCAATTATGCTATGTGTGTTCGTGTGAATAACAGGAAATTGACAGTGCTTTCAATATACGACATTTCTTGATTTTCTGTTTATAATTTGGGGGGTTAAATAATATACAACAGCGATACAATTAGAGAAAAAGGTTTTACTAGTGTTGCATAATCTGTGCTGCCACTGTGAACACTGGTCACATTGTAAAGCCTCCTGTCTGGGACGGACATTGCTGCCACAATCTATACACGGATACTCGTTCATTTTGCCGTTTGAATCTCAAATTAGGGTAAACCTCCATTATATCGGCTTGGCAAATATTTCTCAAATAAAATTCAGCTTGTATCGTCTTTTGAAGTCAAACAAAAGATTAAAGCATTGATCTATGATTAAAGAAATTAAATTTGGTAATTAAAGCTATCTAATTAAAACAATTATGTAATCAAAACAGAAATGAAAATAATCATCCCGTTAAGTTTATATGTGATTTATTGATAAAAGGACTTAGTTATCAAAACAAAAGTTATTTACAAATATTAATGAATTGTCTCTTTGATGTCCATTTAATTAAAGATGATTAAAAAAACCACATAAAAATATGTATAAACATCGTCTACATGTAAACAAATTGTTAAAAAGGTTTTTAAATTCAATCAAATTATTTTTATTATTCAATACCGAAATTTCCAGTACAGAGTACCGAGTACCGAGATGTCCTGATACCGGAAAATCTTACCACGGACCATAGTAGGTCAACGTGTGTAGAGGGTGCCACTCTTCATGCACATAAAAGATCCCATCTGTAGATTTCGTCAGAGTATGATACTATGCCCCTATGCTACCTTGGGGCCGCTACAGATGGCAACATTTTTCGCCCCTATCCAGCTCTCCCCTTTTCCAGGCCATGGCAGTCAAAAATTGTTTTTCCTGTTTCCCATCCCAACCTCTCTTTTCTTTATCAAATAGATTTTTTTCAACTTGTTCTCATCCCGATTATGCATGAAATATTAGCGACTGAACGTTAAACAAACAACAATAAATAAATCAATCCGAAATGTGCATCCATTCGGTATCAAATAGAAAATACTGAGATGTGGAATACTAGTATGTGAATGAATGCTGAATGTTATTGTAATTTTCAATCAAACTTCAATGTAGGATCCCGTGCGTCATGCTTCGTGACCATAGGTGAAGATACGTCTCGATAGGTAGCTTAGGTCGAGTCACGTAATTTTATTGGATATCTCTAGTAGTGCTTACAAAGAATAAATGTTTATTTCGTTTCGATTCTTGTCTTACTTTACAGAATTCGTTCTTTTTTTCATTTGATATTGTTTTCTTACTTTACAAATTTCGTTTCTTTTCGTTGGATTTCGTTTTCCTACTTTACAAATTTCGTTTCATTTCGTTGGATTTCGTTTTCATACTTTACAAATTTCGTTTCCTTTCGTTGGATTTCGTTTTCTTACTTTACAGATTTCGTTTCATTTCATTGGATTTCGTTTTCTTACTTTACAGATTTCGTTGGATTTTGTTTTCGTTTCGTTTCTCAGTTTACCGGTACCCCTCGAGCAATGGCAATCTCGGTAAAAAAAAACAAAAGGGAAACATAAAGTTGTCAGGAATTGAATAAATTTTACATATTTACATACCTTTGCTACTGATTTTTACTTTTTATGTTATTTTCAAACATTTCTTGACCAGATTTGACCAAACGGACGAGATCCCTGACCGGAAGTCAACACGACAGTCGGAAGATATCGGAACCTTTCCATATCATCATAAGGTGAGTCATGGTGTGTACCAAATGGCAGTTCCACACAGAATAGTAAAAATCAGTAGCAAAGGTATGTAAATATGTAAAATTTATTCAATTCCCGACATTTTGATGGCCGATGACCAATATTTCTGGGCATTGAAGACCAGACGAAATTATGATTTTGAAAAAAGGCGGTATGCAACTCTATGTTTCCCTTTTGGTTTTTTCTACGAGATTGCCATTGCCCGAGAGTGCATATTTGTCAAAAATAGTTATTCGAGTCCCTGTGGTCAATGCAAAAAGCTAGCATAATCAATTTAATGTTCTACAACACAGATTAACAGTTAAACACATGTCTTAATTTGTGCATTTCGTGTTGAAGCCATCATTACCGTAAATGTCATTACCACAACAAAAATATATGGTAATGACTTGTTCTGGAAATGACATTTTGTTGATTTTTGAAGATATAAGGGGGGTTCACAAGTGTAAAAGGTGGCAATCTTTGGTTGTTGTTGTACATAAGGTTAAATCATTGCATATGTGTTATTTTTGTAAACATTTTGATAAAATATAAAGTAGTTTAAACTTTTATTGCATACGGTAATGACTTACAACAAGATATGATTATAATCTAACGATTATGGAGTCTCCCAAACTGGCCACTGACAACAGGTTTAAAAAATAAATCAAAAGCTACCTTTGAAATCGAACAATGTTGAATTTTTGCGGTATTGTGGTGGCCATTTTGAAAATGGAGACCGGTAGACATTTTTCGATGTCAGGAATCAATTCTGGACGTTGAAATCGAACAATGTTGAATTTGTGCGGTATTGTGGTGGCCATTTTGAAAATGGCGACCGGTAAAAAATTTTCGATATCAGGAATCAATTCGGGACATTATAATCTACCCACATGAAATGTCGTTGAAATCGGACAATGTTGATTTTGTGCGGTATTGTGGTGGCCATTTTGAAAATGGCGACCGGTAGAAATTTGTTGATGTCAGGAATCAATTCGGGACATCATAATCTACCCACATATGAAATGGCGTTGAAATCGGACAATGTTGAATTTGTGCGGTATTGTGGCGGCCATTTTGAAAATGGCGACCGGTAGAAATTTTTCAATGTCAGGAATCAATTTGGTACATCATTATCTACCCACATATACAATTTTGATAATATCCGACAATGTTGAATTTTTACCGCCCATTTTTTATGTCGTGTTTTGGCAGCCATTTTGAAAATGGCAGACATCTCGAAAATTTTGAAAACGCAGAATTGCTCCTCTAATGGTGACCTATTACTATGTCAAATTTTATGTCTCTATCATTATCCATTTAGAAGTTATCAACATTAATGTACGAAATTTCAACTTTCCCATTGGATTCTATAGTAACATGCACCCCCCTTTGAACCCCTCAAAATATGACTTTGACCCCCTTTACCACAAAGCTGAAAACTTTAGGACCAAATAGAAACATATATCTATAACTCCACCAAGTTTCATAAAATTCCGTCCAGTAGTTCCCGAGATCTGCTGTGGACAAATTCATGGTCCACGGAAAGAAAGAAAGAATAATAATAATAATAATAATAAGAAATGGAGCAAAAACAATAAGTCTCCAAACGTTGTTTGGGAGACTTAATTAACATACGCCCACAAATTGTCGAGTTAAAGATCAAATTAAAGAAAACCTATCAAATATTCATGGTTACAACCGCCATCATGGATATCAAAAAGGCGTCTGCTAAACCGCCACATGGCTTATCTTTCTGTTATTATCTCCCTTCAAACATTAGCGCGAAATGACGTTGCGGGAATGACTGCGTTTTTAAGGAGGCCGTCATTTTAAGCAATTATGGCATGTTATAAAACAAAAGCACTCATGAATAAGCACATATTGAAGCATCAATATGTAAACCATCTAATATATATCAAAAATTAAGCCGAAATGACAATTGGGACATGTTGCGGAAATGATATTTTGAATATTAACCTTCGAAAAAATTATGTATACTATGAAAATTAATTAAAAAAAAAAAAATTCTATCCAATTTACAATCTCTTTTTCTCTTACATCTAAGAAAAAAAATTGGCAAATTTATTTGTTATTTTGTTTTAAACACCCCGGTCACTATAAATATGCTTCAAGTCAAATATTCACCCACGGGTATATCCATTAATTATGTAAACAAGCCAAAATATTGCTTTATTTAACCCAAATTGTGCTTTAGGAGAACATTCATGATACCCTGAGGTGCCCCTCAGCTAAAATTTTGCTTTCTCATGCCGAATCCACATAAAAAGAATTTTTCAACCTATAACTGTAAAAGGATATTTTTCATGTCTAAAAAATTCAAATAATGCTGATGAGTCTAATTAGACTACACGGTTGTATTAGCGGAAATTTATCAATCTGCTGTTCTAAATTTAGAAAATTCAAAATTATAAATGCAAAACCCATCTAAAGTTTATTACATTGATTCTAAATTTCATTGAAAAAGCAAAAAGAAAAATATTTTTAAACTTGTGCGTCTAAAGTTTAAGATGGCCATCAAGAATGAACCTGATTCAAAACCTGTGAAAAAAAATCAAATACATGCTTAAATCAGAAAACACTATTTTTTGCAATTAACACTTGTAATTTAACCAAATAAAAATCGCTTCGTTTTGTTCCGTTTCTCTTGCATCTTGTTTTGTTTCATATTGTTCCGTTTCGTTTCTTGTTTTACAATCACCTAGAAATAAATGACATCACACTATCTTAATCAAGATGTCGCAAGACCCACGACATATCCGGAAGCTTATAATACATGATACAATATATAACTTTAACATCCTTACCTCATAATCTTTTCCCCGTTCATAAATATCAAGATATTGGTGTTCATTGTCACAGTTCAGTCGTTTAATTATCCATCTTCTACGAAATCCACATCCATATATTATGAACACATCAGCAGCTGCACGAATAGCTATTGCACAATTTCCAGCCCATTTGCGATCACTAAACCATTTATGAATAGTATTCACCTAAGTGTAACAAATTATGATGTAGTCACTAAATTTGCCCCACTGAATTTTTTTACTGTCAATGTTACTTAGGTCGCTATCATAACACCTCTAGCGTTAGTAACATGATAGGACATCTAAATTGGCGATTCCTAGAAGATGGAAGATCAGCTCCATGTATTTTATATAAGATCTCACATGAACTAGTAGCTATCCCCAAAACAGACATACTCATACCACCATTTAGATTCTCCCAGAACATGCACTCACTCTCAATCTCATACCAAATACCACCAACACGCTTACAATTCAGACATCAATCTTTCTTTCCGCGAACAATACGAAACTAGAACAGTCTCCACTGAACACTTTGAAGAGAGACTCTGTTGAGTCATTCAAATCAGTTGTCTCACTCATTAACTACTAGTTTAACAATAACTCATGTATAGTTTTATCTTAAAATAAAAAGTAAAAAAACAAACTTATTAAATTTCATTTTCTAAAGTAAAATAGCACCCGAAGCACAGTACCCAACGTTATTGGCGGAATCTTCAGTTAGTTGAAGGTGGTCTCTTATATAGTAGAAGTAGAACGTATTACCCATAGGGACTTGTTTTTATGTCATATAAAAAACGTAAATAGTATTCACCTAAGGGCAACAATAAAAACGTAGATATCGGATAACCTTCATCAGGGACACTCAAAACCGAAAGATTGGAAAGCCAAATAATTTAAAGTTTTGGGAGCAATGAAACCAAAGGGCCTAAACAGGATAGCTAAAATAAAATTATGACATAGTCATAGGGACTTGCTCCTAGCAACTAAATTTGCCCCACTGAATTTTTTTACTGTCAATGTATTCCCCACTTGGCACTTAAAAATCACAAGTGAGTAATGCATTGACTGACAGGGAAAACAAATCAGTGGGGCAAATTTAGTGACCGGGAGCACTCGCTACCTCGAACTCGAAGCAAGAATATGGTCCATTCATAATAATAGTTCTTTCTATTACTCTAATACTCTGTAGATACTAAGATCTTTTGCACATTCCCGATTTAATACCAATATTATACATTTTTATATTTCTATACGAGTTATTTCCCTTAAAATGGGTAAACTGGTACTGGTCTAGCCACAGGCACTTGACCGATGGACCTTAATTTCCCCGTGTTTGCCACGGGGGTACGTATTTCCAGTGCTAGTAATGATGTAGGGCCTCTATTTCTGGGTCCTGGGTCCACACGAATACTAGAAATAAACACAAGGTAAGCAACACAATGGCGGGTTACTGCTAAATTTCTTATTATTATCGATTTCCCTGATATCTGAAAAATAAACGGATGGAATGCACTAACCTTGTGGACCCCCATCAGCTGTTGTGCCCCTGGTTTACTATCGTATTCGTACTATTTTGCATATATACCCCCGACAACCTGTTCCTAAGACCGATTGTCAACTTAGTCGGAGGTCTATTTTGGATTCTCTCGGACCCCAACATGTCTTTTGATGGCCAGTCCAGTTTTTTTCCCGGGGCTTGTCAAATATGGTTCCATTGTGGCAAAGGGTTGATATTTGTTCACCTGTTTTTTTTATTTGTTCACCTGTTCTTTTTATACCTACCATGTGATTAAAAAAGACATTTCATTCTGTTTTTTCTTTTTTTTTCCTAAGTTTGAAATAGTCCGCCAAATAAATGCATTCGATAAGCCAGATTTGTTCTTCTAAAGACACGTTGGAGTCCGAGAGAATCCAAAATGTTTATTGGGGAAGCCATAAAACCCTGGTAGGTACATGCTCCACTAATTACAGGTAAGACCAGATGTTCGTAGATTACAGGTAAATTGACATGACATTTTTCGTTTTTATTAAAAGCTGTGACTAATATTTAGTATAAATTAATTCTAATTCGAAGTTAATTTTGAATATATATTTTCTTTTTTCATGTTTGCGTTAGAAGATTATATTTATTTTAAGAAATGTTTCTTGTTTAATAAGGAAATAAAAATAGTTGAATAGCAATAAATAAAAGAAAATTTGTCGTAATGCATGTATAATGATCGATAATGTAAACTAGAGGCTCCCAGGAGCCTGTAATCGTTCACCTGGTTTTCAATTTGACATCTAAAGTTGATAGAAAATGGGGGTGTTACACATAATTTTGAAAGTGGGCCACCCAAAGATCATTTCAACTCAAATTTCTGAGCAAAAGATTTTGATGTGATTTTTTATCTCATAATATTCCTAAATGGAATAAACTGGCTGAAAAAAATCTCACAAAAAACCCAGAATATATGTTAAACTACTCATTGCCATATAGCTGCAGTTAAAATTTGAGTTCATTTTGATTTGTAATAGAGTGGAAATAGACAACTAAAGAAATTTCTATTTTTAGTAACAGCAGCCATCTTGAAAGGAGGATGGAGCTGTCAGACACAATTTTGAAATGGGATTACCCAAGGACTATCCCTGCCAGGTTTGGTTTAATTTGGTTCAGCGGTTTCAGAGGAAAAGATTTAAATGTGATCTTTTATCAAAATATGCCTAATTTGCATAATCGGTATAAATTGGCAAAAGGAAAATTTCACAGAAAACCCCGGAATATATATATGCTAAACTACTCATTGCCATGTAGCTGCAGTTAAAATTTGAGCTCATTTTGGTTTATACTAAAGCAGCAATGGACAATAGAAGAAATTTCTATTTTTAGTAACAATATCCATCTTGAATGGAAGGTGGGGCTGTCGGACACAATATTGAAAGGGACCATCCCTGCCAGGTTTACTGTAATTTGGTTCAGCGGTTTCAGAGGATAAGATTTAAATGTGATCTTTTATCAAAATATGCCTAATTTGCATAATCGGTATAAATCGGCTGAAAGAAAAATATCACAGAAAAACCCAGAATATATGTTAATCTACTCATTGTCATGTAGCTACAGTTAAAATTTGAGCTCATTTTGATTGATAATAAAGCAGCAATGGACAATTGAAGAAATTTCTATTTTTAGTAACAACAGCCATCTTGAAAGGAGGGTGGAGCTGTCGGACACAATTTTGAAATGGGACTACCCAAGGACTATCCCTACCAGGTTTGGTTTAATTTGGTTCAGCGGTTTCAGAGGAAAAGATTTAAATGTGATCTTTTATCAAAATATGCCTAATTTGCATAATCGGTATAAATTGGCTGAAAGAAAAATTTCACAGAAAACCCCGGAATATATATATGCTAAACTACTCATTGCCATGTAGCTGCAGTTAAAATTTGAGCTCATTTTGGTTTATACTAAAGCAGCAATGGACAATAGAAGAAATTTCTATTTTTAGTAACAGTAGCCATCTTGAATGGAAGGTGGGGCTGTCGGGCACAATTTTGAAAGGGACCCACCCAAGGACCATCCCTGCCATGCTTAGTGTAATTTGGTTCAGCGGTTTCAGAGGAGAAGATTTAAATGTGGTCTTTTATCAAAATATGCCTAATTTGCATAATCGGTATAAATTGGCTAAAGGAAAATTTCACAGAAAACCCCGGAATATATATATGCTAAACTACTCATTGCCATGTAGCTGCAGTTGAAATTTGAGCTCATATTGGTTTATACTAAAGCAGCAATGGACAATAGAAGAAATTTCTATTTTTAGTAACAATAGCCATCTTGAATGGAAGGTGGGGCTGTCGGACACAATTTTGAAAGGGACCCACCCAAGGACCATCCCTGCCATGCTTAGTGTAATTTGGTTCAGCGGTTTCAGAGGAGAAGATTTAAATGTGATCTTTTATCAAAATATGCCCAATTTGCATAATCGGTATAAATTGGCTAAAGGAAAATTTCATAGAAAACCCCGGAATATATATATGCTAAACTACTCATTGCCATGTAGCTGCAGTTAAAATTTGAGCTCATTTTGGTTTATACTAAAGCAGCAATGGACAATAGAAGAAATTTCTATGCTTAAATTTTGATTCATTCATGTTTTGTAGTTCGACCGCTTAGGATTAATAAATTGACAGCTCAGAAATCGGTGTTTTCTATGTGTGTACACTAAGTAAGATACCACAATAATGTATGTGCCAAAATGCATTTCTAAAAAAAATGCGATGTCGTGTACTAAACTCAAATAAGTTAAAATATGATAAATAATTATACCCGTATATCATAACGATAATACCTTTTTCTATTCGTTAATTCAATTAAATGAATTACAATTTTATTTCTTTTTTTTTAATTCAGTTATATATATAATATAGAGATAAAATACAAACAAACAGGACAAGAGCACCACTAGCCTCTCCACATATCCAAAGGGACTTGTCGTCTTTATATCATATAAAATAATTAAAAAAATTACACCTCTACTAAACTAATTTCGATTAGTCTAGTAGAGGAGTAATATTTTTGATTTTTTTTATATTGATTGATTGATTGGTGCTTAACATCCAGTAAGCAATTTTTCAGCTATATTCAGGACGAGAACATTTAAAAATTTAAACGCCACGGGAATCGAAACAAGGAAAGGTGATGGGTAGGAACGGATAATTTTGCCAGTGCAACAGGTCTCTTATGGACCACTCATCATGAGCTGTTACACTGGGTTCTTTATCGTGCGGAGATGGTGGCAATCTCTCAACATGGGACCTCGGTTTTATTTACGTCTCATCCGCAGGACGGGTTGGTTGTGTTATTTATAAATCCCGCACAACCGACGGATGCCCCTTCAAGCCGAAGAAGCTCTCTGTCTCATTTTTTCATATGTCATAAAGAAAAGTCCATATGCCCATACCCTCAAAAAAAACAAAAAACAATTCATACATTTTAAAAATGCAAATGAAAGAGAACCAAAAGAATTAAATACTAGCGTTTGCCCTTATTTTTATTACATCCGTTCTGAATCTAAATAGTATGATATTCAGTTACAAATAACTGTACACATATAGATATTCATTTCTAATAATTATGGAAACAGCCCACACATGAAAAGAGAAGAATTCTATTGAATATATCAGCATTCTAAATTTAGATGTGACAATTTAACTTCCGGTATGAAAATCAATACACGACCAAAAAAATCAACAAACTGATACAATTTATCAGTGACAGATATTGAGATATATGGATGAATATATTAAAGAGAAATAAATCCATTAAGAAATATTTTATAGATCCAGGTAATTATTTTCATACTTTTCTCTCTTGTACATCTACATTGTAGCCAGGTCAAAAGATTGTATCGTAAAAATGGCGAAGAAATGGAATTTTTTTTTTTTTAAAACAACGGGAATAGGCCAATTTATTTACAACTGTCTGCTTTTATTTTACAAGATTGTTCTGATTAATAAATATTATGTCCATTAAAACAAGGTGGTCGGTAAAAAGTGTAACCCGAACCCGAACCGGAAATTTACGGAAATGTCCCAGACCGGAAATCTTTTATTGTTGATATCATCTTTAATTTTACGATGTTTTGCAAAAACTTTTTCATTTATTGTGTATTTTTATATACTTGAAACACATAGATTATAATAAGATGTCGAAATATATTCAAAAAGTTGAAAGGTGCAGTTTTCTGATTCAAGGTTGGTAAAATGTGTAACCCGAACCACAAAGGTAGATAACTCTGTTCTTCCCGAACCGGAAATGTTTTCGTTTATTACGAAATGTTTATTGGAAAACCGTGTATTTTTACACTTAAAACGTCTAAATCATAATAATTTCTATTAATACATATTTTTGTTTACCTTACTGGAATTTAATCAATATAAATGAACTTGCAATGGATAGAAAATGGTGAAATAACTCATATAAACTTTATGATTCTTTTGTTTGTAATCAAATATCAAATATCAAATCAAATAAGTTTTATTTAATTTTATTTAACACATAACATAAGCTCTAGTGAGCTTTTGAATCGACTATTACATAAAAAGCACATACAAGTATAAAATAACTTTACAAGCATATATTACATGACATCACAAAGCAAAAAAAAAAGGTGGAAATGGCTGGTCGTCGATCTGAAATACAACTGGCTCTGGTTTGGCCGAGTGGAACTGCTTGACGGCAGATGTATAAGATGGATGTGAAGTGGTAGCTGCTGTAACGTGTGGCAGACGGCAAAGGTGGAAATGACTGGTCGTCGATCTGAAATACAACTGGCTCTGGTTTGGCCGAGTGGAACTGCTTGACGGCAGATGTATAAGATGGCTGTGAAGTGGTAGCTGCTGTAACGTGTGGCAGACGGCAAAGGTGGAAATGACTGGTCGTCGATCTGAAATACAACTGGCTCTGGTTTGGCCGAGTGGAACTGCTTGACGGCAGATGTATAAGATGGCTGTGAAGTGGTAGCTGCTGTAACGTGTGGCAGACGGCAAAGGTGGAAATGACTGGTCGTCGATCTGAAATACAACTGGCTCTGGTTTGGCCGAGTGGAACTGCTTGACGGCAGATGTATAAGATGGCTGTGAAGTGGTAGCTGCTGTAACGTGTGGCAGACGGCAAAGGTGGAAATGACTGGTCGTCGATCTGAAATACAACTGGCTCTGGTTTGGCTGAGTGGAACTGCTTGACGGCAGATGTATAAGATGGCTGTGAAGTGGTAGCTGCTGTAACGTGTGGCAGACGGCAAAGGTGGAAATGACTGGTCGTCGATCTGAAATACAACTGGCTCTGGTTTGGCTGAGTGGAACTGCTTGACGGCAGATATATAAGATGGCTGTGAAGTGGTAGCTGCTGTAACATGTGGCAGACGGCAAAGGTGGAAATGACTGGTCGTCGATCTGAAATACAACTGGCTCTGGTTTGGCTGAGTGGAACTGCTTGACGGCAGATGTATAAGATGGCTGTGAAGTGGTAGCTGCTGTAACGTGTGGCAGACGGCAAAGGTGGAAATGACTGGTCGTCGATCTGAAATACAACTGGCTCTGGTTTGGCCGAGTGGAACTGCTTGACGGCAGATGTATAAGATGGATGTGAAGTGGTAGCTGCTGTAACGTGTGGCAGACGGCAAAGGTGGAAATGACTGGTCGTCGATCTGAAATACAACTGGCTCTGGTTTGGCCGAGTGGAACTGCTTGACGGCAGATATATAAGATGGCTGTGAAGTGGTAGCTGCTGTAACGTGTGGCAGACGGCAAAGGTGGAAATGACTGGTCGTCGATCTGAAATACAACTGGCTCTGGTTTGGCTGAGTGGAACTGCTTGACGGCAGATATATAAGATGGCTGTGAAGTGGTAGCTGCTGTAACATGTGGCAGACGGCAAAGGTGGAAATGACTGGTCGTCGATCTGAAATACAACTGGCTCTGGTTTGGCTGAGTGGAACTGCTTGACGGCAGATGTATAAGATGGCTGTGAAGTGGTAGCTGCTGTAACGTGTGGCAGACGGCAAAGGTGGAAATGACTGGTCGTCGATCTGAAATACAACTGGCTCTGGTTTGGCTGAGTGGAACTGCTTGACGGCAGATGTATAAGATGGCTGTGAAGTGGTAGCTGCTGTAACGTGTGGCAGACGGCAAAGGTGGAAATGACTGGTCGTCGATCTGAAATACAACTGGCTCTGGTTTGGCCGAGTGGAACTGCTTGACGGCAGATGTATAAGATGGATGTGAAGTGGTAGCTGCTGTAACGTGTGGCAGACGGCAAAGGTGGAAATGACTGGTCGTCGATCTGAAATACAACTGGCTCTGGTTTGGCCGAGTGGAACTGCTTGACGGCAGATATATAAGATGGCTGTGAAGTGGTAGCTGCTGTAACGTGTGGCAGACGGCAAAGGTGGAAATGACTGGTCGTCGATCTGAAATACAACTGGCTCTGGTTTGGCTGAGTGGAACTGCTTGACGGCAGATGTATAAGATGGCTGTGAAGTGGTAGCTGCTGTAACGTGTGGCAGACGGCAAAGGTGGAAATGACTGGTCGTCGATCTTGAAATACAACTGGCTCTTGCTTGACCGAGTGGAACGGCTTGATGGCAGGAGTAAATGTTGGTGATGGAGAACTGTTGCAAACACTGACTGACTTTGAACTAAGTGGTTTTGATGTAATTGCTTCCGATTTGTGAACATCTGTTAGTAATGGTCGAAAAGTTTCTGGAACACGAGTTGTTTTGTTGTTACTTGTAGCAGTGGTTGTCTTTACGTTTGGTAGAAAACGATTTACATGAGCAACTATACTACGGATCAGGGTCGAAGTTCCGGAGAAACTCAAATGAAGACCATCACGAATCAGTAACTGTCTGTTGACACATCCATCTTGGAGGAAAAAGTCACTATTGTCTATAAAATGAACAGAACGATTGCTATTTGTGATCGTTTGAAGACACTCGTTAACATATTTTGCTTTGTTGTTTAAATTCTGCAGAAAAGATGGTGATGTCTTGTGGCTTAGGGTGCTATTTCCTCTTGGTAAGATGCTGGATATAAGTACGACACACCTTGAAAAAAAATGTATGTTATGCTAGTATATTGTATCATTAATACTAAAAACGGACTTAAACAGCATAGTTTAGTTTTAAGCCATTGTGACCTAAATGTTGCAGAACTATATAACGGATGGATATTGGTAACACTTTTTACTACATGAACGCAAGTGATAAAGTTTACCAGTTGCTTGCCCATGGTCGGTGGTTCTCTCTGGGTATTCCGGCTTCCTCCACCACTAAAACTGGTCGCCATGATATAGCTGAAATATTGTTGAAAGTAGTGTCAAAACACCAAAAATCAAATCAAATCAAATCAAATCTTTTTCTTTTTGTGTTGTTTTTATGTATTTTTTCTTTTTTCTTTTGCATTTTAATAAAATACCCATGCAATACAGTTTTCAGCTGTGTAATGATAAAAATGCCAGAATTAGAAATTGTTCAACACATAAAAAAAACTACAGTGAAATATCAGAAGATCTATTCTATTGTGTAGTGTAGGAGAGTTTACACAATGTCAGAAAGTGATGACGGACAGATGGACTAATGGATATACCGTATTCTCAAGATAGGGTATAAAGGGTAGATATTACAAACTACCAGATACTGTGATGTTCAGATATTTACATCTTGTTAAAGCATGGTATACAATACAATATATTTTATTCCAATTAAGGTCCCTCAAGGGGCAATAACAAATATACATTCATAATTATATCAACAGTTACAACAATACAGAATGGAGACATATGTTTCATAAACAAGACAATTCTAACTATTTAAATGATAACATTTTCGATTCTCCCTGTGTCTGATCCAGGAAAGCAAGCAGTTCAAGTAATAAACTGAAATGGGAATAAATGGGAATAAATAGATGTATCGTTTATCTGCAACAGACACCAAGGGACAGTGCTTTAGGAAATGCATTGCATCTACAAAGATTAGCAATGAGCATTCCTCCTCGTGTCTAAATCTGTATCACATGCCGTATCAACCCGAGAACCCTATATCACCCCAAGGGCCACCGGCATGTAATGTTCATTATATCATATATTTCAACCATGGAATACATGTATTTAGATATTCACTATATTTCTATCTGAATAGAGTTACTTCCCCTTTCAAATTTACCATTTTTAAAAAATTTCTTTCATATGTATTCAAATTGTTATATTTGTAAGTGTTGGTCCAATTCTAATATTAATTTGAATTTTTTGCAACCAAATCTTACCTACTGTAACACTTTTCTTTAAAGAGATGTACTTCGGAAAAACGATTAAAATAACGCGGCCTACGATATAGGGTATGCGATATAGGGTAAACGATATAGGCCTGGGACAATCATTGATAATGCATATACAAAACACCTGTATGTTAACCTAAATATATGATATAGGATATATTAATTATATTCTGGACAAAAACAAGACGATATCAGAATACGACTTACTTGGTTAGGTAAAGTTTAATTTAAATAAACAACACAATTAACAAATTATCAAATTAAATAAAAAAACATAATAATACAATGATTTGATCTGGGGCCGATTTGACTTGGGGCCGATTTGTTTGTGGCCGATTTGACCTGCTACCTTTTTATCAAGTGTTTGCTATATTTTAATATTGGAAATAATTGTTGTACACAATATTTCTATTTTTCTAATCATTGCATTGACACTTAGGACATAGTTTCGTATCTTTGGGGAACTTTAAAATATAACGATACGAATAAAATTGTTAAATTTGTAATAATTTCTACTCTAATAAAACAAAATGTGTGTCTGCTACCTTCGCGGATTTTCATCAGAGAGCATATATTAGACAAACCGGAAACGGGCTAACTCCAGATTCCGGATTGCCGCAATATATATCCGTCTGTGAACATCCAACCATTAATGAAAACACCAAAAATAGATATACAACAATAGTTAAGACATCCTAAGTTAGGATAGTCGTAAGATAGCTTCGAGATCACTCTTAGGACATGTCCTAAGTTGATCCTAAGACCATCCTAAAAATCGTCCTAAGACAAATATTAGGATACTTTCGAGAACACGGCCCCAGATTAAATGGGAAGAACTGTAGGGGGGTAATATTGATTGGACACAAATTAGGACAAAATTAAAGAAAATCAAAGATACTAATAAGGTCAAAGAATTCCAATGGAAATTTCTCCATAATATAATTATACAGAACATAGATTGAAAAAAAAATGAATTTGTCAAAGGGAAAATGCCATCTCTGCAAAATAAGAGACAACGATGAAACAATGCAGCATCTATTTTTTAAATGTCCTTCTGCAAAAAAATTAGACAAGAAATAGAATCATTATGTTAGGGCTATATGGGGGGGGGGGGGGGGGGGGGGGGGGTACATCATTTTTAATACCGTAATATTTATCTCAAAGTGGGAAATATGGAAAATACGTAATAAGGTGAAATATAACCAATCCCGAATTGGAGATCAAACAATATTCAACTCTTGGAAAAATAATTTTAAAAAACATTTACAATGCACATTACAAACTTCTCATATTAATGAAATTGATAATGAAAGTGATAAAAACAAATTAGAACTTATTCGAAATAACATGATTATTTATTATTTATGAACATAAAGCTACTGCATGGTAATAATTGTATCGTCTAATTGTGTATATTATGATGAAATGTTAAACCAGAGGCTCTCAAGAGCCTGTATCGTTCACCTGGTAATAAAAAAAACCAATTGGTCCTATGCAAAAACTATGTCCTGCAGTGGTAGTCATCTTGGAATTACGATCAACATAAAAAACACAAAGTTTGTAAAGGACCATCCAATGATTGATGCACAGTTTAGGTTCAATCAGTGCAATAGCTTCAGAGAAGAATATATTTCTGTATTTTCTCCATATGGTTCTGTGTTAATACTATGACCTGTGGTGGCAGCCATCTTGGATTTGCGATCGGCATAAAAAACAGAGGACCTTCCAATGATCATTCCTGGGCAGTTTGGTTTCAACTGTCCAAGTGGTTTCAGAGAAGAAGCATCTTTGAAATTTCAGCCAATCAGAGCATATTATTGGCCCTGGCAGCCATATTGAATATTCGACTGGAACGAAAAACAGTAACTTTGTAGAGGACCATCCAAGGAACATTCCTGCTAAGTTCGGTTCCAATCGGCCAAGTGGTTTCGGAGAAGAAGCTTGAAATGTGAAAAGTTTACAGATAACAGACGACGGACGCCAAGTGATGGCAATAGTTCACCTGGACCTTTGGTCCAGGTGAACTAAAAAAAAGAATTTTGAATAAACTATATTATGATGTAAAAAAAAATCATAATCCAGCATTCTTATATAAGGTGTAATTATCGGTAAAACATTGTACTTAATCGAGAACATCGTCAAGTTTTGTTCAAACAGACCTAAAAAATTGACACTTTAATCTTTCGCGTTGATATAATTTGTTGTCGACATTTTTGTAAAAAATTCCATAATCATGGTTAACAATGATTTACTACCACTAAACGTTTAATAAACAATTATTCAAAAGAAAAATAATAACTCATTAGTTTATTTCCTATATATATTGGAAATCATTAGACAAGAAGACAAACGTTTCCTCTTTCCGAACACATAATTAATTTTTAAAATTTGAATCATAAAGGGAAGACTTTGTCATTTCCAATTTAAAAGGAAATAATGAAAAAAACTGAATTCCATATTGCTACAGTTTGCCGTTTTTGCAAAAAAAAAAAAAAAAAACCCAACAAAATTACGTTAATATTCATAGAAAGTTAAGTTGTGAAGGGATTTTTTTTTAAATTATTTCTTTTTCAGATAGATTTATAAAAGTTTAATCTAGTAGTTTCTCATAGCCGCCCTCCACAAAGTACGCTACCGCCTCAATCTGTATAATACCCGCTTAAATGGCAACTCTACAGTAAATATAATATAGAACCAGCGGTTCTCAAGAGCCTGTATCGTTCACCTGGTTATAAAAAAAATCAATTGGTCCTATGTAAAAACTATGTCCTGCAGTCAGGTAATCATCTTGGAATTACGATCAACATAAAAAACACAAAGTTTGTAAAGGACCTTCCAATGATTGATACACAGTTTAGGTTCAATCAGTGCAATAGCTTCAGAGAAGAATATATTTATGTATTTTCCCCATATGGTCCTGTGTTAATACTATGACCTGTGGTGGCAGCCATCTTGGATTTCCGATCGGCATAAAAAACAGAGGACCTTCCAATGATCACTCCTGGGCAGTTTGGTTTCAACTCTCCTAGTGGTTTCAGAGTAGAAGCGTTTTGAAACATTTTCCCCATAGGGTCCAATGTTAAACTAAGTCCTGCCGTAGCCGCCATTTTGAATTTCATATCGGAACAAAAAACGTACTGTTTGTAGAGGACCATCCAATGAACATTCATGTACAGTTTGGCTTTAATCATATTTGTAGTTTCTGAGAAGAAGGCATTTGAACATTTTCCCATAGGGTCCAATGTTAATCTATGTCCTGCGGTGGCGGCTATCTTGAATTTTCGATCGGCATAAAAAAACAGAAACTTTGTAGAGGACCTTCCAATGATCATTCCTGAGCATTTTGGTTTCAACTGTCCAAGTGGTTTCAGAGAAGAAGCGTTTTGAAACATTTTTCCCATAGGGTCCAATGTTAAACTAAGTCCTGCCGTAGCCGCCATTTTGAATTTCATATCGAAACAAAAAACGTAAAGTTTGTAGAGGACCATCCAATGAACATTCATGTACAGTTTGGCTTTAATAATATTTGTAGTTTCTGAGAAGAAGGCATTTGAACATTTTCCCATAGGATCCAATGTTAATCTATGTATTGCGGTGGTGGCCATCTTGGATTTTCGATCGACAAAAAAAACATAAAATTTGTAGAGGACCTTCCAATGATCATTCCTGGTCAGTTTGGTTTCAATTGTCCAAGTGGTTTCAGAGAAGAAGCGTTTTGAAACATTTTTCCCATAGGATCCAATGTTAAACTAAGTTCTGCCGTAGCCGCCATTTTGAATTTCATATCGGAAGAAAAAACGTAAAATTTGTAGAGAACCATCCAATGAACATTCATGTACAGTTTGGCTTTAATCATATTTGTAGTTTCTGAGAAGAAGGCATTTGAAAATTTTCCCATAGGGTCCAATGTTAATCTATGTATTGCGGTGGCGGCCATCTTGGATTTCCGATCGGCATAAAAAACAAAAATTTTGTAGAGGACCTTCCAATGATCATTCCTGGGCAGTTTGGCTTGAACTGTCCCAGTGGTTTCAGAGAAGCATTTTGAAACATTTTTCCCATAGGGTCCAATGTTAAACTAAGTCCTGCCGTAGCCGCCATTTTGAATTTCATATCGGAACAAAAAACGTCAAGTTTGTAGAGGACCATCCAATGAACATTCATGTACAGTTTGGCTTTAATCATATTTGTAGTTTCTGAGAAGAAGGCATTTGAACATTTTCTCATAGGGTCCAATGTTAATCTATGTCCTGCGATGGCGACCATCTTGGATTTCCGATCGGCATAAAAAACAGAAACTTGGTAAAGGACATTCCAATGATCATTCATTTACAGTTTGGGTTCAGTCAGTTCATTAGTTTCAGAGAAGAAGATCTTTGAAATTTCAGCCAATCAGAGCATATTATTGGCCCTGGCAGCCATATTGAATATCCGACTGGAACGAAAAACAGTAACTTTGTAGAGGACCATCCAAGGAACATTCCTGCTAAGTTTGGTTCCAATCGGCCCAGTGGTTTCGGAGAAGAAGCTTGAAATGTGAAAAGTTTACAGACGACGGACGCCAAGTGATGGCAATAGTTCACCTGGACAAAGTCCAGGTGAACTTAAAACTATTTACAACATATATATAAATTAGGAGAGAGGTTACAAAGGATTAAGAGCATGGAGGACAAACACCGGTATTGATAGCACTTATAAAATGACAGAGTTTCTTCAGTATTGGTTTTCTTTTACTTGACACAAGTTCAGAAAATTTGATAATATTATGTCTATATATGAAATAATTTAACAGTTACTGCTTACGTTTTTGGTTAAAATAAATACATTCAAAAATATAATGGTATTCATCTCCAATTTGGGATCTATTACATAATATACATTTACGATTTTCTCTTGGAATGTTCTGCCATCGCCCTGTTTCGATGGGGAGTTTATTATTTGTTGTTCTAAATCTGCAAAGCAAAATTGCATCTTTTATTTCTAAAATATTTAAATATTCTTCATATTTAAACTCTGTTTTAAATGTTTTATAATTGATGGCTTTAGGTGAATTTTGTACTAAAGAATTCCAATTTTGAAGAAACTGATCCTCTAATCGCTGTTTAATTACACATTTCAAATAATCTACATTGTCAAAAAGTTCTGTTTCCCATATATTTGAGAAGCCACACTCATTAAATATTTGTTTTACAAACAATATCCAACTAAACTGCATATTATGATTTTCATTCAATTGACGACATAGTCTATACAATATATTAGAATACTTTGCTTGTTTACCAACTATAAGTCTTGCCCAGTAACATACGGTTCTGATTTTAATATCAATATATATAGGGTATCGCCCTAGTTCACCATACACCATATAGCTAGGCGTTGATGTTTTTAAATTTAAAAGAATCTTACAAAATTTTAAATGTATTTTTTCAAGAATATCATTGTTACTAAAGCCCCACACTTCACAGCCATATAACAGGATGGGTTTAATCATTTTGTCAGATAGATCAAGTAGACATTTTATTGATAGTT
The DNA here is from genome assembly GCA_963383655.1 of Bathymodiolus septemdierum. Classification (NCBI taxonomy): domain Eukaryota; kingdom Metazoa; phylum Mollusca; class Bivalvia; order Mytilida; family Modiolidae; genus Bathymodiolus; species Bathymodiolus septemdierum. The sequence goes on along the minus strand of OY726529.1, from coordinate 56,098,480 downwards.
TATACATTCTTCCCATTTTCAAAACTTCATACATAGCTTTTAGTGCTTTATCAGCTAGATTTTTTTTTGTCAAACTAAAATTTCCTGTTCTAGTAAAAATAATCCCAAGATAGTTGAAATTTTTAACTATCTCAAGATTCAGATTATCATAGTTGAAGATCAAATTTTGTGGTAATCTCCCATTTCCAAACACCATTACTTTGGTTTTATCTGCATCTACTTTTAATTTCCACAAATTACAATATTCATAAAAAGCATCCAGTTGAGTTTGGAGATCATTTGCTGTCTCAGCTAACAATGCAGTGTCATCAGCATTTAACAGAATAAAAAATTTAAGGTAAATGTCTAAATTGTTTTCTATTTCATCTGAGATAGTTTGTAGTCCTGTAATATTTTTATTTTCTAAAAAAGTGTCAATGTCATTTAAAAACAATGAAAAAAGAAAAGGGTACAGGTTTTCCCCTTGTCTGACTCCATTTGCACAATCAAAGTATTCTGATATACAATTATTATATGAGATACAAGATTTTATACTATCATACATATTAATAATAACATTATACATTTTGCCATTGATATTATTTAACATCATTTTGTAGAAAAGTCCTTCCCTCCATACCTTATCAAAGGCCTTTTCGAAATCTATAAAGGCACAAAATAATTTCCTTTTTTTAAGTTTTAATATTTGGAAAAACGAAAAGAGAGTGAAAATGTTATCTATAGTTGAATAATTTTGGCGAAATCCGAATTGGTTTTCTTTTATAAGTCTGTATTCCTCAGAAAAGTTATTGAGTCTTGTATTCAGAATTGATGTAAATAATTTTCCCAAGCAACTTACAATTGTGATAGGCCTATAGTTCTTGGGTTCATAAATATCGCCTTTATTCTTATAAATAGGCTTGATTGTACCAATCAACCAAATATGAGGAACAAAACCCTTATCAAAGATAATGTTAAATAACTTCTCATAAATATTTATAAATTGATTTGATGTCGACTTGATGTATTCGTTTATAATTTCATCCTCACCACAAGCTTTTTTGTTCTTTAATTTTTGCATACATTTTAAAATTTCTTCCTTTGAGATATAGGCATTTATGTGTTCATTGATTGGTTTATTCTGTAGAATATTAACCTCTGGTAAGCCGTTGTTACCATCACAAATGTCTCTTGTATTCAAATTTTGAAAAAAATCATAAAGTTTATCAATTTCAATATTCGGTTGCTTCTTTCTTTTCCCTTTGTTCAAAAATTTCCAAAATTCTTTAGGATTGTTTTTACTCAAATTTTGTATATCTTCTGAAAATTTCTTTCGATAATTTTTATATTTTTTGTCCAATGTATGTTTGCAATGTTCTTCCTTTCAAGACATTTTTATCAAAACAATGAAACCATCTAGATATGCATTTAATTAGTAATCACCTTAATTAATACCAAATAATATGCACATAGATCATTAATCATCGTGCTAAACGCAAGTTCAAGACACGGAAAAAAATAATAATAACAAGATATGATTATAATCTAACGATTATGAAGTCTCCCAAACCGGCCACAGACAACCAGTTTAAAAAATAAATTAAAAGCTACCTTTGAAATCGAACAATGTTGAATTTTTGCGGTATTGTGACGGCCATTTTGAAAATGGCCACCGGTAGAAATTTTTCAATGTCGGGAATCAATTCAGGACGTTGAAATCGAACAATGTTGAATTTGTGCGGTATTGTGGCGGCCATTTTGAAAATGGCGACCGGTAGAAATTTTTCGATGTCAGGAATCATTTCGAGACATCATAATCTACCTACATATGAAATGTCGTTGAAATCAGACAATGTTGAATTTGTGCGGTATTGTGGTGGCCATTTTGAAAATGGCGACCGGTAGAAATTTTTCGATGTCAGGAATCATTTCAGGACATCATTATCTACCCACATATCAAATTTTGATGATATCGGACAATGTTGAATTTTTGCGGTATTGTGGTGGCCATTTTGAAAATGGCGACCGGTAGAAATTTTTCAATGTTGGGAATCAATTCGGGACACCATTATCTACCCACATATCAATTTTGATGATATCGGGCAATGTTGAATTTTTACCGCCCATTTTTTATGCCGTGTTTTGGCAGCCATTTTGAAAATGGCAGACATCTCGAAAATTTTGAAAACGCAGAATTGCTCCTCTAATGGTGACCTATCACTAAGTCAAATTCAATGTCTCTATCATTATTCATTTAGAAGTTATCAACATTAATGTACGAAATTTCAACTTTCCCATAGGATTCTATAGTAACCCCCACCCCCTTTGAACCCCTCAAAATATGACTTTGACCCCCTTTACCACAAAGCTGAAAACTTTAGGACCAACTAGAAACATATATCTATAACTCCACAAAGTTTCATGAAATTCTGTCCAGTAGTTCCTGAGATCTGCCGTGGACAAGTTCATGGTTCGCGGAAAGAAAGGAGAAAGAGAAAGAGAATAATAATAATAATAATAATAATAATAATAATAATAATAATAATAAGAAACGGAGCAAAAACAATAAGTCTCCCAAACTTTGTTTGGGAGACTTAATTGATTGGAAGACTTAATTAATTAATAATAACAAGACATGTTAGTTTTTGTATATTATTGGACACTGATAAAAAGGTTGATATTCTTATTTTTGTTAAATTGTACTAAATTTCCATCATTACTTTACAAACTATTTTTTGTGGTCAAAATATTTCATTTTTATTTAAAGTCAGACAATTATTTCAGCCATGATAATTTTCTTTAGATTTTGATCAGAATTTCAATTAAATAAAGAGCTACATATTTTTACAACTAATTCCGCAGATGAGTATCTTAAATAAAAATAAGATATACATGATGTAAATTGACCAAAAACCAGAGGCTCCCAGGAGCCTGTAATCGCTCACCTGGATCAAAGCTGCTTTCAATAACAATACAACTGCACTGTGGCGGCCATCTTGGCGGGAGAGCACAACTGCCCGACACAATTTTGGAAGAGGACCATCCAATGACTATTCCATCAAAGTTTGGTTTTAATTGAGCTACTGGTTCCAGACAAGATGGTTTTTATGTGAATTTCCCATAGGGTCCTATGTTAAACTAAGTACAGCTGTGCAGCCATCTTGGTCAGAGGGCGGGACCACCAGACACAAATTTGGTTCAGCGGTTTCAGAGGAGAAGATTTAAATGTGATCTTTTATCAAAATATGCCTAATTTGCATAATCGGTATAAATCGGCTGAAAGAAAAATTTCAAAAAAACCCCCCGAACATATGCTAAACTACTCCTTGCCATGTAGCTGCAGTTCAAATTTGAGCTCATTTTGACTTATACTAAAGCAGCAATGGACAATTGAAGAAATTTCTATTTTTAGTAACAGCAGCCACCTTGAATGGAGGGCGGGGCTGTCGGACACAATTTTGAAAGGGAACCACCCAGGGACCATCCCTGCCAGGTTTGGTTTAATTTGGTTCAGCGGTTTCAGAGGAGAAGATTTAAATGTGATCTTTTATCAAAATATACCTAATTTGCATAATCGGTATATATTGGCTGAAAGAAAAATTTCACAGAAAAACCAGGAATATATGTTAAACTATTCCTTGCCATGTAGCTGCAGTTAAAATTTGAGCTCATTTTGACTTACACTAAAGCAGCAATGGACAATTAAAATTTCATCCCCCCTTTTTTCTATTTTGAGCTTGGCGGCCATCTTGGTTGGAAGTCGGGATCAACGGACACAATTTTGGAAGGGGGCCATCCAAGAATCATTTCAGCAAAGTTTGGTTGATATTGGCTCAGTAGTTTCCGAGGAGAAGATTTTTTTTAAATTTCATCCCCCCTTTTTTCTAATTTGCATAATCGGTCAAAATCGGCAAAAGTTCAAAGTTCATAAAAAATCCTGTAATATATGCTAAAAAGCTCATCATTATGCTTACACAGTTCAAATTTGGGCACATTCTGGCTTATAATAGAGCAGTTTTGGCCATTTGAAGAAATTTCTATTTTTAGTAACAGTGGCCATCTTGAATGGAGGGCGGGGCTGTCGGACACAAATTTGAAAGGGAACCACCCAGGGACCATCCCTGCCAGGTTTGGTTTAATTTGGTTCAGCGGTTTCAGAGGAGAAGATTTAAATGTGATCTTTTATCAAAATATGCCTAATTTGCATAATCGGTATATATCGGCTGAAAGAAAAATTTCACAGAAAAACCCGGAATATATGTTAAACTACTCCTTGCCATGTAGCTGCAGTTAAAATTTGAGCTCATTTTGACTTACACTAAAGCAGCAATGGACAATTAAAATTTCATCCCCCCTTTTTTCTATTTTTAGCTTGGCGACCATCTTGGTTGGAAGTCGGGATCACCGGACACATTTTTGAAAGGGGGCCATCCAAGGACCATTCCACCAAAGTTTGGTTGCAATTGGTCCAGTGGTTTCTGAGGAGAAGATTAAAATGTGAAATGTTGACGAACGACGGACGACAGACGACGGACGAAAAGTGATGACAATAGCTCACCTAGGTGAGCTAAAAAAGAGGATAAATTCAAAATTTTCCCGAAATTAAAATAAATCTTTTTAAATATTTATTATAATTTTCTAATAAAATACAACAAGTATGATTTTAACACACTTAAATTCTGCAGATGAATTTATTTGAAATGAACTACATTTTTATTACTTGTTTATTAAAATTTATTTGCACAGTGAACTTATCAATTTAATAATTGTACGTAATGAAAATTTCCGGTTCGGGAAGAACAGAGTTATCTTCCTCTGTGTTTCGGCTTTTCTAGTTCCGCTAAAAAAAAGTTTAACTAAATGAATAAAAATTAATATACACCCCTTTTCAACAAAAAAAAAAGGAAAGAAATAATGAAATAATAAACACATAGCTTGTCAGTTATCATTTTTGAAACTTTTTATCATGCTATCAATACACAAGATGAATAAATTCAACTGTCAAGATTAATTGATCTGTTGACTTGGGCGCCTTCATGTCTCGTATATTCTATCTGTCATAATAGTACATTGAATTACAATATATATTTATTAAATTCCAGTAAGGTAAAAAAAATAGAAATTATTATGATTTTTAAGTTTTAAGTGTAAAAATACACGATTTTCCAATAAAAATCTCGTAATAAAAGAAAAGATTTCCGGCTTGGGAAAAACAGAGTTATCTACCTTTGTGGTTCTGGTTACACATTTTACCGACCTTGAAATCAGAAAACTGCACCTTTCAACTTTTTGAATATATTTCGACATCTTATTATAATCTATGTGTTTCAAGTATATAAAAATACACAATAAATGAAAAAGTTTTTGCAAAACATCGTAAAATTAAAGACGATATCAACAATAAAAGATTTCCGGTTCGGGACATTTCCGTAAATTTCCGGTTCGGATTCGGGTTACACTTTTTACCGATCACCTTAAAACAACATGTACGAAAACTTCTAGATAATCACCCAACTGTGACCAGATTTACGACTTCAGTCACATATCCTGTGGAGATTTAGAAGATGGGGGCAATAAAAGTTAATCCTTTTCACTAATTTGTATGACCATTTTCCGGTGAATTAAGGTCCATCACAGTGGGAAAATGTTGGTGAAATTCCCACTGAAGGATTAATTTTATGTCCATCACAGTGATTTATCATGGTATGTCCCTGAACGTACTGTATAAACAGGGTAAGTTGCAGCCAAGATGTCATGCATGAATAAAAAAAATATATGCATTGAATGTTTTATTATTCCTTTTCTCTTTTAGTTATTTAAAAACACAACAAAATTTTCTTGACTACATAATTATCATACATACTTCAATTGGTTTTGTTCGATGTTTGAAGATAACAAATTCACCTTTTTCATGCGTAAAGTATTTCCTACAAAACACAAAATACCTTTAACTAATGTGGATATATTATTGCTTCCATCATTAATCTATTGAGATGCAGGTACGTATGTCTTAACATTGAAATAATATTCCAAAATTTGGAGAAAACAAGCCTAAAATCTTAGCACATTTGACAATCAAGGATTACGCCGAGCGCAGCATGTCGTCTTTGATTTAAGGTTTACGAGTACCACTTTGGTATCTTCAAAATGATGTTGAGAACGTTTATCACTATGAATACGTATGCCCTAAGTTTGTACAAATGTTAGGGATCTTGTAGTTACTATACAAAACATTAAGACATTGATCAATCTTATCAGAAATAAGAGGAAATTTACAAAAGTCAATGCAATATACATTTTTTTTCTGACCTAATGTTGTTAGAATTGTTCAAAAATCACATTTCATCCTCTATACAAGAATAAAATAAGTAGATATCTAACTTATTACGCACAACGTTTTTCTGTCATAATCAAAGTAATAGTATTTTTCTTACGATCCATCGAATGTTTTGATGTTTGGGTCGTTTTTTGTATAGCAGATTCCTGCTGGTCTGTTCTCACTTGAGGCATGTATCTGAAATTACAATACAAATGACACATTAATTCTGTTTAGTAATAAAATGAAAAACAGAAAATACCATACTGTAGGAACAGTTCAAAAATTCAATTAAAAAATCACAGAAAGAGACAATATTGATACCCCCAACATGCAAATACATGGCCACTTCCTTTTCCTGTTATAACCTTGAACATTATACATAATATATTTAATCTTCATGACTTACGTTGTCATATGTATAATATTATTTCTATTAAAGACAGTTGATGGTCTCAACTATTATTTATATATTAGATAGTATATAAGCAATCTTATGGCATAATTATTGAAAGTGGTGTCAAACATCATAAACCAAAACAATAGTCACATTTGAACCACAATCTAGCTGCCAATACAAATATACCATCTTTCGTCATCTGTACAGAATTGACAGAATATTTTTCAACAAGGTGTTAAATCTTCGGAAAAACCTTTTGAAAAATAAGACGAGACAATTCTGTAAAAACCCTTGATTTAATAGTTTAGTAATCACCAGATTGTGACGTTGTAAAAAGTTTTAATACAAACCACATGCTCGAGCATAGTCTATAAGTTGTGAAATATAAACTCCATACGCTAGAGCGATTGGTAGATTACCATCAAGATTTGGAAAATTTGTAATGGAAAAATTGAAGTCGTATCTTTTGTCATATAGTTTGGTAAAAAGTTTACCATTAATGTCATATTTGAGTTAAATGTCAAGAAATGAGGCAGAGAAAACTGATTCTGTTGTTTTTTTTATCTCAATTATTTGGGTTATATTAATGCAACATCGTCAATATACATAAAAAGTGAGATTAAAGACTTTAACTTCTGTTATTGGTTTGTCTTTGATAAGTTTTTGTATAAACCCAACCTCATAGGAGTATAGGAAAAGATCAGCAAAGAAAGGGGCACAGGTTGTTCACATAGGGATGCTGATGATTTGCTGAAAAAAATGTACCCTCCGACCTCAACAAGCATGTTATCGATAAGGAACTCTAACATACTGATGAATTCATT